>JAUCMU010000125.1:19492188-19511273 GCA_032275025.1 Enteromius treurensis
CTCCATTTTCAATAATAACATTGTGCACACAACATCGTTTTCAAAAAACTTGTCATTTATATCAACCCGCATAAATATGCAGTCGAGCGCCATAATAACTAAACCTATGGGCGGCAGTATAGGGAAAAGAATAAAACCATGCAAGCCAATCAAAATCCTCAGAATCGATACCAACGAATAACACAAGCGACTTCCTGTTCCTTTCAAAGGCAGATAACTGCATCTTCCCTTCATGTAAACAGGGCCTAAATGTGACCAAATAAAACAATGATAAGAAATGTCTTTCATCCAAGAGCCTGTTTTAAACTCGTCTCTTTGAACGCTGCGTGACACTGTGAGGCCAAGGCTCACTGTGGAGATCTTAGCTTAATTGTATTTTAATCCAGGTTCTCCTCAACAGGTCATAGTTTCTCTCAATTCACTTCTCTTTGCATTGTCAAATCATTAACCCTCATTAAAATTAAGAGAAAGGCTAACTGTTTTATTCCAAAGCTCTTCAAAACAGGCTGCTAATCCCTTAAAAACACACAAAAAAGGGTACTATCCAACAGTAAGACAAGCAAACAATCAGTGTTATGCTGTGTTGGGAGTAACGGGTTACAGAAGTAATACATTACAGTAATATATTACTTTTTGCTGTTAGCAGTAGTGTAAGGCATTACTAATCAGGTTTCAGTAATATTTTACTCTGTACATGTTCAGCAATGCTTGCGTTACATTGCACTTTTAGCCAAAATTTTTATTGTTCAAAAAACAGCAAGACACAAGATATTGTAGTGTTCTCAGACAAGGACGAAGCCTTTTTATGCAACGGGGTGTTTATTCGGGCTGTTGTCAGCCACAACCCACGCCATACTTAAGAGAGAACCGCACTTGAAACAGCGAAGCACTCTGACTCCGTTTATCTCTGTTTCCCCTTATACACACCCTAGGGGGTGGAGCCTCCCTCCCAATACACTTGAACATCCAACACACTTCCCAAACACAAAAGGGAATAAAGTGCAACATTAACATTAAAGACGTTGTTTTCCACAACACAAGAACATTCTGAAAACGTTACAATATTAACGTATAAAAATGTCAGCTCTATTTTCTGTTCGTGGTCAGTTATTATCCATGTGTGATGTGGTTTGTAAATGAATACTAAAGGATAGCTTCTAATATATATGTGTAGAGTGATTTCATCTCGCTCTCGCTGAAAAACAAAAAATCAAAAACAAAAACTCTTTCATTACAATTTTAATCCATAAAGATGACTTAAGGTGCATCAGAGGAGATGGCGAGTCAGGAAATGTATCTTTGTGGCACAGACTCAGAAAAAGACTCACACTAAATAATTTAAATATCTTCCTACTATTTTCCTCTGACATATTCCTGGTAGTTAGGCTACTTTTGCTGATGCTGTGACAAGCTTTAGTCTACTGCGTGTATTTGAATGCAGAACTCTTCAGCTGCGCTGACGGCATGCTATCTAGTTATTTTGGTGAAAGTAACTTAAACGTAATACAGGAGTTTTACAATTACAATTTTGAATCAATAATATTGTAATGTAAGGAATTACTTTTAAATAGCAGTAAGAAGTAATATATAATATATTACAGTTTGAAAGTAACTTGCACAACACTGGTGTTATGTCAGTCTAATGCAATTTATTACCAAACTTTTAGATTCTGCTCAATCTGCACAGCTAAATCACATCTAATGTCATGTTGCCAGAACTTCAGATTGACAGCATTAGTTTGGGACTCTATTGCAGATTTTATTGGTCAAGGATAGCAACCAGTTACATTTTGTTCAGTGTCATGTTTAGGGTTACAAAATGTTGATGTCCCTTTTATAACAAACCAGCAATAATAATTCATTTAAAAACATTGTCTTCAGTCGTCATGAACTCCACATTCTTTTAAAAATCCAGTGTTTAGTTAATCTTGATAATCAGTCATTATCAAAAGGCCTATTCAGACAGCAATTGTTGGCAATGTAAGCTTTTTTCAGTATTTACAGGGTCTGAAATCTTCATATGCATTTTTGTTTTCGTCATTCAAAACTTGCACAGAGTCAAATGCTAGCTATAGACGCATAACACAGAGACAATCTAACCCTCCATTTTTTTTTTTTTCCAACAGATGAAAGTTTTGAAGGAGTGTCAAAATGATTGACACAACATTAGGTCACGTTAATTTTAAATGTGTGTTTTTTGTGTTTTTGTCCGAAACGGGAATGTGAATGTTTTTTTCCCAGCACTCACATAACTACCCACAAAGTTTGAGTGGCTATTTAATTGCCATCCAAATCTGTAATTCTCTAAATTTACAAAAAGGGATTAATTTAATATTTACACTTTACAGTAACTGTTGTACGCTTTACTTAAATAAGATAGATACACAAAGCATGTAACCATCTCAAATAGCCAGTAGTATAGTAGCAACAATTATGCAATACAGTTTTATAATGGTATACTGTATAATCTAAATAAATAATATAAATTAAAAATATAACTAAGCAACTTTGTTTACCATAAGAAATTGTGTTAAATAATTATTAATACATTTAAGACATTAAGACATTTTATTTATAGCAGACAATCATGCTACTGACCACGTGAGCGACAAGTTCGTAGCGCCACAGAACTTGCTCCTCCACTGAGAATAAATCACCAGCTGATTGCATGAGTTTTATCACTGAAGTGGTGTTTAAATGAATTTTTACAGACATCCACATGAAAATCAATCACTGTCTGAAAAGGACTATGGTTGTACACGGCTTTCTTCCTTTCTTCCAGGTTTTGGCATCACAATGTCTTTGTTTCGAGGCAGGTAATGAACCATTAATGAAAGCAGCACACACACATTTTGGTATTCCTGTAGGACCAATCAGATGACAACGCTGAAACTCCCGAAGCGTTTCCCATTTTGTCTACCGTATGCATCAGACATTTTGCCAACAGTCTGTGGGTGTAAAATCTGAGGCTGAAACTAACGGCCGCCTTTATCAGTGGGGTCATCAAGGTGAATTTGGCACCAGTCTGCATTCACAAGTAAAGGAGACACTACAAAAGTAACTTGCACAGACAGGTGACTGACTCACGGTCTGACTTCCATTAAAAGGGCCGAGTACATATTTTTCAGTATATACTTTACTTTACATTTCTTTCTTCTCATAAGAGTGGCTGCGTTATCAAGGACAGCTGCATCTGCATGAAAGGCCTCACTACAGATTTCATCTCATGGCTTAATGTCTCCTCAGCTTGGTGTTAGGCCGAGGGCAACTTCCATTAAACAGGCATTGTCCACAGCCCAATGCCATTTCATTTGTCAGTTTCACTGGGTAAGTGCCTGTGATATATCATCGCCCACCGCCTTCCTGATAACGAGAATGGAGACTAAGCACTTTCGCTGCGCCCCTTCCCAGAAGCCTTGGCATGGAAGGGGGACATGAAGCGAATACAACCAGTACAATGCACTCAGTGGAGCAGGAGCCATCTTCATAGATGTCTGAGTAACTTAAGCGATAAATATAAAGCACATGGCTAGATACAGTTAAGTATTGATCAGATTTACCAGAAAACCTATTTCGAAGCTCAAGAAATCATGGTTAGCTTGACAACTTTATCGAGAGGTCTACCATTTAATACTAAGCTTTGTTAAATGAGTTTGGTTTTAGCCTGATACATCTCCAAGTACCACTTACAACATCTCAGGCTCAATTCAAAAGGTCTTTTCTTTCATTTGTTATTTTCATCAAGCTTCATTTGCTTCATAAAATCCAATTATGATTACAGGATTGATGATCGCATAGAATAAATCAACAAGCAATAGTCGGTGACTGCTATTTTTCTCTGACACTATTAGGTCTCTGCATGAAGCCGGTCTCCAGGGAGCCTGCTCTGTTTTTCTGTGTTGCGGGAAAACGTCTAAAGAGCATGTCTTCATTCTTTTTAGTGAGACTGACAAGTCCAGACTGGATTTATTGATTTTCTCACCTCTATTTCTTATTTCAATCTAAATGGAGAACATTCTGTAGGTGCTGAGTATTTTTTGAAGACCTTTACGTCACCCCTTTTCTGCCATTTTACACCCATACTGCCCTCTCAGGACACTGAAATGTCTGAAAGCAGGCACAGCAAAAGGTAAATACTCCAGTTTTTTATTTATTTATTTTTTTTAACGGAGCACATTAATCTCACTTTTTATATGATGAGAACTTTTCTTTCTGGAATCTTCCGTTCGCTTTCGTAAGCAACAGAAACAAAACATTGTAAAGGTGAAGCCTGCCACCTTCAGTTAGCGGCGTGTTGTTGATGAGAGCTCGTGCTGACACACGTACCTCCAGCAAACATGCAGTTGTGACCAATTTCCTGAAAGATCTCTATTTATAGCCCTCTGAAGAGCTGCACCATGCTACAAAGGAGACTTAAAACTGCTTAATATTGCACATTATGCTTCTAAAATGAACTCCGGTGAGGGCACCCTTGTGTGCTGCACTCCAACAAACTTACATTTTCCTCTGCACTCTTCTGTCCAATGTTATGCTTGCACTAATTAGGGCCTGGGTGACATATGGTAAACATTTGCCGCCGATTTGTTCTTGCTTGCTTTTCTTGCATTTAGTTGAGTTTAATGCACCTTGTGCCTGAATGAGAAAGCTCAAATGTACTCTTAGTGCAGGGAGAGGCCTTTCATTAGTGCTATTAGAAAGTGGCAGGAATTTAAATTGGTTGCGATAAATTAACAGCCCCACTGGGAGCTCAGGCCTGAGCCAGCTAATATGCAATTATATTAGGCAGCTTTGCATCTCCATCTCTGCTTATCTGGAAGAATGCATGCTGGGAAAGGGGCCCTCCCACCCAGCTCAGGGATAGGAGGCCTGCTGGATTAAATGTTCAAATGGTTAATTGGGAACAGCTTGTATCTGCAGCACTTACTACGAGACATCAACATTGTCTGCTTTAAAAGCACACGGATATTACCCCGAACAGACGAGTGTTCGCTTCATTTTATGACTTCAGAAACAAAGCAGCTTCATTTATATGGAGACCTAGTGGACGCTAACAATGTAGCATGTTAAAAAGAAAACATCAGCGAGTGCAGCTGAATCATGCTGCTTTCTCATCTAACACCTGTTGGCTTCAGATAAGCATTTTTGAAAAACCCTACGGAAAAGATGTAGGCAACCATGTAGAACACAGAGCAAGGACATTGTTTGGATTCCCAAATGTTTTCAGTTAAGCGTTTGTTCGCAATCTAAGGCATGTTTGCCATTGCACATGTCTTTTACTTTCTCTTGACGCTGCTTAAACGCCCGCCTGTAAGCCGTGGGATGCCTATTAGCAAATTTGCCCACCATTGTGTCCCAGAAACTACAGCTGTTCTCTTTAATAGAAACATTTAAAAACAGGCGTAGCTGTTTTGATAGAAATTAAATTGAAATTGACTTGTCATGCTGTGTTGTCTGCCAACTACAAATGATCCAAGTAATCAAGGAAGACATGACAAATTCAGTGGAAAACCTTGAGAGGATTCAACATGATGATCTGAGACCAGCAAATTTATGTGCCGCTAACATGTCTGTCATGTGGATGTCATCTTCGCAAAAGACATTTTTCACTCAAAGGAGTAGGGAATTCAATCTCTTTCACTTTAAAGTTCAATATTGCGCACACGCCGATAGACCTGATAAAACAGACCCACATCTCGAATCATCAAACAGTCTCCGGCATCTCTAGAATGCAACATTACTTCTTATGCTTACCAAAGATGGTTATCACCATCTCCTTAACACAAGAAACAGCATATGTTTTCCTCTTCTGGCTGCTGTTTGTAGATTTACTACAAAGTGCATCTCAGTCAGCTGCACACCAATGGTTTCGCCAGGCTCATGTATTCCTGAGATAAGAAAACACTGCATGCTGAAGACAATCAAACAACCTTGTCCTCTGGACAATGCACAGCATGGTTAGTGACCATGATTAACCTCCTTCTCATGGTGCTTGTGTTCATGGGGATTTAAAGAGATAATTCATTGTTCTGGAGAAATATCAGCTGGATTCAGATATGCAGTCTGATTGAACGTTAGGCCGTAGAGTAAAGGAAAGCCTCTTATTGTAGCGTCATGCTACGAGCATCCAACTGATATCCTCTTGTGCCAAATTAAAGCTTCTGTGCTGCTCCGTCTGATAGCCTTCACATTTGTTTTCTTTTCTTTTTTTTTCAAAATTATTATTACTTGTTTTTGGGAGTTATAGTGGAAATCACACTTTAACATTTACAATTAAAATCACAGTGTAATGGCAAATCATTATCAGATCAAATCAATGGCTACTGTATATCAGAGTGTAAAAGATAATAATAATAATAATAATAAAAACTAATAATAATATTTTATTTTATTTTTGGAGATGGTCAGGGCTGTCTGGAGATCTGTAGATTTACACATTTTGCAAAGATATTATGTAAGATCTAATACTTAATTCCTAACTTAATTATATAATTAATATTGTAGGCTATTTATATAACTCGCTCCGGCCTTTATTTTAATTGGTTCCAGAAAACAGGAACCGATTGTATAACGAATATACTTGCGCGTTGCTTATGAAACTAAAATGCATTTTTTAAAGATAGAACTTAATTGTAACTTATTATAACTTAATTACAATAATTAGCCTATCCTTAATTATGACACACTCATTAAATACCTCTTCATGATGGAAAACAGGTCAGCCTACTTAACCATCTGTAAACTGAACAAAATAATTGCTTTTTGGCTACAGCTATGTGATTATATAAATACAAGCATTTTGAGCACGTGAAATCTATTTCTGTACTTTTGAAATCACTCAAGCAAACTAAGCACAACTCTGAACATCAACAAGATTAGGCCGTAGTAATGTGATTTAATAGCTACAATTGAATCAAGACGACGGTAAATTGAGTAACTTACATTTTAGGCACAATATTCCCAGTTGTGTGTTTTTGTTTCAACAAAAACTCTCCCAAACAAAGATCTACTGTTTTCCTTCCTCGGGAGTGAATAATCCATGTTTTGAACGAATCGATGAAATAATCTGTGTACAGCTCATACTCTATTTGTTTCTGCCATGCAATTATGTGTAAAAGAAGATAGAGTTGAAAGCAATTCAGTGTAAATAAGTGTTGTTGAACAAGTCGACAACCCTCAAAAATGTTCTTGTTCCCAATCCTTTTTATAAATACTTTGTATATTACTTTGGTTGACAGTCTTTCAGATTTTTTATTACACATCATACATGGCATGACAAAAAGGTATAGACTACAGTGCATAAAGAGCATAAAATAATCTGACCTTGGTCTCAAAATTCAGTTTCTTGTTGTAACTTGTAGCAGTCAGGAACAAGACTTGATAACTGTATTCAGCTGCTGTTTGAAGGTAGGCTAACAATAGTGGAAGTAAGGGTTTTGTGCTTTTGCATGTATGCTGTGGAAAGCAGACAGATCTTTATCTTCATCATCTACTAGATGTCTTATTCTTGCAGACATCTGTTCTACAAACTTGCCCCCTTTATTTCTTGGACATATTTTACGAAAGCTTCTTTCATATGGGCTCCGTCCTGACTGGTTCAGAACTCCAGTCTTCAGCAGTCTGACTGAAGTTGACAGGATGTTTTTGGGAGCATATCAGTGGAGTTGGCACCAGTGAAGGCCCAGAGTTTCATTAGCATGTCTTCTTTAAGTTACGGCATGGCGAAGAGGTGATGTGTAGGTACAGACACGAGTCAACTCCTGTTGAGCTCAAGTAAACACGTCCCACCGGCTGTCACTGACAGATAACTGCATACATCATAACATCAAAACAACACGGTGGACAAACACAAAAATACATCTCTGACAGAAAATAAGAGAGGAAGATAAAAACAAAACTTGGAGGGAAGCTGAGCTGAATACATAAGTGCAGAAAAGACACATTTGAAGTCCCCATGAAATCAAAAAAGGCAACTCTTACTTTTTTTTATGCCATATTGCAGGATTTGTTCTAAATGATTTATATGAGCATTACTTTTTTCAATTCACGTGCCCTCATAACCAAAAACATTCACGTCGTCTCACCCTCAAAACGACTTCTCTGGTGATGTGTACACAACAATCCAATGAAATACAATTAATAAAATCAAGTCCCATCCTATTGTTGACAGACCAGATATATCTCACAATAGAGAATAAAATGTTTGCATGCAGTGTCATTACTTATTAAAGTTAGTGGACAAAAGGACAGACTTAGATGCTCAACGTGGTTCTTCTGAAATAGGAGATTAAAAACATCTGACAGCCATGACTTCACTTTCCCCACAGTCACCACATCTGTCTTAAAGACGTAGCTTCATTATTTGTAATTCAGCAAATGCTTTTTAATGATTTTGTGAGTCATTACCCTAGCAGTTCACATAAATAATAACAAAAGATAATTAAAAACAAAGACTGTTAGAGTGGTTCATAATTCTGTGATAAGACGTCTGTAGGGATGAACGTAACCTACTGTAACTGTGAAGTTATTGTTCATACATGCTGTTAAGTCTTTTTTATGAATTCATTAAAGTGGTTTCTATATGTGACATTAACATGTTTACCTTGAAATGATTGGGCTTTTTATTAAATTAATTAGGTCTTTGTGGAGTACTTTTCAAATGTGAGTCATCGTCCAGCCCAGCTCATGATGCAATATGATCTCACAATGTAATTCTGATGTTTAATGATCGGGTGTGTAAAGGCCTCACAGCCACTAGGGCTTTTTTTTTTTTAATCTAGCGAAGTTAGGCGTTTCTTGATGAATTATACAGAATTGACCCTCAAGTTTCTTTTGAGCTTGACTGTATTGTTTTTTGTGCTTTTGGGGTTCCAGGGACGTGAAGATAGCAATGGTAATTTCAAAGCAAACTTTGCGTTTTGCATTCTGACTCTGAATATGTCTAACATCATAAAAAAAGTAATTAGGACAGATATCATTGATGCTAAAGCTATGTGTTACCACTTGACTTGTATCCACTAAAGCGTCATTTGTGAATCTGTTGAGTCCAGCAAAATCACACTGTGGAAAAAGACAAAAGCTGAACTAAACACCACATTACATGAATGTGTCACACCGTCACTTTCACCTGTACCCAGATCAGCAGTCAGAAGACACTCAACCACCAGTCACAAGATCAATCACCAGATTACCAACACCTGCCGGATAATCAGCCAGCCACTATGAGAGATCACTCAGCCAAACATTCAATGGTTGAGCTCAAGGTTAGATGCTTGCTCTACTCACCTCTTGTCTGTCTACCTGGGATATTCGATGTGCTCTCTCTGTTTGGATCTTGGATTTACTGAAATTGGACTGAAAGGACTTTGAGAAAGGACTGAGTATACTTACCATTCACTTACCTGTGTGTTCTGCTTCCCTGTTCCGATGCTGTGATATACTTACCTGAGAAACCTACCTGAATATACTTAACAGCGATGCCTTTATGTTGATACCTGTTTCTGCTCACTACACATGCTTTGAGATCGCTGAAGACTGTATTTTTTGTGCACAATAAAACTCACCATTTGATCTTATCTCCATTGTCTGTATTGTCTGAGCGTGACACTTTAGTAGATAAAGATTTCAAATATAATTTAAACGTTTTAAGTTTCGTTCTCACCAAATATTAGAAATATTATTACAATTTAAAAATGTTTTCAGCATCATTACTCCAGTCTTGAGTGTCACACAATCCTCCAGAATATATTCTGGTGCTTCTTATTATAAATGTTTAAAACATTTATGCTGCTTAATTTGTTCATTTGAAAGATCTCAAGGTTCAATATTGACTGTTTTATAATAGAAATATTATTACGATTATGTAGTATCGTGATATATCCAGTCATGGAAAGTTTATCATTTTAATGGCAAAGGTTAAGCAATCATCATCCATTAAAAGCCAGAAGTCTTCATATTTAAAGCAACACTGATGCGTTCTCCTACATTTAGTTAACATTTCTTTAGAGAGATGTCTCATTCGTGTCAGATTTCCACAAATTATTCATTGTGAGAAGCGTTTCGGTGGAAAAACAGTCTCTTACAACGTGTGGCAAATTCATACGAGCAGATTGAGGCTGCTTGACTGTCGGATTGAAGTGTTTAACTGTGTATTACACATCTATTGTGAACATGCAGAGCAGATGATGTTCCATGTTTGTCTGATCTGTGAGTTCAAGTCCTGGTCAGTAGCCGGTCTGACCGTTACCAGCGCTCTCCTGAATGATTAACCCTCACGAGCTCCAGCCTCTGCCCCCTGCTTTCACCTCTGTCCTACAGCACCAATACACGCATGTATTAAAAGACTTCAATAAGAAAATCATATTAAATGGTTTGATGTCATGACACATCAGCAATGCCCTACTTTGCTGGAGTGCTTGAGGTTTGAAAGAGCTGATTTGTTTAAAAATGGTCTGAAGTTGAAGGATTGTGGGGGTTTCGACTATCACAGCCATTCATCACTCATCTCTGTTTGGCCTCTGTGGGAATCTTATTGTGCTTCCCACCTTTTCTCTCTCTCGTTTCTTGTCAGTTTGAGGTGATGGTCGTAATCTGTTTATGGTGAGGGTGGAGGCAGGCCTGTGGGTTCTGTAACCTTATCATATCAGAGCAGCTTCCCGTAAGATTCCACAGATGCACAAATGCAATCTGCCTCTGTTTATGAAAGCTTCATATCGGGATAATATGCATGGCTTTTTATCAGTGTGCGGCAAGACTCTATCTCTGCACTGAAAGACTGTATGTGTGCGTGTTGTGTGGCAATGGAGAGTGCATTTGCTGAGATTGAATTGTTATAATGGCCATTCATGTATTCGCAGAACAGCAATAGATTTCTGCGCATTTTATGGATTTATGCACATGCGAGTTTTTATGTGAATTAGAGGACTGCAGTTTAAATATTTGTTGTTGTTAAATTTTTTTTATTTTAATATTTTATTAATTCTATTGTATATAAAAGTGCATTGAATGTTTCTATAATATAATATAATATAAAAATTACAAAATAAATTTACAATTTACAATTTTACAATTTTATAAATAATTTTATAATTAAAAAATTAAACTAATTCTATTAACTATTAATATAATAATAGAATATCAAAAATGATTAATAAAAATTTACAAAAATATTATTGATATCAATAGTATTAATTGTTGGTATTTTGTTCTTTTTATATAATTTATAAACAACAATTTGTAATTTGAAATGTTTCTGTAATATATAATAATTGTACAAATCATAAATACAAATTTTGTAAACCAATTATTGTATTAACTCTTTATAAAATAACATAATTTATACTATGGGGCCATTGAATAATTAGATATGATTGGCTGATGAATGTTCTAAGGTGTGCGATTATTTTCAAGGAACTGCACGGTGATCGTAGTTCCAGGCAGCTCTTTTACCGCATTACAGTTCCATATCACTTCGACAAATACTTTCTATTATTTAAAAGGTATTAAGGACGATGGAGAATCTCCTCGGGACTAATCATCCCTTTCGGTTTTGGGCTGAGCTTCTGTAATGCTCAGCCCATCCACTCAGGTGAAGTGAGGAGTGAGGAGACCATCCAACCCCAGAGCCTCGTACTTGGCTCCTTTAACACAGGTAAGTAACTCGTGTAGGTTATTCAGGTAAGTCTCTTACTCTTAGACGTGATCTCCAGATCAGCAGTGGTCAGTGCAGGTAAGTGAAGACGTAGGGCATCGGGTCGGCAGAGAAACGTACCTCTGTGATCCTTCGTGCTGTCAGGAAACAAGGTATCTGGGAACAAGAGGTTAGAGGAGTTACCTCAAGCTCAGCCGAGGAGCAACTGGCAGAAGAGGCTTTTAACATGTGAGGGTAAGTGCTGACAGGTGACTCTAATTAATCATTAGGTGATTAAGACAGAGACAGCGTGAAAGTTCCAAACCCATAAGCCCTTCGTTCATTTTCAGAACACAAATTAAGATATTTGTTGATGATATCAGAGAGCTATCTGATCCTCCATAGAAAGCAACACAACTGAAATGAAACGTAAACCAGTAAAACCATGTGACATCAGTGGATCAACTTTAGTTTTGCCGCACCACAAGAATACTTTTTTTTTGAGCAAAAAAATTAAAAATAACATAATTTATATTTGACATAATCAGCCTTGTTTACATCTGAGTGAAAGCAGTTGGTTAATCTGCAGACCTTCCAAATTTCGCAGCACAGTTAGATCAGCTTGGGATTTCAGAGTTTGTGAGTTTGGTTGTGAAGTGATAATATGTTTTTTGTTTTGTTTTTTTAATGCTAAAACTTTACTTTGGCCAGAGTCCTTGACAAGACCCCTGTAGATTCCCTCATCTTAAATTGATGATACTGTTTACTTGCTGTATTGTATTGTAGGGGCTACAGTTCTTTATAGGCCCACAACTATGCACTCCCGGGTCAGTCCCAAACTTATACATCTGAAACGTACCGATCTAAACAGAACACCTCCAGGGTTTTCACAAAGCCAAGGCAAAACTCCTTTTAACCACCCCTGGTGACTCTCTTACCAAGGCCTGCTGCCATGTTCTGCAGTGAACGCTCTTGTATATATTCATAGAAGCATGCAAGCACACGATTATGACTTCAAGCACATCTTATGAGTGTGGACTGAATACATCATCGCCTGCTTGGAAATATAGCTGTGGTTGTAGATATTATTTGCGGACGTGACACGAAATGTGGTCAACCGGTTTAAAAAAGTAGTCAAGTAACTCAGTTGCATCGAGTACTTCTTAACACTATAGCATGCTAGAGGTTCTTCTCTCTTTTTAATAAATTGAATGCTCCTGCGGTGAGTCTGAATGCTTTTACAACACTGTTAAAATCAAAGAATTAGAAGCATAGCGTTGTTAGGATTGATTCCCTGCTGTTCTACCTAATCACATGTTTGAATGCACACGAGACGGGGGACGGCGAGAAAGTTAGATTTACTTCAGGTTGGCTTCATGGGCCTGCTGTTGAAAACGTGGTACTTAGTTTAATTGCAGGAATGAAGGATTGAGAGAGGAGAAAAGACCGTGCAGAGGCCTCATCCAAAAAGTTAGTGGGATATCAGGGCTTATTTACACTGTGATGGTTTCACTGTGTGCATTAGGGATATATTTGGTTTGCTTCAAGTCTGAATGGGTATCTATGTACTAAAACCTGAATTCTAGAGTTTCTGAAGAAAAAGTGAGCGGGGTAAAAACTTAGGAATGTTTAATGTATGTTTAATGACGTTGTTGGAGAGTTTTAAAGTGGGGTCTGGGGACCCCTAGAGGTCAATTAATAATACATTTCAAAATGTACTTTTGCGGTTGTCAGAGTAAGCATTGCAGACATATATATATATATATATATATATATATGTATAAAATGCTCATTTTAGAAGAAAATTTCACTAAAAGGGCGCTGGCATCTGAACTCTTCAATTATAAAATTTAGCAGCATTTTCTGAGTAAAAAAGTGATTTAGTCGTTTCTTTTCGGGAAAATAATGCAAAGCAACAAAGTAAATATTCTCTGTAAATTTGCTTTGCTTCAGTCCAGTGACAATAAAAAATCCAATTACTAATGTAGCAAACAGAATGTTGTGAGATGCAATACAATGATTTCTTGCACAGAATAATTGGGTCTTGGCTGTATATGAAATGTTTATAATTCTTTCAAGGGGTTCATCATTTTTTGGCATCCATAGCATCTAAAGGCTTGAAAATCCGTGGTCTAGGACATTATTAGGGTTGTACTCTTCATGCGGGATTTGAACGATTAAGAATACTCACTAAAAGCAGTAAGAGCAATAAATAGAGAGCAGGAGGCTGTTCTCAGAGTACTTTTTCTTTCAGTCTTGAGTTAGTTTCATCTCCTCCTCATTCACACGCTGTTCATCGTTCTCCTCAGGGAATCACACCACCACCAGCCGCCCAACCTGCTGCTCCTGCTGCCTGTTTCTCTCTTTCTCTCTCCATCTGTCTTTTTAGAATGAATCAACCAACCTTGTGTTACAGCTACTATTTAATCAGAGAAAGAATTCATTACTCAAATGTGTGTTTTTGGCCTGTCAATCAATTAAAACTCAAATAAAATCATTACATGCAATGCCAATTACTCAATCAAATTAAACACAATTCAAAAAATTTCAATTAATTGCAAATTTAAATATTGAAGATAATTCCCAATTGCAGATCATTTGAAAAAATTATTATAGCAGATGAGTCAATCATTAAACAGATATTAAAAGCAGAATGTGTCCTTTGTGAACAGCTTGTCTGCTTTTTTTCACTTTGTATTTATATGCACCAAAGTGTGTTCTAGTTGATTGATTGTTGGATTCTTATTTCATCAGACAAGGGTCAATTTTATGTGGAAGCTCTGGGGAAAATGTCTTTCTCTGTTTCCCATAGCTGGGAAGTGGTGCGGTTCCTCCTCTCCAACCTGCGCTGGTGGATGGAAGAGTATCACTTTGATGGTTCCAGGTTTGACGCTGTGACTTCAATGCTGTACCACCACCATGGCATTGGTGAGTTGTTCTGCACCTGTTAACAAGCAGTAACATCATTCATTGTAAAACCTAATCATTGTCTTAAAGGGCTACTCCATCCCAAAATGAATTTGTCATTAATTACTCACACTCATAACATTACAAACTTCCGTTCATCTTCAAAACGCAAATTGAGATTTTTTTGATGCATTCTGAAAGCTCTCAGACCCTCCATAGACAGCAATGAACACGATCAACATCCAGAAACATAGCAATGTTTTAAGGGAAAAGCACAATTGTGTATAAAATAGTAAGAATTACGTTTTTCTTTCTTAATCATTTATTTAATGTTTTCAGTTCCGATCTCTCATTTCCTCGATTAAAAAGAATCAGCTCATGCACTCTAGAAAAAAGGTACAAAGGTACAACAGCTGTCACTGGGACATGCACACGTTAAATACTAATATGTTCTATTAAGGTACCAAAATTAACCCTTTAGGTAGAAACATTTGAAAAGGTACCACCACAGTGACAGCTTTTGTACCTTTATTTCTGAGGATGTCATTCATGAATCAGTCTTCATCCATGGCAGTTCTACTTTGAATTACTCCCTATATTTTGTATCATTTCAAATAACATCGGAAAATGCATTTATTTTGAATAAAAATTAAAGAAATAACCAAAAAGTTGAAAATAAAGTATTGGGTTAGAAAGGGCTTTATTTTCCCAATAAAGGTATCAACCATGGCATCTAATTAATGATGTGAATTTAAAAAAAAAAAAACATTTACACTCAATAAGTTGCATTCTGTTTTATTATGCACTTCAATTATTATGTTTTGTTTTTTTAATGTTTTATTTACTTCAAGAAGAAAATGGTGTACTTCATATATGTCAAATCTCACTGCCTCTATTGGTCTAAAGAGAGAGCGAGTCTGTATATCTCTGTACATCTCTGAATCAGTTCATCCAGATAAAATGGTGAAGGCTTTGATGCATTGATTCATGAAGAGTGTCAGAGACATGTTAGCTATGTGATTTCTGTTGTTTTAAAAAAACTATAAATCATTGCATAGAGATAAAGTATAAACTGCATGAATATATTTGAAAGGCCCTCTTAGACCATTATCCTAAATTATGTGAGACCTTGGCCGCTCTGTACATATTACAGAAAAATAATTTGACTTGTGAAAAGATTGAAATGCCATTAATCCACATCCCACTAGAAATTTTCTCTGAATCACAGTCAATTGATCTGGTTTTGCCAAGGCACATAGTTTTCGTGGAACTACAGTGAGTACTTCGAAATGCATGTGGATGAAGATGCACTTGCTATCTGATGCTGACCAATCGCATTCTCCACAAGCTCTACCCAAAATGCATCACTGTGGCATAGGTGAAAGTACACCGCGGAATATTTCTATTTTTTCACATGAGGTATAATTTCCTCTTTCCCACCAATTACAGCTCCCATTACCTTTTTTTCACTCCCAAGTGGAAATTTCATTTCATTCTTTTCTATTCTCCTGCGCTGTGCCAGTGCGTTTATTTAAAGCTGAGCTCCTGTGAGGTCGGCGCTCAATGCTGTGGCTAATGGATCAGGGTGATAATTGGGTGATTAAGGCCAAAAGATTCAAGAAAAGAACAGGAGAGATTTTCAGGGGCAGGCTCCGTATGGATCTGTCTCGCTCTCTTCTTCGCTGGTCTCATATGACCCACAGGCAGGTTGTAATAGAAGCAGGCATTTTTCAAATTGCTTTAATTCGCCCATCTGCCAATGTGATTAATCAAACGTACAGACTGAATGGGGAAGTAGAAGAGTACGGCACCCCTGAAGATGGACGGAATCTGTATCTCAAGGGTTGCTGCAAACCAGGCAACATTCGTTTAATAAATGTACTCAATCCCAAACCCTCTCAATGCAGAAAAATGTAATCTAAATTAATATTTTAGTTCAAATTGAACATTCTGTCCAACTAATGGATGTATTGCTTCTGAACTTCAAGAGTTTTGCAAAAAAAAAAGCGACTCTTCAGTTAAAACAGTCAGTTTTGTTGCAAAAATGTATCTTTGTATCATATTATTATTTTTCTTTTTTTTCAGTTTTTCAAAAAATCCAGTTTCTAAGCTGGTCTAAAGTATATTAACAGGTTAATAGCTTTGCGTGAATTATCCACTGAAAGTAATGACATCCACCACAGCTATCCGTGGCACATTTATTAAAAAATGTTGTCCAATTTGTGAATTAAATAAATCCAGTATTTATATGAACAGCTGATCCAGTTCACATGATTTATTCACACATAGGACTGATTTGATTTTTGAGTTCAGCTCACTGATTCAATGCTCTTGTTGCATGAGGCTTACTGAAGGAGAGATCTACAAAACTTCAGAACATATGGGGAAAAAATGTATATGAAGCACTTTTATGAAGCTTTTAGATTCATTTGTTGCTTTTAGTCACTTTAATTACGCTGCAAAAAAATTTGTCACTTCCTCATCATTATTTTTTGTCTTTTTTTCCAGTACAAATATCTAAAATATCATTCTTAATTCAAGATACATTTACTTGGGAAGGAAAGTGACATTTTTCTGATTAAGTGAGTGTATGCGTTGTGGTGGTGCAAGAAAAACAAAGAATAAAAAGGGAAATATGATTATTTTTAATTCATTCATTTTTTCCTTGTTTTAAGCAAAAACTAATTGAATTTCATTTAATTTAATTTTATATCTGATATCATTTTGCTTCCCAAATAAATGTCTTTTTTTGCTCAAAGAATGGTTAGATATTTGTAATGACCATCTTGGATGACATAAAAGCTGGGTGTTCCAAGACACAGCTTAATCTGCATTTTTCCAGAAGGCAATGCTCATTTTCACACTTTCCTGCTCTCCATTCCTCATGGATTTTGTGTAGGATGTATCAGGGATGCCAGGCCTGTGCAGGTTTATTGAAAAGGGAGGACTGGGCTTTGATTATCGTCTGACCATGGCCGTGCCAGACAAATGGATCCAGGTGAGCTCCCATCTCCTGTGATTTCTCCCTCTCCACACAGATGTTGCTCCTTTGTGTTTTGTTCTGTGCAAATGATGTTGTTTGATGTTTGCAGTTCACCGTTTTGGGGTCACCTCTCTTTATGAAGCTTTATTTGTAGTCTTTGCGCAGCGGCTGTCACGCATCCAAATCCCCCGCTGGCTCAGTTCTATCTGCGCATGTATCAGCGTGGGCATTTCCGTTTTAATTCGAGCCAGGTTTTTGCATGACCGTGCCTTTTTAAAATGACAAAAGGAAGAGTATTGATTGAGTTTGCTTCGTGAGTTTAGGGTGTAATCTGAGATCTGGCGCAGCATGTTCAGATAGCAGCCCCCTTTTTTTCTATTGGGCATCTATTTCAGTCCCACTTTGCCCATCTTTTGTTCGTCCTCTGGCAGCATTTTGAATGCCATTAAAAGGTTTGTGTATTATTATCCCTGTCTCTATCTCTCTATTACAGCAAGCCTTTGCATTTTATTTTTTATTTTTTTGTGCTTGTTCTGTCTCTCACACACACACATCTCTCTATCTTCAGGCTTATTCAATATGACTTCCAAAACTCTAATCACTCTCAAGTCTTGCATAGGAAAGTCAAAATTTTCACGCTTGGCACCAAACCAGAACATAACCCCCGAAAAATAATTGAAAACAAGTGAAACAAATCGTATTCAATCATATAAAAAGAGACTTGCAAATTGTATTGCATTTTAGCTGAGCACAGAATATCAAGCGTATCCTTGTTTACAATCTTAAAGGAACAGTTAAGCTCAAAATGACAGTCATGTCATCATTTACGCAATGGCTTCAAACAGACTTTTTAAAGCTTGGAAAATGTTGATGCTTGTCTTTTCCAAACAACAAAAAATGCAGATGTCATACACTCAAAAAATAGCTTGTTCATCTAACTTAATAAAAGTATGACACATATTTCCATTCATTTGAACTGATTTATTTGAACTTAAAGTAAGTTAATACCAATGAGTAAAATTCATGCTAATACAATGAGATCATACCAATTTAATTTGACATGTTCTGTGAATGTTTCCTGAATATAATTCACTCTTGTTGACCCAACCATTGCCGTTGCTGTACAGACTGGTGCATTTTTATGAAAATGGAAAGGGCTGGTAGAGTTTAAGCTTTTAATGTTTAGTTAATTTGAATATTTAAAAGAGTTTGTACGATATAAAATAATTTGTTTGGATTTTTACTTTGGATAGTGAAGAGTGGAGCTTGTGCTTAGGTTGTCAGTAGCTGTCACTCACTCACACATGAAACAACATTTAATTTCAATTAAATTTTTTTTTAATTAAATGTATTTTTTTTTCTCATAATAATTTTTTTCTTCACATGCAAAACATGCTGGGAACTAGAAATTTAGAAAAAAAATTAGAAAAAAAATATAATGTGTGGTTAGTAAGTTTTGTGAAAAAAAGTAGCTGAAATAAGGCCATGAAAGACACACTTAATAGTAATGCACAGTACTGAGAGTAACCAGTCTATTAGGCTAGAATATTTACTTCACAATGATGTGAA
>JAUCMU010000125.1:19536219-19556723 GCA_032275025.1 Enteromius treurensis
GCATCCCGTGTTCAAATCCTGACGAGGACCTTTTCCAATCCTATCCTATCTCTCTCCCACTTTGCTTCCTGTTAGCTGCAATCTGTCCTGTCATCATAAAAGGCAAAAAAAAACCAACAAAAAAAAAACATTAACTGAATTTTTTTATTCGTGACATCTTTTGTTTTTGTGTGGATCATGGAGGAGAGATCAGGATTGCAAAAGGGCAAAAAGGACTACAGCAATGTGAGTCAAAAGTAGATTTATTTCCTGTCTTTTTATTTATTTAGTTATTTTTTTGGAGCAAGCAACATTTTCTATACACTACACCTACCCCTAAACCGTTTTGGATCATCAGGTTTAATCAATCATTATTTAGGTAAGTTACTGAATCTTTTGAATGAAGTGAACTGTAATAATCCCTCTTCTTGTGTTTATCTCTGGATTTAAATACAGCACATAAACATCTCATTCTGTCTGAGAGGAACCGAAAGATGATGTGTGGAAGAAGTGTTCTGATTATCCAGACAGATTTAAAGAGAGAGTCTGACTGGATGCTGTTACTGGGAGGCTGAATGGAGTGGGAAGGAGTGGCTGTGGGTTTATATACTGTACAATAAAAAGCCACACATGTAGGTTGTTAAATGTGTGTACTTAAAAGCGTGCTGTAATGGTGTGAACAGATGTGTTTTCAACAACAATTGCAGGCTACCTTACACATATATTTAATTGTTTGATCAGTATTATTTTGGGGCAATTTAGTAGTCGCTGGATATTGGGTGGGTCCCTTGATCTTAAAGATCAGTAGGTGGGTTCCTAGCATCCCTAAATATTCTACACTGTCATAGTTCTTTTGCACGTACATATCATCACCAGCAGATGTCAGGCATGTATTAAATGTGAAACTGAGACGCTGCTAAATTTATCTGCAGGTGGGCAGCACCTGATTTTGCTGAGTTCGATTGTCCCTGGGTCAACATTGTGATTGGCCAATCAGATTTGAAGAAGTTTTGTGAAGTTTAAGCTTACAATCAGTGTTGGACTTGTACAGTGGTGCTTGTACATCAGTGTCATTCATCTATCTTTAAATATGATTTTAGGCATTACTCATGGGTAAGGTTAGGTTTAGGTGTAGAGATATGGTCAAAACTAAAATTTTGGATTAAAATGTTGTTCCAGGGTCAACCCAGGAACACATAGAACTCAGCAAAATCAGGACGTGCGGGCGCCAAAACTACTGAAGTTTTTTTTTTAACAATTTATATTTTAATTACAAAGAGAGAAAAAAAAAAACATTTTCGACTCGACGCTTGATCTATCTTTCCTTGTGCAGCCACTTTCACATGCATCAGCTGATCTGCTGACATCTACCATAATGTCAAAAAGACCGAAGCCCAGGGAAGAACAAAAAAGAGAAGAAGAATAAGAAAAACGAGACTTTGAGGTACAACAATGTAATGAATGATGATAATATTAAACTAGATGAGGTAAAACTTCGGAACAAACTTTATGTTGGCCTAGTCTAGTTCAAAGTGTTGTCTCTTAAGCGTTTGGAACTCTCTTTGGTGACTGCCCAAACGTTACCTTGACAACGCTGTGCGTTCGTGCAGCATTCACCTCCAACAGTTGTAGCAAACAAATATTTATTATTGTTAAATAAGACGGGATCATCCGATCATGGGTTCGAACCGAGAGATCGTATGTGCTCATAAAACCCTTGAGTCATGTTTTTACATCAAGTTAAAACATGGTGGTACAAATTAATTGGCGTGTTTCCAATAAAAAAACAAAAAAAAACAAGACAAAGCTATGCAGTGTCTGTGTGAATGTTTGAACACAATGATTATGATTATAAAATCTCGCTTATAAGTGCAGCAAAATTGGCCAGGGCCGGCCCTGCTGTCTTGTATAACCCAGTAGGCTAATAACTTTACAATTTAACTGTTATTCTTTGAAAAAGTTTTGTTTTGGGTTTTTTTTTTTTTTGTTTTTTTTTTTTGCTTGTTTTTTTTTATGTTCACCAAGTTCATTTATTTTGGTTCATTCATGTTTAATTCCGAACATAAAAAACTAATTCCACAAAAAATGTACTTCAGTGGAGCAGTTCAATTCATTTATTTCATGTGTAAGATATTATTAACTAATAATATGCAACATTTTACAGCATACTATCCTTTATTAATATATTATGCTATGTGATTTTTAATTTTTGAAAGAAGTCTTTTATGCTCACTAAGACTGCATTTAGTTGATTAAAAAAATTAATAAAAATGATTTTATTATGAGCCTTATTCCAAAATGGATTAAATGTATGATTTTCCCCAAAAATCTACAAAAATAGCCCATAATGTGAAAGAAAGTTGTTTGAAAGTTGAAAGTTTCTTTGCAAATTTAGATGGAACAAGAAGTTTCACCTTCCATCAGGACAATGACTGTAAGAAGAGAGGGGCTTATGGACAACTCTGTGAGACTGTAATCGGTGGTTCGTAATGAAAAATAAAGCTGTCACCTTAATTGTAATTTGACAACGTGAACACAAGAGGACAGCACAACTACAGTGCAGGGACGATGAAGACTGCTCTGTTTTAAAGTGCGGATTCGGGATTGTTGAAAAGTGTTGGGTCAGTTAAATGTTTAGTTTTATTGATTTCTTTTTATTTTAAATAATTTATATTTTCAGGATGCAGCATACTGATGAAGCACGACTGTAAAGAAATTGATATTGTAACCAAATATTTATGTTTCAAATGCGCACTTATTTTTACATTTGTGATGTTGATAAACAAATTTCGGGAGAAGCACGTACGAATAATCTTCACGTGGGGTTCGAGCCGGACGACGAGCTCTGCCCTCACAAGGGTTAAAACTCCTAGGGCTCCGGCTCGCTCCCCTGGACAGCAAGCCAAGCATGCTTTTCTATTCTATTGGCATAATGAGGAAGTGTGAACTCGTGAACTGTTATTTCTGTTTACCTTTCTTACTATTGTCTTCACAAATAATAATAATAATAATGATGATGATGAATAAACAGGACAACTGTTTCAGTATTAAATGAGAAATCAGAATATTAGAATAATGAAGGCGATAATACTTTCTGTGAAGCCTGTATTTATAATACATTATAAGGGAATTCTATAATTCTATTATAATGAATGCATAAATGATAAATACATTTATAATGTGTTGTATCATCTTATGAATATTTAAAAAAAAAAAATGATTTAATGTGTTATATTTACTTACTTGTGATTATTGCTTTTAAGAGTATGATCATTTATCACACACAATGAACACAATTCATCCACTTAAGTTACAAGGGATTATTATTTTCTATGCAAATCGCATATCGCAGTCTCATATATTGCCATTTTATTTGTGTAACTTAAAATCAGACAAATACCACTTATAAGTAATTATAATAACAGTGCCAAAATGTTTTCAAACATGACAGCACTCTTTAGACAGCTGTTGCTAGATAGCTCTGCAACTACATTTCAACAAACCTTCTTTAAAGTGTTAGTAGCCTGTCTGCTAAATTTGACACTTAATTCTGATGTTTACTTAACAGACATACTGTATATATAGGATACTTAGCAAGTATGAGAAAATTCTACCTACCCTACCTAAGTCTACTAATACTCTTGGTTTATATAATAAACATTGCATTTTTTTCAATGTAAAGTATTAGCTAGCTCACATCAACCTCAATATTAGCCTCACAGGAAACACTCAGCACCTAACCACTCACAAGATGTTGTAGGTACTGTGCAGATCTTAAATAAACAATGTCAAGATATGATATACAGTAGTCCATTATAAATGAAGTAGATTTAATATGGTGTTCGTTGTGTGTTATAAATAATCATATTATTACGTACAAATACATAAATATTCTAAAGTATTATAATAGTTTTTATGATTATTCATGATAATGAATCATTTATAATGCATTCGTTAAAATGCCTTAAGAAAACCCTTATAATGTATTATAAATATGGCTTCATAGAAAGTGTTACCAAGTCTTCTTTCAAACAGCACAATGAAGAAGTATATTACTGTACATTGGATAAGTGCTAATAAATTAGAGGTACCCTCTCTCATTTACAGTACACTCAGGTCAGTCGCACATCCTGATTTTGCCACATATTTTGTTGACCCTGGAACAACATTTTAATGCAAAAATGCAGTCTTGACCATATCTCTAGACCTAAACCTAACCTTACCCATGAGTATTGCCTAAGATCAGAGGAAATGGTAGATGACTGACACTGATGTACAAGCACCAAACATTGATTGTAAGCCTAAACTTCACAAAAACTGTAAACTGTTTCTTCAAATATGATTTGTTAATCAGAGTGTTGACCCAGGGACATGTTGCACTTGGTAAAATCAGGTTAGCGTGGTCAGTACAATCCTTAAGTGTGTCTGCTCCATCTGCCCTTGGTTCCGCCATTTCCAACACACAGATAAATGTCTTTGGAATAGAAATGGATTCTAAGCAGTGAAGTTAGAAGGAAAAGTGAGGATTTGGAAAGGTCAGCAAAAATCCAGTGAAATCCCTTCACCTTTTATAACATTTGTCATATATCTTATCTCTCAACACACATTTTCAACGAACATACCTCTACAATAATGGCTTTACTAAAGATTCCAGCAGAAGAATGTTATATAACCTCATTCAGAAACACTTGTCCCTGTCACATTCCCTCCCTCTCCCTCTCTCAGCAAGCCACAATGTACCTTCCACTCTAATGCCCTCGCAGAGAGTTCAATCAGATGTCTTCCTTGGCTTATGTCATGTACATGTTACACACTCACACTCTCTTTCGCACAAACACACCGGGGGACACCTGCCTATGTGTCGATCTGTCCTTTGTGTATATGTGGATCATGGTCTTTGGTCTTTTTAGAAGCAGCAACAGCAATACTGGGAATTTGAAGCAGAAATATACACTTGTCAGACGTGCACTTAAAAATAAAGGTTCCAAAAGAGGGTTTACAGCAATATACAGAACCATTCACTCCAAAGAACATTTCAGTGAAAAGTTCTTAAAAGAATAGTTATAAAGAACCTTTTGTGCAGTGGAAAGGTTCCATGGATGCAAAAAGAAAAGACTGATAAAGAACTTTTTTTTATGTTAGTCACTGAAATCTCATCACCCTCTCCAGCCCTTTGTAACATAATTAGTCATACTTTGTGCATTATACAACTCTCAGCAACCAGAAACATAGAGGAAAAATAAATAAAGAAAGAAAGAAAGAAAGAAAGAAAGAAAGAAAGAAAGAAAGAAAGAAAGAAAGAAAGAAAGAAAGAAAGAAACCATATTTAAATGAGCATGTAAGACAAAAAATACAATGTTCTTGTCACTGTATAGCCTCTTGTAGTGAATCACTGCAATGACTTCTCAGAGTGATAATACAGTATGTAAGCACTGTGATAGTCCCAGATAGTCTGCAGTGCACATAGAAGGTTAATATTATTTGCATTATTTAATTTATAATAAATAAAAGGAAAACATTTGTAGTACAGTAAAAATAGAAAAAAATAGCATTAAAGGGTCGGTTTTTGTTGTTGTTGTTGTTTAATAAGTGAAAAGAAGACAAGCAGATACTGTAGAATAGAAACAGAGTAGAGAGTGCTTAGAGGGTCAGATTATACAACATAGTCACTATTAACATGGAGGTTTCCCTCAATAAATCAATGAATATTTAGTACAGGCCTAGTTGTTACGTTTAGGTATGGGTTTAGATTAAGGAATCTAAAATACAATCAAGAACAGACATAATATGCAAGCAAATAAGGGTCACACTTTATATTAGGTGGCTACTACTTACATCATAAAAAAAAACAAGGCACTTATTGTGTTCATAATGAATTGCAAAACACTTCTGCTGCTATTAAGGTGGGATACGGGTAAAGCTTGGGACAGGTTTGGTGGTATGGGTAGGTTGTAACAGTGTCAACAGTGTAATTATACAGTATATAGGTATTTTTCTAAATATATATACAATGTAACAACATGTACACAATAAGTGCATTATACCAAATGATTAATTAAATGTAAGTAGTTAAGGTCATCGAATATAAAGTGGGACTAAAATAAGTAATGTGCTACTGTAATAGTAAGAAAAAAAAAGGAAAGAACAGCTAGATAGAAACAGACCACTGCATCGACAGACACTTGTGTTTTGTGACATCAGTATGCATGTAGTTGGCATGTGTTGTTGCATTGGTCAGTGCATTTTTTTTATTATTATTTTTTGCTAATTTTACATGTTCAATCATCATTTGTCATATCTTGGAATTTCTGATTCAATCCAGTGGCAGTGTAAATTAGCCTTCAGAAAAACTCTTCGGCCTAATTCAGAACCATGCCTTCTGAGTTTCTAAACACACCAGTGATTCATCATGTGAGAAATACTTCAATACAATTATGTAAACCAACCAAACAGCTGGATTACTCAAACTGAGCACCATTCTCACTCTCAGATGGGGACAGATCATTTCTGTGGGTCAATAACCAGTACTTGCAAATCCAGCGGCCACTCTCAAAATTACAAGCGTAACATAGTGATAACTATGAAAATATGAGGGCCAAGGTGACCACACACACACACACACACACACACACACACACACACACACACGTGTGTTGCCCTGTAATGCAAAATTGCAAAAATGTAAAAAATGCTTATAAATTTTAAGTATGGAAATAATAAGAGATGTCTTTTCAGTAAATTATGCAAAGCAAGTGATGTATGGCACAGCACGGCTCATGCCAAGAGCGAGGGGCTGTTGAGATTTGAAACAAGCAATGGCAATTCATCTAATGGCTTATGCACATTCTGTTCCCATTTATATCTGCTGAGCTGTTGCATTCTCAAATCCCAAGGGTGTGATCTTGTACTAGTGCGAGAAAGTGATTCACACTTGCACTTAGAAAATGCTGACCTGCTGTACTATACCTCCTCTGAGATTTAACAGCTGCAACAAGACAAGTAAAGTGAAGGGGCTTTCCTGAGTTGAATGTAAGCCACAGTAAAGTTACACTCACAGCTACAGCCACTGTTGTATCATATCCCAGTATGTTGTCTTTCCTCTTTCCTTGCGGTGTGAAAATACCAAGAAATTTTTAAATGCCAAAACAGTATATGTGGCACTTTCATAAACACATTGCTCTGTTTATCTCTCTACATGTCTGTAAATACCATTTTTTTCCCCTCTAAGCTCTTTCATATTCAGCTATGACCAGCCAATATCTGACACCCATTGCTATTCATACAGTCTTATTTTCTGTAGACACAACTTGGTTAATGTCTAACAGATTTTTCAGAAGTAAGTATCTGTAGCTTTTTACTTAATGGCAGTAGTGCAAAAAAAAAATATTTGTTATATTTATGTCATTTGTGCTTTTTTCAACATTTGTCTCTGTGTGCAATTTGTTTGGGAATAAACTTTACCAACAATGTGTATGATGCTGTTTATTCACAGGCTGTGTCTTATATGAAGTCCTGTATGTGGGGGAAAAAAATAGACTATTTCTGTAGCTTATTAATTTGTGGTCATGTCAGTCTATTTTATTTGTGGCCATGATTTAACTAAAGGAGCAGCTGCCAATAGGCCTCTGTGCTGTTGAAATTGTATTGTCTTTAGGACAGAGGATCTCTAATTCCCAGCATGTTTTGCATGTGCCTTGGTGGAAAGAGTAAATGTAGGCTAATGTTGAAAATTTTATTTTTACATTTTATTCCTTCCGACAACAATACACTTAATCAAAATAAGATAGAGGATGGTGTTTAATGTTCTGTTATGCTGAAAGATCCATGTTACTGAAGTTTTGAGAGATACAGAGATGACAGGCGGATGACAGTTGCTCCATTTATTTAATGGCGTTTTACTTTACAAAGTATTAACTATGGTTATGGTTTTTCTTTATTTCTATTTATGCAGAAACATAGTATTTACTCTCCCAGTAGGCTACTATTCGTCTGTCGTGAGTGCAGTGTTCTCTCTCTCCTTCTCTGTCTGTGTACTGTAATGGCACAGTATCACCTGCCCTCATTTCTTTATTCAGAGAGCATCACGAGTTGCCGGGAGACTCAGCCATGAGGTGGCGAGGATACAGATGCATCAGTTGTTTACTGTGATTTTTTTTACAGTGGCTGTAATGAAAGTGCCGTGGTCAAGTAAGAAATCGTTTTGGATTCGGAGTAAAGCGGCGTTTGCGCAGCTCTGTCAGATGATTTGATGTGATCGGCGGCACATGCATGCATAGAGAACACGACCGCGCGAGCCGTTTAGACACGTCGAGGAGCTGAATTTCCAGGATTGTGGTTAAATATGTCTGAAGAGGTTAGCAGAGTAAAATTAATCTGCAGCTCTGAGTCCATGTGGGCTTTTTAGAGCAACCCGAGGAACACTGACGTCCAAGTTGCATGGGGCTATTTTCTTCTCTGCGAGCGGGTAAGTAGGTTACTTCACCTGTTCCTTACCTTTAAAGTCATACCTCCACGCAAAATGTTCTGGTTTTACTCTGTTTCACAGACTGGTCTATTTAGGCTGAAACAGTCACTAAACTGTTTTATCAGGTAACCTTTATAAATGTAGAAACAATACGTCAATACTGTATAAATCACTGAATGAAACTATGTTTGAAATCACACATCAAAGTATTTTAATGGTGGCTAACTAATGCATGTTTTAGTTATCTTAGTTTTTTTTTAACAGATAATATAACATTTGAAAAATGAAAACAGACCGCGAATTGTCATAAAGTACAGGTCACTATGTATCACTCATTTGTTGAAGTACTAGCTTGTTGCTGTAGTTAGTTGGTCTCCTCTTTGATTCTGAATGATTGCACCTGCACACACACCTGAGATAGAAAAGATCCCATGACATGTGACACTGTCAGCAACAACCCTGCTAGCAGGGATGTAGAATTAAAATAAAACGGTACCTTAAACCAATGATATGAAACAGTTTCCCATGCTGCTTTCTCTCTCTGTCTCTTTATCCCCTTTTCTGATTTCTAGTTCTCCTCCTGCACTGTCATCTTGTTTTCAGTACTTCAGATATAATCAAGACTGGCAAGAAAACATGTGAGTACTTGTTTAATTGTTTTATGTGTGCATGTTTTCTCTACAGTATTTCACTTGTGTGGAAGTTTAAGTTCCATTTTCATAATACAGTTGTGTTGTTTTTGAAAAGTGTTTAATATGGTCAAATGCAAAAAGTAAATAATCAGCAGCTGCCTGGCTAATGAGCCCTGGTAAGTTATGCTACATTACATAAAATAAATAACCCGGAGTATTGACTTAGAAGTCATCAAGTTATAGATGATAAAGATGCTGTTCTTTGCACTTGTTAAATAACCCTTTACATAATCAAGCAGTTCAATCAAACTCTTTACCACTGTATTCAGATTTTCTCATGATCAAACTGGACTTAAAGAAAATGCAAAAATAGGACGTGTTAATATTTCGATGATTGTAGCATTTAAGTGCACTGTTGTCGGAAAGAATAAAATGTAGTATCCTAGTAGTTGACATGCTTATTTCACTGTTTATAAAACATGCAAACATACACAATATAGCTTATAAACACACTATTTAAGCAACAAGACAAAGTGATGTAGCAGTAGTGGAAAAAATTATAGCAATAATAAAAAGAATAGCAAATCTTGTCCCCAACAGCATTTTTAAAGTTTGTGACCGCCCAACTCAGAAACTTTGGTATCAAAATTATCTCAGAGTAAATATGACTAAGATAGAGGCGCTTTAGTACACAAGCTGAAGTGTCAAAGATGGTTAACTGGTGAACCAGTCTGGATAAATGTTGTCAAACTGACTTGATATGTTGTGGCTTGGAACTATGAAGTTGTCATAAATAATATGAGGAGTTTGTGGTCATGTGATTGAAATAATGTGGGTGGTCACTGGGTGAGATGTATCCACAGGGCTTTTAAAAATCTGGGGGGGCTGTCGCTCCCTTTCTAACTCACTCTTACTCTCCTTGGATCTCTCTCTCATTCCCACAGATGAGAACATCATCCTTCTTTGCAAAAAGGAGAAGGTCAGAATTGGAACTTGCCTGGTGGATCGTTTAAGATGTTACTATAGGAAAGACTGTGGCAGGGAGTACATGTTGATGAAACTGATTTGTTCAGGTAAGCAAAATTTTCAGTATTCTTTAAATGTACAATGTTACAATGAGAGTGGAGATGTTCATCATCCTTTACTGTCTCCCTGAGTCCATCGTTTGTATCTCATTCATTGCCGGTGCCTTAAAAGCACATCATGAAGTTATAGACCACAATTTTACGCAGATTTATAGAAAAGAGGTTTCACCCACTCGTAATGTTGATATACCAGTTTTTATCCTGAGGAATAAACAAACAAACCAAACTGTAGGCAGCTTGTTGGGGGTCGAGACAGAAACCATGGCAACGCGGCTTCTGATTCAACTGGGCTATCTTGACACTGAGTTGATTAAGCAGTGTTGTTTTAAAGGGAGTCCTTTTTCTCCTCACTTTGCCTGGCAGCCGAAATGAGCCCGGAGTTACAGCACAACAAACTATAAAGCAAGTAAACTACCACTCCGAGAGTGCCAGAAATGTCACCTAAGAATGAGAATTTAAATGTTTTATGACATGAGATATGTCATTGATGAATTACATAAAAGCAGGTTATCAGCCATCAGGGATTGTTCTCTACCCTACCCTGTGTAAACACATCCAATAAAAAAAGAGTTTTGCTAGTCCTTTCAAAATGAGTAAAATGGTTTCTGAATGTTAATACGTGCCCAGGGGAGTGCAGTTACTACTTTTCCTTGCAAATTTTTAATCAGAATCTCATCTGTTGTTATTGCTGCAATTATTAAACAAGATCCGTACTGTGAAACCTAAGGCAATGCTTGTGATTATGATATTGTTCTTTCACTGACATATAATCTTGTTCGCTAAGAGGCCACCGTCCTCTTTTAAACACCTTTGTATGACAGGCAGCCCCCTCAGCCATAGCACATTTAGGGCATTGCTAATTCGGACTGACCTTTGGCTAAACTGTTTACAGACAGAGGAAATTGTATCCTCTTAAACGTATGATGTCACAAGGCTTTCAACACGTAGCAAAAGAACATTTTGTTTAACGTCACAGATTTGAATAACCTTAAAAGACAAACCAACTGTGACTTAGATCATATATTCTGTACATTTCACATTATTATTATTATTATTATTATTATTATTATTTTAATAATCATGTGTAAAATCTGGATTCATTGTGAAAAAAATACAGTACACATGCTGCTGTACGGGAAATATCACCAGTAGCTATGTTTCCATTCACCTGTTTTATGTGCATTTTTGAATATTGCATAAAATGTTTGTATAAATATTTATAAAGTTAGTAATCATTAATAACTTCCTCTATGCTCTATGAGATGGGATAACTTGAATGATCTTGTTCACACAACACACAGTTGTTATGGTCATTCTGAAATGGATGAGCAAAGTCTATTGTATAAGTATTTCTAAGTATAACTGTCTTAAGGCCCGTTCACACCGATAACGATAACTGTATGTGTGTTCGCATACACATTATGGTCCCTTCATTATAAGCTCAAGCGTGTCTGCCGCTTTAAATTCTCAATTGTGTGATAACAGGATTGATTCTGATTGGTTGTCAATGATTCTATCGATCATTAGCTGAAAAAAAAATTGTTCTGAAAATGATTCCTCTTGATATTGTTTCTCTGTCCTTTAACCATATAGTTGTGGTGTGGACGTTGATATTCTTTCACACTGATAATTATTTGTAGAATTATATCTGTATCGTTAACATTATCATTATCGTGCTTGTTGAGAACAGGCCTTTACACAACTGCATTTCCAAACAGCAGCATCCACATTCAAAAGCATTGACCGCTTTTACTGTGTTTACGATATTTACAAACCCGTAAAGCTTTGTGTCAGCAGCAGTGGAAGGATATGTCTTGTATGCATATTTACACTTTGATTTGTACAAACAGCATATCTTTCCTTTGGTACTGACACAGAAGAGCGCACGTTATGTGCGTTCAGCGGATGCTGACCAAAATGGCGCTATGGTGACGTTATGGTACCAAATCATTGAATAAGGTCATTATTTTAGTTTTCTTTCTGTACAGAAAGTAATTTTGTAGCTTCATAATATTATAGTTGAACCACAGATGACAGATAGAGTATTCAGACCATGTCTTTGATACTTTTCAAGACCTTGACAGTGCAAATTGTTTTGCAGTAAATATGTCACAAGCCTCTTGGTTTTCATCCAAAATATCTTAAATTGTGTTCTGAATATACAAACGTAGATCTAGAGGGTTTGGAACGACATTGGGGTAAGTGATCAATGACAACATTTTTATTTTGGGGTGGAGTAACCCTTTAGTTTATTCACATTGTTTTGGATGTTATTTTTTCCTTCACCAAAAGCCAGGTACACCTTTGTACTGTAATTTTGTCCAATCTTCAAATGCTTTTTTCCTTTAAATATAAGAAACTGTGATGCGATTCTTCTCACAGCGGGTTGTCCCTGTGGAAAATGTGGGCAGGCACAAATGCACTCTTTGAAAATTGCCTTTCTTTGGAAATTGTTGCATCTTGTTTGTTGTTGCGTTGTGTTAAAAAATAGAAAAAGAAGGTAATGAGTTAAAATAATATTCTCTGATAAATGATAAATTGCTCATCTATCCAACACTTTAAATGTCATGGTAACCCTGTGCTCCCTGAAGCCATGCAGCTTTTTCCCTGGCTCCCAGCATGCACAGCAGAAGAAAATAACAAGACATAAATACTGATAAAAGGCTGCATCATTTTGGTTATCAAGGACTAAAGGACAAAGAAGCACTATAAAAAAAAACAAAAAAAACATACAAGTATCCCATGCAACTTGTGCATTATATTCCAGTTCTTCTGAAGAACTTATGCAGGGTGTTATACGCCGAAAGGATTCATCATCGAATCTTATGGACCACTTTATGATACTTTTTTATACGGTGTTATTTCCTGAACTCAGTTCTCATTTACTTACACACTTAAAATTTGGTGTTGGTAAGATTTGTTAATGTTTTTGATGCCCACCAAGACCAAGTAAAACAATAACATTGCAAAATATAACTACAATTTAGAAAAGAATAGAAAATATACACTAAAAAATGTGTGTATTCACCTTTTGTGAAGATGATTTTTCAAGAAAGAAAAGCATACGTATAGGTTTGGAAAAACACTATTTTATTTCCCACATATCTCTGTTAATGTGTCTGTTTGAAGAATTTAAGAATTTAAAGTTAACACATAATAATAGAAAGGATTCCAGGCCCGTATTTTCTAAAAACTCTATATACACTGTATTAGGGCTGGGCGATTTGGCCTAAAATCAAAATCTCGATTAATTGAACATTTTAACTCGATTACGATTTATGAACTATTATTTTATTTATTTTTTTGCCCTCATAGTTCACTGACAAATTTTGTACAGTAAATATGCTCACATATTACAAGTAAGAGATTTTTGAACAAAGGGAGCATTAATTGTTTTTAAAATAATTGAAGGAAACACGCATCTATGATTATTAATTAAACATCAATGTTGAACAACTCAAATTAAAGCACACATTGCCTAAAACTAACAGTCACTTTTTTCTTATTAAAAAAGAAATAACAAAATTAATTATTTTCAATGTTTTTCTAATTAAAAGTAGAAAATAAGCAGTATCTCTTCTAAATAAAATAAAATAAATCTTGTATATCCTGTTAATAATAAACGTTGCATTTCTTGCATCTTCTGTAAACCAATATTTTAATGTGCAATGTATCGAGGTAAACAACAGATTCTTGTAATGAAAATAGAACTCTAGAGCGGGTCACATGACTCCACACGCGGTAGTGTTTTTAAAGGGAAAGTAATCGAAATAATTGACTTGGAAAAATTTGATCGATTATAGGTTCTGAATTACTTTTCGATTAATTGCCCTGCCCTACACTGAATATTACCTGGCTGATTTTTCATATTACTTTGACCAATTAAAGTGTTAGTATTGATCAGCAGTTTGCCTGCTGTGTTGCCATTTCCTCTCTTCCTGACGCGACCTTCCATCAGGCTCTGTCTCAGCTGGTTAGATCTTTGTGTTGCAGTCAGGTTGGTGACGCTGACTCTAGCCCACTGGGGATGCCCCTGCTGTGCTTGTGGAAAAGCACACCCATCATACCTCTCCCTGCATCTCTGGCACAGACAACATCCACCATTATTGCTACTACAGCCCACTCATAAATGCTCGCCCTCCTACAGTCATCCCAGAGGGAGGCTAAAAGAAGCGGCAGAGAAGACAAGAAAAAAGCAAGATTCAAAATGGTAGAAAATGTTGCCTTTGTTGTTGCATCAGATTCACACATGGTTGCTTCTCTTCCTGTCACATATCGTCCGCTGGCTAAATGCTCCTTCTTTAGACTTGCTATCCTCTGGTATTGACTTTCACGGCTACTTTCAAGTTCATGCAAATCCCAGATGTAGAAAGTGTTTGTTTTGTTTGTTTCGAGTGCATTAGCATTTTAATTCCAGAGCGAGAGAGAAGGCCTCTCCTGCTGCCGCTCTCATAAACGCTTCCAATTAGATGAGCAACGGGCAGCTCTGAGTTTTGGGTTATCAGAATGAGCTTTATTACAGACCTGCCTGAGGAAGAGTACCCACGCTGACATACATACAGCTGTCAATGTCAGTGGTCCACATTAAAACAATATTAGTCCATCACAGCTTTACTGATATTAATGTGCAGTCAAAGTTAACTTGTGATGCTTAGGTGCATTTAAATGTCTATTTTCTTTGAATTCTGTACCTGTTAAAAACAACATCTTGCTCTGTGAGAAATACTATCGTTTCTCTGTGGCAACTGTTATTCCTGCTAAATTTGAAACATTAGACAAATAGCACTTGGCATGGAAAATGAGCCTGGCACTCAAGCGGTCTGCTCATATTTTAGTGCACATCAATTTTATCAAACCATATCCTCCAGCTCCAGCCATCAGGCAAAATCGAGCCATTATCTGCATGAATTTTGAAAAATTGATGCAAGATTGCATCCTTATGCAGGCATGACTAACAATTTCACTCTTGGAAAGAAGCAACCTTGCAAGAGCCTTGAATCTATATGCATATGAGCTTTATATGAGAGAGAGAGGAAAGAAGTGGGAGTTAGCATGATGGTAATGCTTATGAGTTTTTTACCATTGCATCTGGATCCTTAGATTGTTATTGCTGAAAAATCATTCACTTCTTATTTTATAAAGCGGTTCATGAATTGGGAATAGATCTGAGTTTGTAAATGCACCAGTATATGTATAAATAATAATATTTTCATGTTTATAATGTTTGCAAAAGTGTAGAATTTTACCAGATTCAAGTGGAGTTAAGCATTGAAACATTATTAGATACAGTAGAAAAGAAGTCTATGGAGACCCCTACAAGACACAAAGACAAAAATGTATTTATTGTGGCCATGAATTCATTTATTCCTTTGTTTTAGGCTATGAATTAAGAGTTTGAACCCTTTGTTAAGCAAATCATGGCCACTTAAAAACGTGAAAGAAAATAAAGTAGTAAGTAATGGCCAAGATTTACTAAATTAAGAGACTAAATTCTTATTTTGGGACCATAATTCATTAGTAGTTCATTTTTTAGTCCTACATGTCAAACACCGTAGGGGAAAAAGCCATAATATTTTTCAGACTGATAAATTATCTTATAAGTTAAATAAATTAAATGTTTTTTATAATGGCAATCAGAGATTGTCATATAGATTTAGTTTATTGAACCATAGAAAAAGGAGCAAAAATAAAATAAGATGCCCCATTTTGAGTATCATCTCAGCAACAGCTGCAGTTCCAGCATCCAGCATTACTCAACAGCAGCACAATGAATCCAGCCTGCAGCGCTTTCCATCTGTGCCTGGCAGTTCATATTATTATCCTAAAGTGAGAATCTTTGTCAGTGTTTTTTTAGGTGATCTCTATTCAGGTTTGAAAAGGAAGATGGGTGGATTCTTGTTGATTGAGTGAGAGATGCAAAAGTGGTTCATGAGTGCCACTTAAACTAGATTAAGCCACAGGGCCAGTGCCTCATCCCATGGGCTCAGTCTGCCAGCCATAACAGCGATAGTGGGATCAAAGCTGCCAAATCCAGTGGAAATGGGTCCTGCTATTGCATCCCCTGACCCACTAAAACCCTCGAGGTCTAGATAATACGGATCTCAACTGTTAATCCCCCTTTAGCTTAACTTGCTTGGGATATGTGGTATCCAAAGCACCCAGGTTTATTGCCAATGTGCCCTTTAATCTGGGTTAAAAGAAATGGCAATGGTGGCTTTAAATGGTTGCCCTTCCATGACAGGAAGATGAGAATCTAGGGAACCGGTGTCTTTTTTTTTTTTTTTTTTGCTCAGCCCCTGTGAGTTAATCACCCTTATTCAAAACCTGAATTTCAGCTTAGATTTTTGGACTCTCAGGGGACTGAATCTTATTTTTGTGTTTTTATATTTATAGTGCCATTTGAAAGTCATAAAGGCGGGAGAATAAACATGCAACATATCTGATATATTCCTGGAAATAATGTAATATTAGATTTTAAAAAAGTATCTTTTTGTGAAATCTTGTAAAATGTGTTATTATTGTATTATATTGCACCATAGTTAAAATCTATTCTATTGAAATAACTAAATTAATGTATTTAGTGACTTATCACTTGAAACTTACTGATATAAAAAATATATAATTTAACATTATTTGGAGTGCTACTTTGCACAATGCCCAAAATTTTAATCTCACTATTGATTGTACCATCTTTGAATAATATCAGCCTTTAAACGCAAGATTGAGTGTAGTAGACAGTTTCACTTTAGTACGATCAAATATACTTCAGTTTATCTTTAGTTCCTTTTCGGGAACTTCGAGCTGCATCATAACGCTTTGGGAACACCTTCTGCGTGACCGCCGTGTGAATCTGCTATTGCATCTGTCCAATAGAAGGGTGTGACGTCTTGGGAAGGTGTCATCAGAGACCAGGAAGCTTTAAAAGCACGCAAGGTAAGACCGGCTCAGCCTTTCTGTCATTCAGAACGCGCTCTGTGTCTCTGTGTTGTCTGCTCTAGCTTAAAATTGTTTGTCTTTAGCTAAGAATGAGCAATGTTTATAGGAAGAACAAACTTGGTGCTTGTCTTAGTGCGTGTCCCCATACCAGCGCTAGATTACGGTTGGGGATTCCCACTCTCTATGCGTGGTTTGCTTGGGAGCGGAGCGGGCTGCAATATTAATCTTTACTGGCCACCCGAGAAACAGACTGAGCCACGTAAGAGCAACCTCATTGAGCGTTTTTTACGTGCTCGACTATCACCTCCACATAGGAGCCTGCTTTTTCCCCTGATCTGCACACCGAGGTGTGTAATTCAGGGGAGAAAGTATTTTTCGGCCTGCATCTTCATCCTTCCTTCAGGGAGTCAGTCCGCCGAGGAGAGGATGCCTTGCTGCCAAGTGCACTTTTCGCTGGTGGATTGTCGAGACAATCACAGGTTTCCAATGGTCTCCACTCCCCGTTGGGTGTCAAGGCTCACTCAACTAGAACTATGGCAGCCTCAAAGGCTTTCTTTGCAGGTGTCCCAATATCGGACATCTGTGACGCTGCGGGTTGGTCCACCCCTTCCATGTGTGTCCGGTTTTACGCCCTAGACATCGGTAACACTGATGTCCTAAGCCAGACAGAGATACGGGTCAGGGACTTGTAACTCTGGGGGCGTGGGCATCTCGTTCCCAAAGCGTTATGATGCAGCTTGAAGTTCCCGCAAAAGGGGTTCCCTAATTGCAGGTGATGCAAATGATGTAGCGTCTCGTTCCACAAAGGAACCATGGTTATATTCATAACCTGGAGACGTCTTTTACCTAAGCAGTACTTTCACAGAAAGTTGAGTGCATTAAGTACAAAATTTGCAGACCAGTTTTGCAGACTTTAAGTATACCATTTTGGTAAACTGTATTTAGTAAAAGATGCAATTAAAGGCTGAATCTTAATACATTTATAAATGTATTTGTAGTATACTGTAGTATTTATTTTAGTATATTTTTCACCAGGGCATACATGCAGAACATTTACATATCACACACATTGTGCATACTGCACACAGCGATAAAGTCTTATGGAAGTATGCTATTGTAAACACAGCAAAAACAATAGGCACCCTACAGTGTAGTGTAGTACTGATTTTCACCTCTTCTGATATTTTGAAAGGTTGGGGTTTTATAAACATCTCACAGATTCATTATAAGGTTCAGTAGCAGTAAACATGAAAGTAAATAGTTGCACTCTCATTTAAAGTCTTCTTGGATTAGACAGTCGAGCGAGAAGATTTTGACAATGACTTGCTGTACTCTTTCTCTATTTACCAAATCCTTTTGACAGCTCCCTTGACAGCGTAGCAGACTGTCTTAGCCTCAAACACACTGGCTATGCAAAAAAACTACTAAATGATATTCATACTGCACTGCAATAGCTGGAGGAAACTACAGAAATCTGTTTTAGATAAAGTAATATGTTTCTCCTCTATCAAATGATGAATATATTATGTTCTTGTTCATGTATTTTCAGCTATTAAAGGTGATGTAATTATTACATTTAATAAGATTTAAATGTTAAATGTTTTAAATGTTTAATGTCTGTTCCAGCGGTCAATCTATCTATCCATCCATCCATATATACAGTGAGGTCAATAAGTATTTGATTAACCTGTGATTTTGCAAGTTCTCTTAGAAATCATGGAGGGGTCTACAATTTTCAGCATTGGTGCATTTCCACTGTGAGAGACAGAATCCGACAGAACCCTTTATTAACAACTACAGAGGTCAAACGGTTCCTGTAGTTCTTCATCTGGTTTGCACACACTGCAGGAGGGATATTGGCGCACCCTTGCTACCTAGACTTTGGCTGATTGTAAGGTGGACAGGTGTCTTTATGACAGCTAACGACCTCAAACAGGTGCTACTAATTTAGAATCATGAGCAGAGTGTAGCTGGACTATTTAAAAGTGAAATAACAGGTCTTTTGAGGGTCAGAAATCTGGCCGATAGGCAAGTGATCAAATACTTATTTGACACAGTAATTCCCAAATAAAACGTAAAAAAATCATACAATGTGATTTCCAGATTTTTCTTTTAAGATTCTGTCCCTCACAGTGAAAATGCACCTATGCTGAAAATTGTAGCCCCCTCCATGATAAGAGAACTTGCAAAATTACAGTGTGATCAAATACTTATTGACCTGACTTTGTATATATATGTTTGTAGGTTTAAGTGAGTAAACATGAATTCTGCATATATTACTTGTAAATAGATATATGGATTTATTGATTGGTTGATTGGTATTTGATGTTTTATTGATGGGCATCTTGTGGTTCACTCTCTTGTTTGTAGTATTAAGCTTCCATTTATGGATGTGAATTATTTTGTATGCCCATCATTGGCTGTATAATAAACTGATCTATCAGCAGCAACTGTAACGGCGGGTCCCGCATACACTCAGAGATCCACTGCCTTACCTCCTCCGTCAGGCTTCAGTGAGGTGATGAGGGCTAATTAACACACCACCTGCTCAACTGGAAGAGGTGATGATAGCAGGGAAAATGGCTAAGCATGACTGAGACCCATTAAAGGAGCGAGTAAACACCACAAAAAAAGATGTTTCAGATGAAATTAGTTTAGTTTCATTCTCCTGAAGTTTCTGTCTTCTCTTGTTTTTCTTCTTGTGTCATGATGGTAATCATATCACATCATAAACACAAAAAAACGCCTCTTCAAGTGAACTCTGAATAACATCTGTGCTAGGATCATTCTTTATTTTTGCCTCTGCATCTCTAGTTGGCTGAGATTAGAGACTGCTGATACATCAACCAAAAATAGATCGATAAATTTGTGTGTAAATGCTACACTTACTAGTATTGCATTGTAGCAAAAAAATGGTATAATGTATAAAGTAAGTAAAGTAAATGTATGCAAATGTAGCAGATTATTGTATACAATGTACAGTCACAAAAGGTTTTAGTGAAATTATATCCTAGAATCCATATATATATATAGGTATAGTTAAAGATAAGACTGCGTCCTATGGTGTGATATACCAAATATATATATCTATATATCTATATCTATATCTATATCTATATATATATACACACAGTATACAGTAAAATCCTTAGGCCACTAGTATTTTCACCAACAAAAAATGGTTTTAAGTTGGTTATTTCTATCTTTTGTGATAGTGGCTCAGTTGGAAAAATTAGTTTACATTTCCAAACACTATTTTTGTCATTAACTGTAATAATGCAGTGAGATTATTGTCTGCACAACAGCCAGGGCTCTACACAGAGATCTGTTTTGATCATCATCCAGTCTGTCTGGAATGACATGAAGTAACAGAACAAACTGAGACAGACTCAATCCAGAAGAACTGTG
>JAUCMU010000125.1:19565352-19578338 GCA_032275025.1 Enteromius treurensis
AGCTCGCTTGGAACCTCGCCGGAGGTGGTACGAAAAAAAGTACCTGGAAGCCGGTACAGGTACAACTTTTACACAGTAGAAAACCAAACAGAGCCGAGTCGAGTCGAGCCGAGTCGAGCTGGTACTGTGTAGTGGAAAAGCGCCAATAGTTACCTTATATTACACTATTACCAGTACTGTTTTAGGTAAGTATACAGTAAGTATGTTGTAAATATATGTACTGTAAAATAAAGTGGAACCCTGGATGGTTATATGCTTCCATATTTTAACCATTAAAATGTTTAATAGGTAAAAATAATTGGAGTCACGAAGATTGCATTTGTAGTGGACACTCTGAACATTAACCAAAGCAAGTTTTGAGTCTCTAACTCTCAACATGAAGCATTAGAATATTGTCCATCTACTTGTTGGTCTTTTCATGTTGGTCTGAATGAAAATGAAAATTAATTTTTTGCCACTAGATGCCACTTTTGGGGCTGTAGTAATAGCGGTTTCCCCAATAACAATGTACACAAAGCAAAACTGTCTCACAAATGCTGCTTTATCAGGCATTCCAGGCATGATGAAATGTAAATGAAATCGATCGGACCAATTACCACAGATATAGTGCATGATATAGTAATATATTGGAAACCATAATCATTTATCAGGATTCGTTGATGGGTAGAAAGTTAGGATAGACAGCTTGCTTACTTCCTGTGTTTCCGTCTCTGTGATTTTCTAAAATCCCTGTCACCTCACATCATTGCAGAGAGTAGCAACCCAGCAAGTCCTGTTATGACAGATACATAAACTCATTAAAGGCCAAATCATCACAATGATATTTACAGATGTTTTGACCAAGGCATCCTGGCAGTTTTTCCTGCTGGGTTTACATCCCACCTGTTTTTTTCTCCAAATCTGTAACATTGCATATACAGCACTGTAGTGTCTTCTAAGCTTGGTTTTGCACTCAATTATGTCCTGTAGTGAGCTGATGGATATTCTTCCTGCAAGTGTAATCCCGGTATAACAAAGCAATAACAGGTATGCATTACTGGTACAATAAGTGGTGCAATAGGTGTCTGAAAATGTAACTTAATAGAACATTTTAAATAACAAGGTATAAGCTGTTGTTTATGAAACAAGTTAAAAAGAAACAAATCAGGTTGTGATAGTACTTGATTTGTCTTCATTTTTGTGTAATGGCAGCAACATTCTTTCTTTCATTCTTTTTATTTGACAAAAAAGTAGTGAATACACTCAATTTGTCAAGGATAACACAATAAAGTTTCAAATAAAATGCATTTCCATTGTGGTCCTTGATGTGAAGACCACATTAACATGTGTTTGTGTTAAACCTAATGATCATGTTCAGATTGATTTAAGATGATCCAAAGCGTGTCTTGAGCTTTAATAGATGCAAGAACATCTAAATAACCTGTACACATAGTTCATATGATCAATGTCAGCAGATTACTTACATTCCATATATAACAAGTGTTTTGTGTGCTGCTGGATGTGTGGGTAGGTGTGACCTTCTCTTCACACACTTTTCATCCTTGTTGCTGAGAGATCTAAATGAAATGCTTGGGTTTCTGTAAATCCTGTTGCAAGTGCTGTTTATTTATGTGTACAGTAATCACACTTAGAAGAAGCTGAGAAATTCCTGAACTGCTGTAAATTGATCAAGAGCAAGGTTTTGAGACTCCAATCAGCCAGAATTTATTACTAATCTCAGATACGTTTTTAACTGTGTATACCTATTTCATTTTTGCTTCCTAGCAACCTCATTTTACACTAACATGATGCTGTCTGCAGTGCTTCTCAATGTGATGCCCAAAAGCAGGGTTTGTGTTCTGATGCAAGACTTTTGAAAGGAGCATAATGCTACATAAATACAGTCATATCCAAGACATTCTACTGTGAGCAGAGCACCATCCCTGCGTTATTCTGCTTCTTGCTAGCTTTGGTCTCTGAAACTATTATTGCAGATGAGCCTAAGACTGTATTGCCAACTAAAAAAATCTTCCAGATGGTATACTTCATTTATTAATTTCTTGGTTCACGTATACTTCATTCAGACAGAGAGCTGGTAAAGTGTTGAAATGTTGTCTGATGATCTGAAAAATGATCATTGGTTTTCTCATAAAGGAGATATGTTGATTTGTATGTGTGTAGAAGGCATTTTGAATTGAGTCCATCTAACAGATGGAAAAAAAAAACGTTTCCTCATACTGAGTCTTGAAAAAAATGAGAGACCGCTGCAAAAAAATCAGTTTATGTGGTTTTACTATTTATAGATACTCTATTGTTTCCATCTGTATTGCTTTTCATATTTGTATTCTTGTGTGATAACCAGGTACTGAAGGTTAGCTATATTGTGAATACAGTATTGTGATTATATTGAATAAAATGGCTGTTTTATATAAACATTTTCCACCCGCTCTTTGACCCTTTAACATTTTTCGCACTGCAAAGCTGCACATAAGCAGAGTGTGTTTATTTCTGTGTCCATATGAACAGGTTATTCACACTGCCCACGTGAGCAGCAGAGTGGTGCCGAGTAGCAGGAGCGTAGGTCCAAATACAGTTTCAGCACTGAGCATATTGCTGCCTCGCATGCTGGAAGAGCCTTTTGTCTTTTTCAGTGAAGACTACGTATAACACTGGATTATTTGAGCAGTTTATAGCTAGTCAATTTTTATTCATGTAGGCCTAGATTAATCACACAAGCGTTGGCATCAGGATGTAAATTTGTGTTTTTGATAGGATTTTAGGATTTTAGTTCACCCAAAACTTTAAGGGACAGTTCACCCCAAAAAACTTTCTTCTTGGTTATCAACAACTGATGCTTTTAAGACTTTATTTGAAGGCTCACTTTTTGCTATTAACAAACCATTGCTATGACTTTTGCCTCAAACTCCTAATTTATTGCTGACTGATAGCTAGTAAGGTAGTTGTTAAGTTTAGGTATTGGGCAGAATTAGGGATGTAGTGTCACACCCCCGCACTGTTTGTTGTTGGTTTTCCCCATGTGCTCAGTGTGACCCAGTTTCTGTTAGTTGTCCATTATGTTCAGGTGTGCCTCCCTCGTTTGTATTAATTGCCTTCCCTTTATAAGTTCTCCTCAGTTCTGTTTAGTTGTCGGTTCATTGTCTATGTGAGGTTCGTGTGCGTCTACCCTTCTGGCTACCTGTCTGTAAATCACCTTTGTGAGCATTAAAGAAGCTGTTTACTGAAGAATCTGAATCTACTCGTCCTTCCTGCACCACGAGCGTTACAATGGCAATATTTTACTTTTACACATTTAAAACAGGATAAATCTGCCTGCAAAGTGCACAGTTATAACAATCATGGTTGCCATATTGGTGGGTGGTTCCAAATCGAAATGCTCAAAACTGGGAAATCACTCCCAAAATGGAGAAACCGACTAGCATTTTACTATAGAAACTGCACTCTATTGGTTTATACTAGACTACCTGGTCTAAACATACCTTGGTGCACTTTTTAGCAAGACACTGAATATGTACCAACAAGTACATATCACTGTAGTTTCCAAAAGAAATGAACACTAGAGGCAGTAAAACTCTGACACCTTTTATTTCTTTTGACACACATTTAGAGTTTCGATTAATAAAGCAGAATTGTTGCACAATTACTTGAAGAATATCATGTTATGATTTAATTATAAACTGGGATATTAATATGTTGGGATATTTGAAAACTAATACTTTTGAAAATTAGCATCACACACATTCAGCTTAATTTCTATGGATATTCATAGATGATAGATTTGTTCATAGCTCGCGGAGTGCAGAGGTGTTGCCAACATAATAGAGCATTAACTTTTAACAATTCTGAACCGCTGTAATACATACCTATATCAGCACAAATGTTTCAGGGTTCACATATTGAACCTGTGTTTTTAGTGCCACTCAGTGGACATTTCTCTTTGAAAAAGCACAGTAAGGCACATAAAAATGGTGTTGCACAATAAGTGCATAGAGGTACATATTTTTATGAGACCAGGCTGTTTATAGAGCTTTGATTGTGCCACATAGCCACCATTTCTGAGGGAATCAAAGGTTTGTACATTTTGGCATGGTGGTAATAGTAAAAAAATACACACTTATAACAAAACCCCACAACAAAAGCATAGCATTAACACGAATTATAACAATGTTATAATTATTATAACAAATCAGATGGTACTCATCTGACATATAGATGGTTAGTGCTGATGTATGTTGCTATCAATGCCCTCAGCAGTTGTAGTTGAACCCAGATAATAGAGCAGTGAGAGTTGGCAATGCCAGGAAACCTCAGACTACAGCAGACCAAGCCTTCCCTCATGACTCACAGCTCCATGAGCATAAGGCAGCAGAAACAGCTCTTTGTTTGGAAGAATGGAGTAACCTTAGGAAAAAAGGAGAAGAGTGTGGAGTGTTGAGACATGCCCTTTGTGCGCTCTTGGCAAAAGATAAGCAGGAGGAGGAGGAGCATGCTGTAAATCCATAGAATGAGCATCCAGGGCGCAGAAACATCAAATCAGATAGACCTGCGTTAATGCAAAGCTACAGAAGTGCCCAAAGCTTATCAAATGCACAACAGTGCTAGCAGAACGAATACAGCCCTAGCCAGGGTTAGGATATGATTTATTCACAGCATGCAATAATCTGAAGAGAACAGTTCATTATGCATAACAGTCACAAAGAGACAAGTTGTAGATTTAAAGTTCAAATAGGACTTTATGCACAGCACATTTGTAAGTAAAAAGAAACACAACCAAGGACATTGGAATTTCGATTAAGTTCTGCCTTGTTCCATAACTTCTAACAAGATATGTTAATATTATAATTTCATTATACAGTTCTCCTAAAACTGAAAACTCAGTTCAATTGAAAATTCAATTTATTTTTACTAAATCTGATGTTTGTTTTTTTTGCTGTTATATTCTTGTTGCATACAATAAAGGTCAACAATATCATATATTGTGATCCACAGAGCAAAAACTTTATTAACGTCATTAAAAAAAATAATGATGATGATGAACAAGATAAAAAGTGGGCCATTGTTTAGTGAGGGATTATAAGTTTTATTAAGAGAACGTCAGAAATATTATCAAACAGGATGAGATGTACCTACAGGGGAAAATGACACAATAATCACAAAATTAATTAAAACCACTGCTGACATTTTTTTTTTTATGTCTGTGTTACTGTTTTCCCTCCAAAATAATGTAACTTCCAGTGATGCCATTAAGCAAAGATTGTAAAGCAATATTACTAAAGATAAAGGTCATGTCATGTCATTACTTGTATAATTTGGCACAGGACCAAACCCTGTGAAAGGTAACACTAAGAACATAACAAACAATACCTTGATTAGTAATTAAACAATATATTAAACAAAATGCATTGTGCCTGAAACATTTTGATTAGACAAAGGACAAAGCTGGCCAGATCTTACATGTATGCCAAATATAGCATAAAAAACAGTCAGTAATTAGCAATGATTAAAACTTATTTCCCAAAATGACCTTGAACTTAATATTTACCAATGCTTCCTCTTCTTGGTCATGTGATCGCATTCATTCAGCTCATTGGCCAGTCACAAACATGTGTTGTTTGCTTCACCTTTCTTTCTTTCTTTCTCATTCTCTCAAAAGCTTATTAATATAAATCCATGGTTCTAAATGTATCTGCCTGCTCAGTAGTCAGAAAAACTGATCCAAACTGACCTCAGGTATGTCTGTCCCCATTCCTAGAGGTAACAGCACAGACCCCTCACCTCAATTTACTGCCATCCTCTTTTGAAGCGTGTTCCCTTTGACCGATAGAGTTTCACAACTCTACTCAGCTGCTTCTTTCACCCCATAAACACCCACCACAGATCACTGTGTGCTCAAGGTCATTCTGAAGTGGGACAAGAACTTAAACATATAGCCAGACTTAATGACTCCATATATATTCTAGTAAGTACGTAGTGTCTAAAGCTGATGAAAATCTCACAGATGTTGCAAGAGGTATCCTGGAACCCTTCTAACTGGTTTACTTCACTCAGAGGTCAATGGTCATCCATTCATACACGTCATTTTAACAGCAGCACATGAGTGAATGGGGTAAAAGGCTATGTTTGTCCAAAAAGCAAACAGAGGGAAAGAAAGAGAATGAGATTCCTATAAAAGCAGAAAGATGAAAGAGAAAGGTTATCTCTTCTTGTACTCATTGATCTGTGTGCTTGGCCCAGAGCCACACACACCACTTTACACATATTAGTATACTGATAACCCCCCAAAAAACTGACAACAAGCTCACAGTGGAGCAGATTCGCTTTTATAAAAATGTCGCTCACTTTAGTCCTGTCCCCTAATATGCAGTCATCCATTCAGACCAGAGGGAGTCCATTTTTATGAACGAGCAAACATGTTTGAAGGCCAGTGGGAACTTAGATATTATCCTTAAACATTTCTAGGAAAACTAAAAAAGGAAAGCTTTGAAAAAAATGACCTTTCGTGACAGTGTCAGCCTGGAGGCTTTTTTTTTTTTCTTCTCAGCAGAATTAAGAAGGGCACAAATTTCCCACTAATGAAAATGTGAAGTTGGCAAGGCAGCTTCTCGGGATATGCTGGAAAAATATTCTTGGAAATCTAGTTTCATTCGCAGGCTTATTGTATCTAGGTAGTTTCAACAGTCCTGTGATACGGGGTAAAACACGCTGCATGAGGGATGCATGTGTGTTTTGTGACTCATACATCCTTGTGTAGAGGATGACAGTGTGTAACCCCCAAACTTGTTCAAAATGAATTTGGAAGCTGTAAAGTAATAAATATCAAAAAAGCTTCTTAGAATAACTTGTTTATAGTCTTGTTTTGTAATATGATATGCACTTGACAGGAATGAGCGGTACGATGGCCTGCCACATTGTGAGAACAGATTGTGAGAAACTTAGTGTGTAGTTAGATTGCCCTCTCCAGGCCAATATTAGTAAGAACAAGTCTAAAAACCCATACTAAACCACTGCAATATTTGGTTTTTAGGCCTGAAAAGTAATATTTTTTTTATTAGTATAGCAATTGTAAAATTAAATACCTTCCGAAATAAAATGTCTTCCCTTTTTAAAGCTCTTCTCAGCTAGATCTATTGAAATAAAATTATTTAACAATAGGCTATATGTAATTTCTCATATAAACACTTGTTCATCAAGCTTGTGCCTGAGGGTTCTCGCCTGGACAGCAGGCAGTCAAAAGTCAAACAGTCAAAATTGGAAATGACACTAACTAAAGAAAGAAAGAAAAATACTGACAGGTAAAGTTGAAAGTAAGGAAAATATAAATATGAGCCTAACTGAAGCACTGCAGCTTGAAATTAAAGGGTTAATTCACCCAAAAATTAAAATGTTGTCATTAATTATTAAAACACAAATTAAGATATTTTTAATGATATCAAAGAGCTTTCTGTCCCTCCATAGACAGCAATCCAACTGATTTATTAAATTACTCTGATCCATACAAAGCAAAAACAGTTCATGTGACATCAGTGACTCAACTTCAGTTTTTTGCGATGCCACGAGAATACCTTTTTGTGCAAATAAAACTAACATAAAACGATTTCTAAATAATACATCAATACTAATAGTTTTCCATCATTGAAAAAAATTAATAAAATGAGTGAATACCAATCAAACAGTTACAGTCTGCTAGTCTGCTTCCTATTTACATTTAAACTCCACAACAAATATAAACAAATAGCTAAATGATAATCCTTTAGGAATCCAGTGAAACTTACAGTGATAAAATCGCATAATTAGCCTTGTTTACATCCAAAAAGCATGAATGCATGTGCATGTGCGTAATCTGTGGCTGCTTTCGCCTAGAAGAAAGCTTGTGCTTATGCAGTAATGTTCTGTAAAATGACGGAAGTCTTAAGTCATCGGAGGAGAATGGTTGAGTAAATGATGTTATTTTTGTTGTCTTTGCGAAAAAGAAAAAAAAAATTCTATGGTCACAAAACTGTAGTTGATCCACCGATGTCACATGGACTTCTATAAAGGCTCTCTGATATCATCAAAAATATCTTAATTTGTGTTCCGAAGATGAACAAAGTTATTATGGGTTCAGAACGACATGAGGGTAATTACTGATAGAATATTACATTTTGTGTGAATTGACTAGCTAACTTTAAACTACTCAAATTTTAAAACCTAAAACATAAAAAAACAAAAAATAAAGCACATGACAGAATCACTAAATGAAACAAAACAATGTAAATTAAAATAAACTGAACAAAAAAAAAATATTTTATATATAAAAAAAAGATATAGCACAGATATAATTGTTATTTTATTATTTTATTATATATATATATATATATATATATATAACAGTAATAATACTAATAATTTATTAACCCTCATTTTGTTTCAAATCTGTTTTGCTTTAATTTTTCTGTAAAACAAAAAAGAACTGTGAAGTCCAAACAACACTGTAATTTAAAAAAAAGCGATGTTTGGAATATCCTGAAGTTGGGTAAATGATGTCAGAATTATCATTTTTGGCTGTCCTATAGAACGTTATAACCCTCGTTAATATATATGAAAGAGGGTTATACCCCTTAAAACCCCTCTTTTGTATAAAAAAAGACAAATTCATCACACATTTATACAAACCTTTTATTGTATGACAGTATAGGGTGGGGGCATTACTGAAATCATTTGACAAATATATATTTATATATATTTCCACAAATTGCTATCAATGTCTGTATTATTCAACATATTCCAAAACTAGAGCCTTTACTACTTCATGGGCACATCAATGCACAGAGATACAGTGTGTGCGAGATCAGTGACATTAAAGTACGGATATTTGGGCTCACATCCATGACTGAAAGGCACTTTCAGATTTAAACACAACTAGCTATTTAATTGGCTAAAGCAGTAGAACAATTTGAAACTAAAAGGTCAACAATGGGGAAGGTTTTGTAGAATGTAGTGTAGATTGCATAATCAAGTATTATCAGTGTAAAATGAAATGAAAAAATAAAATAATAATAAAATAAAATAACGAGCAACAAATCCACTTTGTAAGGGGGACATGTGCAGGTTCTTTGGTCTGGTATCTGAGGCATTAAGACAAAAGAAACTCAGGACATATAACAGAATCCATAGGCAATGTTCAAATTAACAATGCTTCCTTCAGACACAGACCCTAAATTATAGATAACTGCTTGAAGATTGTTATAGATGTGGCTGAATCAAGTCAGGTTTAGTTTACTGATGAGTTCAAGTTAATAGAGTGATAAGAAGAGTTAACAAACAAAGTGTAATAAGCTTGAATTCCTGACAAAAAAACGTTTTAAGGCAACTGAGGCAACTCACTAGTGCACTTGCTCAACATCTGATGTCTGATCATAGTTATAAGAGCTATAAACAGGGACTGTGTATGTCTATGAGAGAACGGAAATAAAGTTAAGCACATGTGAACAAGCTTAACACCAAAACACAGATTCATAAATGGAAGTTTTCAGTCTAAAGGCCACATTCTTATTCTTAAAAAAAAAAAAAGAAGAAGAAGAAAAAGAAAAAACAGTGCAGAGTACAGTTTATGTGCCATGATGGTCTTCTGCAGTGGTTAACAGAGAGAAATCATTGTAGAAAGGAAGGGCCCATTGGTGCTTAAACTGTCATCTCATACATTTTCATAAATAATTAAGTCTAGCAAAATCAATGGTATTTACCTGAAGAGATTACGGTGACAGAGTGTTAACTAAATAAAGCACTATATTTACAACAAAGCTTGATCTTTGATTTTCCTACATCATACAAAGAGGGTGCTGACAAACTTACTGACGGTGAAGTAGAAAAAAATAAAATATCCAATTCTATAATGTTAGTGTTGCTTGAGTATACATTTAAGAGAGAATTAAACAAGATATCTGCTTCTGATATTGTTGAGTGCATGATAAATAAAGCTGGAAAAAAAAATAGCATCCGATCCATATGGATTCTTGCTGAAGATGGTTGCCTGCTTACTAATACATAAACTCAGTGCAAGTGTAAACAGGTGTCATTCATTAGACACAATGGAACAATGTTAGTAAAGCGTTCTGTTTGAGGCAAATGTGCCAGTTGATCTTGAGGTTCCATTGCTATAAATGATGAGACAGGTATTTTTCTGTGGACTCTTGAAGTTTTTCATGGTTTTTCACAGAATTAGCACCATACGTTTGTTGTTTGTTCATAAAACTGGGACATAAAGAGCAGACGTAGTTCTGAGGCTGGTCTATACCCTCTTCATGCACACTTGACACCTGCTGATGTGAGAGTGTAGATTCCCAGCCTTTAGCGTTGTAGGGACAGGTTTGCTGTAAGCAAAATTCACAGACATTAACAAGAAAAAAGGAAAACATCTTGCAATTCTGATTATTATACTAAGTTTTTATCACGTTTAGTGGTTCCAAAATGATTTGTCTTAATTCTGAAATGTTTATTCCTTTTAGTTTTCATTTTGATGCACTGTACTATTGTACTGCATTGTACTAATAAGATTGCTTCCATTAAAAAGTGTAATTTTGCTGTATAATAGACACTATCGCTATTTACACTATAAATAGCTGCTGCATAATTTAAATTTGGTATAAAGACACCATAACAGTTAATTAAAAACCGAGAATATAATTTGTGTAAAAGCTTACTTAAACATTTCGTTGTCCTCTATGGTGGCTAACCAGAAGCTGTAGGAGTTAGCGTAATAGTTGCAGGTGCCACGACCGTGACACTCGATGAAGGGAGCAGAGCGGAACTCTTCCAGACAAGAACCCGGAGACGCCAAAGCCTGACCGGAGCCCTCAGCACCAGCACTAGTGTGCTGTCACACACAGAGAGACAGCGTCAGACCTTTACACACTAGTCACAAATTCACATTCGTATAATCCTCAGAAAATTATGAAAGCAAACAGATTTGGTGGTTTATTTGGTGATAGGGTCTGACCTTAGTGTTTGACAGAGTGGTTGAAACTCTGTTAAAAATCCTGTACTTTAGTTTAAAAAATGTTTTGTTTTGTTTTTTTAGAGTAATAAAGACAAAGTTGGGGCTCAATAAGTAATTATTCCATATAATATAATTACATTGCACTAGCACAATTTTACTGTAAAATGTAGCAACAAAAAAAATGTTTTATAGTACAAGTGTACAATTATAATACTAATATATAGTATGTGTCGTAAAGCAACACTCTTTTTTTTAAATAGGCGGTCCTAATAACTCACCATGACGAAAGAGTATCCAATCCAGAGAGAATCCCACCCGCGAGGACAGGGTGGGATTAGGATGGTCTGACTGTGCACAGCAATCACCATAGCAGGAGCCTCACAAACTGAACATCTGTCACAAGAAAACATGCATTCACAATGAGAAGGACGAGGAATTCTTTCTCAAGAATATAGCAAACGACTCATAGAAGATCACAAACCTGCTGATGAAGGGTTTGATGCTGTCACCGGTAACAGGGGCCATGCTCATGGGCATGGGCTCAGGGGAGGTGAGCCAGTAGGAATAGTCATTACGAGAAGCGAAGTTACATACATTGTTGATGTTGCAGAAGAGGAAAGGCATTGGGCTGAACTTCCTTAAGCAGCTACCAGCTGTGCCTATTGGGTAACGAGAGCAGAACGTCAGGGATTGTCTGAGTGATATTTCAGAATAAACACGCGATCGGTGTGAATGTTGTGCTAACCAAGGTCTTGTCCATGTGACCTCTCGTTGCCTTGGACATAAAGCAGCGAATATCCATCATAAATCAGTGTCGTTCCCACTGGACATGATGGAATATCAACACTCTGACTGTGGCGGGTTACAAGGAAGCCGTGGTCCATTGAGGCAGGGCCAGGAGGGCCGATGCCACCTGGGAAACCGCTAGGTCCTGGAGGTCCAGGGTACCCTCTGGGGCCTACAGAAAGGAGATTCATAAGCAGTCTCATGAATGGAAGGCATTTCTGTTCAGTTGAAAGTTATAGAACTTTTCTGCATATTGAGATATGAGGGAATGCTCGTAATATTTTATGTGTCTGTGAACCTACCAGAGGGCCCAGTTTGTCCGGGCTCTCCTTTGGCCCCAGGATGTCCATTATAGCCAGGTGTTCCATCGGATCCTTTCATACCCTGAAGTCCCATCAAACCTAGGAAGGAGGTTGTGTGTTACATCTTGTCCTAACTACATGCGACTTGACTAAATTCCAGCGACAAGCAATTTAGGTGTCCACACTACACGCGACAGAATCAATCAAATATCCCAGCCAATCAGAAGCATGTGTGGACGGGCTCTCTCTAAAAGACCACTACCCTCGCAACAAAATGGATACGTTTATGATCTTATTTATAAATATGAAACATTTTTTACATCATTAAATGTACATACTGAGTGACTGATAACATCTCTGTTATGGAATACACTCGTTGGTTTGCAGTGAGTTCAAAGGCCACGCAATATGATACAAACCGGATTCCAAATAAGTTGGGACACTAAACAAATTGTGAAAAAAAAAACTAAATGCAATGATGTGGAGATGGCAAATTTCAATATTTTATTCAGAATAGAACATAAATCACGGAACAAAAGTTTAAGTTACACTGAGAAAATGTATCATTTTAAGGGAAAAATATGGTGATACAAAATTTCATGGTGTCAACAAATCCTAAAAAAGGCATCTCCCCTTCTTACAACACTCAACAGACGTCTGGGGACCGAGGAGACCAGTTTCTCAAGATAAGAAATAGAAATACTCTCCCATTCTTGTCTGATACAGGCCTCTAACTGTTCAATCGTCTTGGGCCTTCTTTGTCGCCTCTTCCTCTTTACGATGCGCCAAATGTTCTCTATAGGTGAAAGATCTGGACTGCAGACTGGCCATTTCAGTACCCGGATCCTTCTACGCAGCCATGATGTTGTGATTGATGCAGAATGTGGTCTGGCATTATCTTGTTGAAAAATGCAGGGTCTTCCCTG
>JAUCMU010000125.1:19578438-19595056 GCA_032275025.1 Enteromius treurensis
CACCTTTGTGAGTATTAAAGAAACTGTTTACTGAAGAATCTGAATCTACTCGTCCTTCCTGCACCACGAGCGTTACAATAAGTCATTGTTCCTACATTATTAGTCATTAGTAAGCAGTTCATAAATACAGCTATAAATGCCTTGTTCTTGATTTAAAAGCATATGTGTGTACAATAAATATAAATGTACAAAGGAGATTTCGATGGTCTGTTATCTTCCTAGCATAAAAGTGTTACCCAGTAAGATAGGCATGCTAATAAGCAACTAGTTAACAGTGAGAATCGGTCTGTTTACTAAAGTGCTACTGAATCTTCTTTTTAACTAACTATAAAGTAAATCATATAAAAAAGGTAAAAAGAGAGTAGTATTTTTTCAGTGTAGAACTGAAAATGGGAGTCTGAAAAAGTGCCTAATGTTGAACACAAAATGTGGGCTGCAGTTATAGAAATCTGTGGCACAGAATTGGATTGTTCCCAGTGGGAAGCATGACAAGAGGAAGGAGAGAAAAATGGTGAAAGTGTGAGTGTTGTTGTATGTATGTGTGTGTTAAAGAGAGGCTGAAGAAGGGCAGGAAAAGCATAAGTTGTTGTGATTATGCAATAGAGTTGTTGATGTTGGTCTGCTGCGACCTTCAGCATAAAGCCATGTGTTTTTTGTTTTTTTTCTTAGACAGGACAAGGATGCAAGAGCTAGGGGGAAGGACAGTAGAAGGACATGACAACTTACATAAGCCACACACTGAATTCAGTCGAACCGGAGTGAACTGATCTCCCAAATGCAATCTCGGTTGCATTCAGCTCATAAAGTCACACATTTTGAGGGAGAGGGCACAGCAGACATGTTAGCATACTCCATCTGGATACCTGGAGGTTGCCATGCTGCTGTAGTCCTAGAGATGCAACCATGTGGTCTTTAGAGACCTCACTGCCAACCCCAGCACTGACGACTCATGTATCAGCACACCGTAATGCTAATAAATCAGATGTAAATGCAGATTAACGAATGCAAAGTTAAGCCAATGCTTCACTTCTATACACTATTCACTTCTACAAACATTTCTGGGTTAGGTTTAAGTCTGTAGTAAATGCACCGAAGAAATATTAGTTTACTATCAGTGTTGAAACCAGTTTAATGTTCTTGTGAAAAACTGCAGTTCAGAATAACAGCATTTATTTATTTTTGTAACAGTATGAATAAATATTTATTTATCTAATCTAACTGTCCCCAGAATATTTAACGGTTGTGTAATTTTCTAAACGCATCTTTGAATGTGCATTTTAATGACTTCTTGACTGACAGCACTACTTAATTTCTGTATTCATTCGTTTAATTAATTGAGAGGTTTTGAACTGATCATAATTAATGGAGTTTGTTACACAAACAGGTTTCTCACAGAATATTTCTAAAGAGTCACAGGAGCATTGAGGTATTTTAACAACAGTGCATTGCTGTATTCTACCTTTAAAGCTTAACAATCGAGCAACATTTAGCACCTTATTTTGTTTTTCCAATTATGTGTCCACAGCACAGCTGATGTTGGATATTCTCTGAGTGCAATATTTGAAAAAAATGTGTTTGTACTTATATTTTAAGCCCACATTATTGCACATTATCTTGAAAAGGGACCAGTTCAAATCCATTAACGTTCATAACTGCTGTCATTACTGACTGAAGCTCAAAAAGCCAACTGTCAAGTGGCAGCAGACTTTTAGTTATTTTCTCTATAGCTCTGGCTTGCCTGCTTTGTGTGAGAAAGCACATGTGACGGTAAAAGTGCAAAACTGTTGATGTCGAGAAGATCTTGTGATTGACTGTGATTATTTTGCTTTGAGTCGTTCCAGTATTTTGAACAGCTTGTGATGCGATGTTTTGCTCAGTCATTCCAGACAGATAGACATTTTTTTTTCTCATATTCAGATCAGTTACGTGACCAACCATTAATTCCAAAAAAATAATAGATCATCTACATTAATATCATACACATATTGCATACATTGACATGGATGTGGATGACACAATTCTAATAAAAAATATATTATATTTTAAACAGGATATTTTAAACAGCCAGTGATTACCAAACATTTTTATTTAAAATAATAATTAAACTACTTTAAAATTTTTCTTATTATGGTTGTTGTTGTTGTTATATTCCATCTGCAGCTTCTGAAGTTTAAAGAATTATCAGATCACATTGAACACTTCCTGATGTTTCCTTTGTCCTCAGAATAAATATGGATACAATTGAAGTACTGTGCTGGCCCCACAGATACACTGATTTGATTTCTGTCTTGTTTATCTCCAGGAAGGGCTGGAGGCATCAAGCCCACAGAGTGTTAATATCATCATCTTTCCCAATAGGCTTTATTGAATCTGTCTGTATCTCTGTAGCCAATGTGCGTATGTGTGAGAGTGTGTGTGGCTTATTTTGGTTCCTCTCTGGTCCTAATGAAATGGGCGAACCAAGTCAGAGAGGAGCTAATGGCTGGAGTTGGGCTTGTCGCGAGCTGACACGAAAGTCGCATATTTAAAAATTCAATCGGGTCAGGATTAAAATTTAAACACTGCAGACTTGAGAATCTAATCCACTGAGGAATGAAAGTCTGGGGAGCGTTCCTGATCTGCGCTCCTCAGAGAGGTAGGTTTGCGAGTGTGATTGTGTGTCTCAGAGCAGGGCTATTATATATGAACTGACTTAATCCCACACCAGTATGATCTCTCTGTGTGGGAAAGAAGAAAATGTCTCTTTTGTGTATTATGCAACACCTGCTACTGTAAATTATTTAAAGGGCTTCAAAAACTGACCATCCGTCTTATCTTTGTCTCCTGTTTCCCTTCTTTTCTTTCTTTCTTCCTATCTTCATCATTCTGTGGCCCTTCCACACATCTACCATCTCTTCTGTACAGTGAGCTCGAACCAGAGCAGTCATGCTCATGAGTACCCAGACTGCCAAGAAGGGGGTAATGAAGCCAGCCTGCTGGTGTCCCCTCTGGTGGTGGCTGGCATCGTCATCGGCCTGGTGCTCTTTCTCTCCTGTGTCACCATCATTGTGGGCAGTCTGCGCAAAGACAGCCGTCTGCGCAACCCCCATCTGCGTGCCAGCTACGGTCAGTGGCTCCACAACATATCAAACACAAACGATGGTTTTGTTTGTAGCTTCTGTGTTACATAATGACAAGTTGATTTGATGTCAAAAAGCTGAGAGGAATCAGCCATTCCATGAATTCAGCCTTTGTTTGGGAGTTCAGGGAATGAAGGCCAATTCTTCCATGGCGCTGCTGCCTTAATCAGTTAGCCTTGTCCTGTAGTTAGTGATAAGGTCAACTTGATACTCTCTCCACAATTTGGCATTGACTGTAGTATAAACTGCAAAATTATGAAGTTTAGTTTGAACATTGTGTGTCCTAGTAGAGTGACCACTGGTGTAATTAATCATGAACCATGGTTGTGTTTCACTGTGTTTTGTGCCATCAGTTTGTGGCATCTTTTTTAAATGTCACTTTGTTTGATTTTCTTTTTTTGTTTTATGCCGTGACATTTATGCATTTTTAATGAGGTCATATCATGAAAAATACATTTTTCATTTTAGATTGAGTTCATTGTACTGTGAAAACACTGTTTTACATCTTTATTTTTTATCCTTGATCATTTCAGTTTGATCTTCACAGATTATGAGACACATATATATTGAGGGCTAAAAACCATAAAGGCGTAAGTGACATTTTACCAGGTTTACAGGAGGGCCAAAACAAAAACTTACAGTACTTTGATATGACTTTATGTACAGATTTAATCGTTTGTAACAAAAATTTACATTTATGGCTGGCAATATACATTTTCCAGTAAAAAGAGCTCATTGAGATCTTTTATTACAGTATATATATATATATATATATATATGGTAAATAATTAGAATATGTTCAAAAAGTTGATTTACTTCACAAATTCCATTCAAGAAGTGAAACTTGTATAATGTAAACATTCATTCCACACAGACTGATATTTTCCAGGTGTTTATTTCTTTTAATTTTGATGATTATAACTGACAACTAATGAAAACCCCAAATTCAGTATCTCAGAAAATTTGATTATAATTTAAGACCAATACAAAGAAAGGATTTTTAGAAATCTTGGTCAACTGAAAAGTATGAAAAAGAAAAGTATGAGCATTTACAGCACTCAATACTTAGTTGGGTCTCCTTTTGCCTGAATTACAGCAGCAATGCGGCATGGCATGGAATCGATCAGTGTGTGGCACTGCTCAGGTGTTATGAGAGCCCAGGGTGTGGCCTTCAGCTTTTCTGCATTGTTGGGTCTGGCATATCACATCTTCCTATTCACAATACCCAATAGATTTTCTATGGGGTTAAGGTCATATAAGTTTGCTGGCCAATTAAGAACAGGGATACCATTGTCCTTAAACCAGGTACTGGTAGATTTGGCACTGTGTGCAGATGCTAAGTCCTGTTGGAAAATGACATCTGCATCTCCATAAAGTTGGTGAGCAGCAGGAAGCATGAAGTGCTCCTAAACATTCTGGTATATAGCTGCGTTGACCTTGGACTTCCACAGTGGACCAAAACCAGCAGATGACACGGCACCCCAAACCATCTCTGACTGTGAAAACTTTACATTGGACCTCAAGCAACATGGATTCTGTGCCTCTCCTCTCTTCCTCCAGACCCCTGAATTCCAAAGGAAATGCAAAATTTACATTCATCAGAGAAAATGACTTTGGACCACTCAGTAACAGTCCAGTCCTTTTGCTGTCTGTTGTTCAAGAGTGGCTTGACACAAGGAATGCGACAGCCATGTCTTGCATTCTTCTGTGTGTAGTGGCTCTTGACTCCAGCTGCAGTCCACTCTTTGTGAATCTCCCCCAAATTTATGAATGGGTTTTGTTTCACAATTCTCTCCAGGGTGTGGTTATATGCTTGTACACTTTTTTCTACCACATCTTTTCCTTTCCTTCGCCTCTCTATTAATGTGCTTGGACACTCTGGGAGCTCTGGGAACAGCCAGCCTCTTTTGCAATGACCTTTTGTGTCTTGCCCTCTGTGTGCAAGGTGTCAATGGTCGTCTTTTGGACAACTGTCAAATCAGCAGTCTTCCCCCATGATTGTGTAGCCTACAGAACTAGACTGAGAGACCATTTAAAGGCCTTTGAAGGTGTTTTGAGTTAATTATCTTCAGAATTAAAAGAAATAAACACTTGAAATATATCAGTCTGTGTGGAATGAATGTATACATTATTTGTGAAATAAATCAACTTTTTGAAGATATTTTAATTTCACCCAATGTTACTTATGGCCTTCTGATTCTGCTCAATATGTTCCTTTACCTTGATGTATTTACATTTACCAGGCATAAAGAAAATATAAAGGTTTTTTATGTCATAATCACACCATCTGTACACATTTTTTTGCAAGTATAAACACAATGCTCATTAAATATGGCATAAGGAAGATTGAATGTGTCAAACATCCTTGGTTCTCATGTGTCAAGCAAGCAAATGGGTTTTCATTGGATGGACCAAAATATCTTAGCTTTCATTAAAAATATATTTTTCATCATGTAATCTGTGTTAAGAAGAGACAAAAGTCTTAAAGGGTTAGATCACCCAAAAAATGAAAATTCTGTCATTAATAACTCACCTAAATGTCGTTTTTCAACCAGTAAGACCTTTGTTCATCTTCAGAACAAAAAATAAATATATTTTGGATGAAATCAGAGAGCCATCCGACCCTCCATAGGCAGCAATACAACTGAAATGATCCCAGAAATGTAGTAAAAAACCTCTGTAAAACAGTCCATGAGACATTAGTGGATCAACTTCAGTTTCCCTTTAAGGATTTGGAAGACATCAACAAACGCTCAAAGAATGAACCTTTTTGGATGTAACATTCATTTTATGTACATTTTTTGGATATGAATAATGTGATGCACAGTATAAAAATGAAACGCTCAATAACTTGAAATTATAACAGAAACAGAAATGACCATGTTTTGTTGCTGTTGTTTCTACAGCTCCAGATGGCCTCTCATATGGTGGCTCCATTGGAGAGCTAAGGTCCACTTGTGTTGAGGACTTTCCTCCCGCATTTGACTTCGACTCGTATGTGGAGACGCTGTCTCAAGTCAACGTCATGTACCCAGACTCCCCACCTCAGTGAGTCACATTTTACCTCTGGATGGAGTCTATGTGAATACATATTGTATGTACAGTGGAGGGTAGAGGAGGGAACATGTGCATGTGTAATCGGGAATGAGATCACTTTATCGGCTGTGACAGAGAAGGCACACTTCTTCTTTAATGGATTCCATTCCGTCGTCCTTTTCACAGTCTTTAAAGGCTTCAGCGTAGCATGAGCTGATAACCATGTCAAAAGCCAGTTAGAGATGTTAAAGATAGAAATAGTCCAGAATAATTTGCCATATTTCAACTATATTTCACTCGTTCCTCTCTCAACCTGACTTGAAGTGTAACTTACACCCATCTTATCTGATCCAGACATTCATTCTTGAAGGGCCTGATTGAAAATAATGAAAGCTGTTCTAGTTAGATTAGTTCTGGTGTCTGGAAAAAAGCAGAATTGCACTGTTATAACACAAACTTTACATACATGTGTTAGCTAAAACCAGAGTAGGACTCTTATTTTTTGTATTGCGTGAAAAATTAGGAATAAGTCAAATAAATTGGTCAAAAATGAAAAGCGTTAGCTGGAAACCCTATGGACCAGTTGTATTCACTCTTCTCAGCTCTCTGTCCTATTCTTCTTTCACTGTTCAGAAGGTTTCGCCTTTAACAGTCCTCCCTCATCCTGTTAGTAAGGTCGGGCACCTTCAACTTTTCAGTTCTCCTAACAAGCAGGAATGGCTGATAAATGCCATGGCTTTGCACTGAAAAAGGCTTGGTGTGTTTGATCTAAATGGCAGCTTGTCTAATTGGCATCTTCAAAGAATCCGTCAGTTCCGTTCCTTGCCATTTAGCCTGCCTGCCTTCACACAGCGACCCATAAAATCCTCCTCGGGTAGGGGAGCCCATCACAGAGGGTAAGGTGTATTGTTTATAAGACCTCATTCCAACACTATGATTTTAGGGTGGATATCAAAACCAGATAGTAACATTTGGAAGCAGCTCGAGTAGCCATTGCTGTTTTTAGCATTTGTAACTAGTAAGAGCACTGCAAGAGCAATTTGATTGTGTAAACTAAGGAACTTCATAACCTTGTAAAGCAGTGGTTTTCAAACCTGTCCTGCACATTTCGTATGTCTTTCTTGTCAAACACACCCAGTTCAAGTCTTGCAGTCTCTACTAACGAGCTGATGAGTTGAATCAGGTGTGTCTGAGAAGGGAGACATGCAAAATGTACAGGACAGGGGTGCTTGTAGGACAGGTTTGAAAACCACTGTGGTAAAGCATTAAAAAATCAATATCAAATCATAAGCTCAGGTGATACATTTCAAAATTACTATGACCTCAGGGATATCTGTAGATCCTGGAGACATTATTACTATACTCTGTATCAAATAACTATAATCTATCCATTTGGGATCTGTAAATTGTATTATTTTATTTTAAGCAAACTCTAAAACCGTTTTAACCTCCTTTGAGATATATTTTATGACTTCATAATAGTGTATAATCTAAAGTTATTATGACTGTATTAGGAACATTCTAAAATTATGAGCTCATAGTGATTTTGGATTGTATGGCTTCTGATGGAGAAGTAATTAATGTTTTTAAAAAGGCAATGATATTAGAACTCAAAAACTCTATGAGGTCATTATGATTGTGGAATGTATTGCATGAATGTATTAGCCTACTCAACCAACAGTGGTGGTCAACATTTTTCCATGTATCCATTATTTGCTGTAGTGTGTCAATAGAATATATCAGTTTACATTTCCAAACATTCATTTTGTCATTAATGGTAATGAGATTTGATCTCCTCATCATCCAGTCTGTCGATGAATGACATGAAGTAACAGAACAAGACGAAATCTAGAAGAACTGTGATCATCTCCAATATCCTTCAATAAACCTACCAGGAAAACTGCTCGAAAAACTATGCGCAAGTGTATCTAGGGCAAAAGCTGCTTTAAATGCAAATGGTGGTCTCACTAAAGTTGATTTCATTTAGTTAACAGAACTTAATTGATAAAGAAAACACTTCTATTTTATGCCACATTAGGAAAGAAAAAATACAGGTGTCTGATCCATGCATACAGTATACCCCCTGACCTACAAAACACTTAGACCAACAGTCTCCAAGATTTGAATCAAAGTGTGTGCACATGACAGCACACTGGCAGTGTTTAGTAGACAGGAAATGTTAAAAAAAAATGTGCACTGCTACACCAACAAGAAACCTTTCATTTGAGTTCAGGTCTTCTGGAAAATTCAATAGGTGAGTGTAACGAACGATTGCTTACTAAAATGTTAGGAGACTGGATTTAAAATCTACATTTCAGTTTTTATACTGGTTTTAGATATGACCTACAGACCATATTAGCACACAATTAACTATTTATCAAAACCAAGTTTGTGTTGAAATATTTGAGCGATACAGTAAAGGTGATCTGTTGTTACTCACATGCACATAAGTGTGCCCCTGCTCTAAATAAAAAGTGTTGCGTGCCACAGTCAAAGATGTTGACACGAACTAAAGCCAAGGTTGACTTGTGACTTCATGCAGAACAATCACTTCTGATTGACCTGAATGTTGAGTAAGTTAATCTGCTTTCAAAGTGACTCTGTCTAGTTAAGTTATTTATCACTTTCTCAATACTGAACTGCTTCCTCGGTTGCATAACAGATATCTAAATTGTTAAGCATGTGTGTGTGTGTGTGTGTGTTATATCAGAAAGGAAGGTTTAGTTAAGGTCATGCTTGTGCTCAAACTTGCCTGCCCTTCATGGCTTGTTTCACAGAGTGCCAATGTTATTTACATCTCTATGACAGTTCCATTAGGCTGGCAGAGCCCTCTGGTGAAGCTCTGTGAAGGGGCTCTTGAACAGGGTGAAATTACCTTTCCCCGGGAGCAAGAGCTACCTGAAAGAGCGGAGCCTCCTCCTATTAAAAAGCAAATTATGACTGATATAGAATATTAGTGCTGGCCTGGAGGCCTATTAAGAATTACTGAATAGTGTGTAATTCTGTTTGGGAGAGATATCCGACCCTCAGTCCAGATACTCAATTTAATTAGAGACCGGCAGTCCATAACCACACACCTTTGTGAGAGGATGTGGTAAGATGATGGAAGATTACCACTAAAAGCTCTTGAACATATTTTGTTCTGCATTGAAAAGGCTTCATCCAATCAAACAATGTTTATGGAAAACTTATTCCAATCTTATTATTCTTTCTCTGTGTGTGTGTACTTTCCAGATGCACTGTCAGTTTACGTGTTAGTGCTGGGGATTTTTTACTAGCTCTCACATGGTAAAGCCATTAAATCATTCATTCAGCCAATTTGTTTAGTGAGTCATGAAGTCAATAATTCAACTGATTATTTAATCAATGCTGATTCATTCAGGAAAAGTGTCATCTTTTATGAGTGGGTAAATAAATCATTCATTCAATCAATTTTGTTTAACACTAATTCATTCATGATTGAAACAAGTGACCCTTAATGAATGAGTCATTGAATCAGCCGTTCAACTCGTTAGTTCAACAACAATCATTTATTCAGGGACTACTGTGTGGTGCTCACAGGCATGCGGTGGTTAAAGAGATACTCCGCTGAAAATTGTAATACTTTCATCATTTACTCATCCTCATGCCATCCTAATTGTATCTGACTAATCTTTTCTTAGTTTAACGTAAATTCGTTTTTAAAAACTTTGCTTCTGGGCGATGGTTTAACTCCTTAAGTGCCTGGGATTTTTGGGAAAAATGCTGGATTTTGACATCGAGATTTCGAAAAAGCTTGTGGCTTGAAAGGGCTTACAGATAGAGATCTACTGTAAATTAGAAAAATGTTGGGCATGAAAGTTTATGTGTGATGTAAATGTCTAATCTAATTTCTTTAATTTCATAATATTCAGGAAATAGTAGATATTGATGTTTAAAATTATTTGCATGTTTGTCTTTTTATTCTCATTCCAAATGATCAGAAAAGAGGAAACGAACAATAAAATGATATAAGTTATTACTATATTATTATACTCTAAATTATACTATGAATTATTTGAATAGGAATTTGACATAATTTTGGTCTAGAATCGAAGTACTGCCATCTAGTGGTAGGGAATACAAATGAGATATTAGGCCATATTAGGAACTACAGTCTATTTTATTAAGTTTGACGTCTTGTTGCAATTTTAAGTTAAAATGTTTGCATTTTTACTAGTTCTGTTAATCCTTTTTTTTTATTTAATTGTAATAAATCACACCTAGTAATAAAGTTTTTAATACTTTTAAAGTGCAGTAGTTTCACATTCTTTCTTCAAATGTAGCTACCTTTCAGCAGGTAGAAAATACACATTAATTGAATAAAGTTATGTCAAACTTAAATGTATTTAATTCTACATTAAATGAATTTAGATAAATACTTAAAGCTACAAATGTTATCGATTTCCTCTTTTTTATTCTCGGATTAACAGCAGCTGAATATTTTGCCTGCTTTGTGACTTAACTGATGACATAAAGTAATTATGGCATTGCATTATTTTAGTTTCATTTTTGTTTTATTATGATATACCGCTAATACAGTTCATGTAGACGCATTTGCATGTGCTACTAAAGAGCATGTTACAAGCACAGTATAGTGGCTAAAAAGACAGGAAAATGGGTTTTGCTGACATATAGCCTGACATATAACATCCCATCTGACTGCAGTTCACTGTTCTACTGAAGCTTTCTCATCACCTGTACACCTGCATTATATGGAGTCACAGAAATGGGTTGTTTTTCTGAAAATGTTTGTTTATCTATAACTGTACTAGAAAGTCTTATACATGTAACATGCCATGAGGGTTTATTGAACTGTTATATAATTTCTCACACATCAGCAATGATGTGATCACCTGTGGCTGAATTACAGCCATGATGATTTTTAACATCAGTCTTGCTTGTGTGATATTGCTTTGCTTAAATTATTTTATAGGGGGGAATCTTTGATTGTAAGACCTGGACTCTAGTGTTCTGTAGTGTTTTGTGTGTTTTGTAAGGTATCTGTGTATTTGGAGTGTTTTGAAAGGAGGAGGTGTTACAGCTGCTAAGGTACTGAAGCTGAACGGAGCTCTCCATCACTGCCTGCCTCTCTGCTGGCCTTCATTCATCTGTGCCAGAAATGAGCGGGAGCAGAATTATTCTTCAGATCAGAGGAGACGAGCCTCCAGTCACATCATAATGTGCATTTATCACCACTGGCACATTGCAGCCCGCCCTATTACAAACTCAGGGCTCTCTGTCTTTACAGTTAAAGCAACATAGCGACAAAAAAATATGTGCGTGGAGGAAGCAAATGATCTGTGTGTGTATATGTGGACTGGCATTATGCTGTGGAGGGACTGGGCTACCTAGGCATTTCCACATGCCACCTTTGGGAGCCTGCCAGTTTATTCTACATTCACATACTGTATGTGGACTCTAACATGGAGTCCACCGCTATGCTGTTCTTTGATGTCTTCAGGACTTTGGAATGAGGAGCCATTAGCGCAGTGGGTGTAAGTGCAAGACCATTGCTACAGAATGGCAGTGTGTTTGTGTGGCTGTGCTTGTGTCTCTGTGGGACCGGCAGGGAGGGGCTGTGGCATGTGACTCATGCCAGGGCTGCTATGGCCACAGATGGCACCTGGTAACTTAGTGCTCAGGGCATGTATATGAGCCGCTCACCTGTGGAGCCTGTGAAGTGCCACTTCCGCAGAGCAGGAGAAAGCTAGGCAGATCGCAGAAACACACACACATACTGTGCAATGTATGTGTGTGTGTATACTCTACATACAGTGCCCTTGGTAAATCTTCACAAAGGCTGTGAAAATAAATCTGCATTGTTTGTCGTTTTGATCTTTCATTCAAAACATTCACAAAATTCTAACCTGTCATTGAAGTTAAACAATTGAAAATGGGGAGAAAAACTCATGATGACATAAATGTTTTTCTCCAATACATGTTGACCAATACATAACAGCTCTGAGTTTTCTCCTGTAATGCCTGAAGAGTTTGGAGAACACCTGATAAGAGAAAAGAGACCATTCCTTCATCCAGAATCACACCAGACCCTTTAGATTACCAGCTCCATGATGGTGATTCTCCTCTTTAGTTCACCTCACTCATTTTCTGGGACAGCCATGGCAAAAAAATTCATTCAAGCTCGGCCCTGGAGCTAACTGGTCGGCTCCGGAAGGTACTAAAGTTGTCTGCTCCGCCCTGGAGGGCACTCAAACTGTCTGGTCAGCCCAGGAGGGCATTGTTATGAACTGTTCGGCCCAGGAGGGCATTATGGTTGCCTGTTCGGCCCAGGAGGGCATTATGGTTGCCTGTTCGGCCCAGGAGGGCATTGTCATGGACTGTTGGGCCCAGGAGGGCATTGTCATGGACTGTTCGGCCCAGGAGGGTACTGTCATTGTCTGGTGAGCCCAGGTGGGCTGCTCCGCCACCTGCTCCACCTTGGAAGGTGCATGAACTGTCTGGTCAGCTCAGGAGAGCATTGTCACTACCTGGTAGGCCTAGGTGAGCTGCTCCTCTGCCTGCTCCGCCTTGGAAGGCGTATGAACTGTCTGGTCGGCTCAGGAGAGCATCTTCGTGGCCTGGTAAACCCAGGTGGGCTTCTCCACCGTCTGCTGGTAGCAAAAGAAAATGCAAAATCTTAATCAATAAAAATCTTGGAGGGCATTTCCTTCGGCTGCTCTGCCTTGGTAGGCGTCTCCGCTGCCTGATCCTCCCTGGAGGGCGTCTCCGCTTCTCCACCACCCCCCTTAGGGACTGGTGTAGCTGTCTGCGCGTCCAGAATCCGCGTCTAGGGGAGGGGCTATGTAATGCCCTAGGCGTGTTTCTGTGTTTAGTCTTGCCATGTTCTGTGTTTACGTTTCTAGTCCATGTGTTCTGCATGTTTATTTACCTGTCAGCTCCTCATGTCTCTCATTTGTAACTCCGCCCTCGTCATTATTTTCTGATCCTCTGCCAGCTGTGTTTCGCAGGTGTCTTGTCTTGATTGTCTCTGTATAAATATCACGCCCCGTGTCTTTTATCCTCGTTGGTCGTTAACATTGCACATGTCGGTTTATTCGCTCTGCTTTGCTTGTCGCACTTTTCTCATTTTTGTTGTTTTGCTTAAATAAATGTCAGTTCGTATCAGATTCCTGCCTCTGTGTCCTCTCTGCTTGTGAGGAAGCGTAAGCGCGAGTCTCACGAGCCATCACCTGTGACAGATAGCTTAGAATTGTTGAAATTTTTTATATAAAAGATCAAAAGGTTAAACAATGCCGATTTTATTTTCACAGCCACCTTTGCTCAGATTTACCAAGGGAGACATTATTATTGGAGGTCATTGTAGATATATATACGTTTTCTATATATTCATTTGTTAATAGTCTAGCATATTTTAAAAACATTTATATAAATAATATAATATATAATATAAATCGTTCAATAGACAATACATTAATCATTACACTCCTAAAAATCATTACAATTTTTCTATTTTTTAAAAAATTGGCAGGGTTGTTAAAACGTTTTAAAGTTAAAATAGGGCCCAATGTATTGACTCAATATTTATTAAAGTAGTAAAAGCTAAAAGAAAACCCAAGGACCATTTCCAAATCCTTGTTTTTAGGTCAAGAGTTCCCAACAATCCCAGCAATCTGTAAGTGTTTGCATTCCTTACTTTGATGAGTTTCTTAAGTGAAGTCTCTCTACAGCGGATGCTGAATTTCCAATTTTTATTCTTTTCCTTCCCCCCAAACTTCTCAAAATGATTTGGGGTAAACCAGCAACCCTCCGAAAGAATACACTTCTCCCCTGAAGACAAGAAGACAAGGATAGGATGCATTCAGACCAAACAGTTCACACACCCATAAAAATTATAATAAATAATACTTTAATAAAATGAAAAGAAATGATAGCAAACACTTAGTGATGGTGAACCTTTGGCCAGTTTGTCCCGATCGAGAGTGCCTTCTTTATCCCCACAGGTTACAGGAAGTTGAGCTTTATATAAAGGCCATGTCCAAATCTCCTGCTGGTCTCCTTTCTTTACAGGAGATGCTAAGAAAAACAGAGAAGACAACACAGATCAGGAGAGAGTAAAATTACAGAAACAGGACATCGGGCACCAGGAAACACAGTATTATTTTAATATTACTGAGATAATATAGCTTTTATTGTTATTTTAATTAAATTTAATTTTATGTTAATTTATATACGTATTAAGTTTAATATTTTCTTAATACTAATTAAACAAAATAAAATATTATATATATATATATATATATATATATATATATAGATATATATAGATAGATAGTGAGGTCAGTAAGTATTTGATCACCCTGTGATTTTGCAAGTTCTCTTACTTAGAAATCATGAATTGGATTTAGATCTGGAGACTGGCTAGGCTACTCCAGAACCTTGATATGCTTCTTAAGGGACCACTCCTTGGATTTCCTGGCTGTGTGCTTTGGGTCATTGTTATGTTGGAAGACCTGAGGCTGATTCTGGGCTTATTCTTCAACATTCTTAGCATCATTGATACTCCACATGGAGAGATCTTCCGTGGGGCTCCAGTCCAAGGGACATTGACAGTCATCATTTATTCTCTTTCAATTATCTGACAATTGCTCCAATAGTTGTTCTTTTTTCACCAAGCTGCTTGGCAATTGCCCCGTAGCCCTTTCCAGCTTTGTGAAGGTCAACAATGTTATCTCTTGTGTCTTTTGACAGCTCTTTGGTTTTGCCCATGTTGGTATTTAGACTTTGGCTGATTGTGGGGTGCACAGGTGTCTTTATGACAGCTAACGACCTCAGACAGGTGCAACTAATTTAGAACCATGAGCAGAGTGTAGCTGGACTATTTAAAAGCTAAATAACAGATCTTTGAGGGTCAGAAATCTGGCTGATAAGCAAGTGATCAAATACTTATTTGACAAAGTAAATACCCAAATAAATTGTTAAAAAGACATACAGTACAATGCAATTTCTGGATTTTTCTTTTCAGATTCGGTCTCTCAGAGTGGAAATGCACCTGACCTGAAAATTGTAGACCCCTCCATGATTTCTAAGTAAGAGAACTTGCAAAATCACAGGGTGATCAACTACTTTTTGCCCCCGTAGAATACGTAGTTCCCTTTAATGGAAATAACAACAATTTTTATGGTTTAGTTTTACTGTTATTAGCTGTAATTCAGGGACTCACTGGGTTTGTCTGGTTTCTTCTGGCTGGGAGTGATTGAAGATGTGTCTAGATCATCACTATACTCGCTACTGCTATAATATTTATATAATATGCAGCTCTTCTCCTTCTCTTCCTCTGCTTTTCCTTCACTCTCCTCCTCTGCCAGTGTCTCAACATTCACAGGTTTCTCAAAGAGACTGGAAGTGCCTAGGACAAACAAAACAACAAAAAGATACTGTACATATGAACCCATTAATTTTGTATCTTTGCATAATAATCTATCATAGCAGCATGCTTTGCTCTAGATAACAAAATATCAAGGTGATAATAATCAAGACTACTGACTGTCCAGCAGACCAATTCTTTGATAATTCAAATTGTTTTATTTAAGTTTTACATCACTGCAAGTAACAAAAATGTATGGTTTTAGTATTAGTGTGAAATTAAGTAAACTCTGAATAGAACTTGGTTCTGCTGTAGTTCACAGAATTAAGATTTTTTTTGTCTGGTTTCCGCCACTTGGGTATGAAAGCAGAGAAAAGATCAGGATCATAACTATATCACTACTTCTATCATCTTTACTTCTCTTTCTTTTGTAGTTCCTCTCCTTCCCTTTCTCTGCCTTTTCTTCAATCTTCTCCTCTGGCAGTGTCTTACCATCCAGAGTTTTGAAAGTTCCTAGGACAAAGAAAAGAATAAATAGATACTGTACAAATGAACCAAATGAATGCTTGCTTTATCATCGCATAGTAATCTATGGCAGTCAATGTTCTCGCAAATATTTTTTTTTTCTTCCTGAGAAAAACTTTTCTCTATTGGGACAGACATTTAAGCTACCTGAGCAAAAAAAAAAAAAAAAAAAAAATCACATTTTTTCTATTGTAAATCTGGGCATGGCCATTTGTAAATTCTATTCTATTCTAGCTTCTGGACACATATGCGTCCAGCTATTTTTAGCTGTACCAAACAGTTTGTTCATTGCAAAAGAGTTCACTGCGCTCTTTAATTCAAGACATACCCCAGTATATTGCAAAACTTAATAGATTAAACATAACAGATCCCTATAATGCCCCTGGGTTTTTTGTTTTTTTACGTGTATCAATAAAGGAACAGACAGATTTCCTGATGCAGTATCCTGATATCTACATCTACCTCATCAGCTTTCCATTTTAACCTTACTCCGTGAGTTTTTCCAAGCCCACAGGACGTCTAGGTTACTATCGTAACCCACGTTCCCTGAAGGAGGGAACGGAGACGTTACATATGGGAACTCGCCAGAGAG
>JAUCMU010000125.1:19599841-19615861 GCA_032275025.1 Enteromius treurensis
GGATGGGCAATCATGTCCTCCTGGTTTGAAGAGCGATGAATTCCAAAAGATGTCCCGACTCTCGTGATCGGTAGATGAAGGATGAGTTGGGAGATAGATCTGTTGCGATCCATGGATCTTGAGTTACCTGTAAAGTTAAGGCTTAAGCCTAGTGTAAAACTTAGGATTAAGTCCTCATCTCAGTGTCTTCCCAAGACTGTGCTGCCTCAGCCCTGGGGGTTTTGGTCAGGAGCCTAGAAAGATAATGGTGTTCCAGTGTCCAGGAAAGTAGAAAGAGAGAGAAGAATTTCTGATGTGAAGGCTTTTGTAACCTGCTGAGGTCACACTTCCTGTGGGTCAAAGACCAATGGTGTGCTGATGCTCTGGAGGGAAATCTTTGCGGTTCTTTGTTCTTAACATGCTAATTTGCATATACACCGGGTTGGTGAATCAATATACAAATCAGAACAGATTCTTAAAACACTGAATGTTGCAAAGATATAAACATGTATCATACACTCTCAATTAGATCATCTGAGGACGAGTCCTTAGATACCAAACACGAAATGCATGGATCTGACGAGGTGGTGTTTAGATATTAATCTATCAAAAACATGTATAAAACAGCATACCATTCTCAAGAAGATATGCAAGCACAATAACAATATGCACAATGACCTGAAGGATACGTGTTCGCCCAAAGCAAGTTTTCCTGTGAATTAATTTAGGGAAAGTTACATTGTCTTTGCAAAAGGAGGGCTAGTTGAGTTGAGTTCACATTCCTTTGAGCAATAAACCAGTTGTCATGGAGATGAAAGGCCTGGTTTGCCTTATCAGCGGCCCATCGGGGGAGGTTACACAGACACTCGTATTTGCAGTTTGAGTTACCTCTTGGGTTGATGAAAGCAGTACTAAAGATTGTCAACATTTGTAAAATCTAACAAATGTATGTCCCGATTTAATCAAATGCTACACTCACAAGTACAGTAGTTTAGAAAACGAATCCCGTCCGAATATGGCTACAGTGCAATTCTGCTAGGTATACATAATACCCAAAATATCTCTGTTCGGATATCTAAAATATCAAGGTGAAAGTCTTCATAGCTTGCGTAGTATAGACCCAGCTACAAACCCAACTTTGTGAATAGATTTTTTTTTATTGCGCGATAAGCGAAGAGTCTCACGTTAGCGCAGCACGTTAACACCGATAACCACGCACCAAAAAACAAATATATATATATATATATATATATTTTTTTTTTTTTTTTTTTTTTTTAAGAAGCCTCCTGTGCTCACAAAAGCTGCATTAATTTAATCAAAAGCACAGGGAAAAAAACTAAACAGAAGAGCTGTGAAAGTTACTGCAATTTAAAATGTTTTATATTTGGATATGTTTTAGAATGTGATGAGTTTTCAGTGTCACAGTTCTACAGGAATCATTCTAATATGCTGATTTGCTGTTCAAGAATCACTTCAGCTCTGAATATAGTTCTATAGTGCTGCTTACAGTCATTTTGTTTTGGAAACATATTTTTAAGAAATCTTTGATGAATAGATCATTTAACAAAATACCACACAATTTCATTTATTTCAAACAAAAATATTTTGTATCATTACAAATACATTTACTGTGTTTATATCCATCGAATACATCCTTGCTAAATAACAGTATTAATTTTATTGAAAATCATTTTTTGTAAAAACCCTTTTTCCCCCATCTTTTGCATGTAGCCAAAAAGATGTGTCTATAACAGAGATCTTTGTGCCCACCACAAAGCCCTCTCTCTCTGCTCATCTCTCATGAATAAGCCTGGGGTAGCAACTTAAACCAATTCTAGCATCCCGTTTCCGCTCTCACTGACAGTCTGATATGGTTAACCATACCAAGATCCAATTACCCTGCTGCTTTTCGCTCTTACTCTTTCTAACACTCTGTGCTCTGCTCACGCTGAGGTCACAAGCATAAGACTGCTTCACTTTACTGGAAGTGCCCAGTAACCTGGTTGTGTGCTCCTCTCGCTCTCTCTCTCTCACACACACACACACACACACACACACACACACAAACTCACCTTCACACAAACAAGTAGGCCATTTCACTCCCTTTGTCTTTCTTTTTGTTTGCTTTTCTCTTGGATGGACACATCAGGCTTTAAATCTGATGTGCTTCACTGGAGCTTTGTTTGCCGTGTAGCAGGATATCTCACCGAGAAACTGAAATTGGCAATTTGGTGTGGTGGGAAGGAACAAAAAGAGAATCAAATGTCAGTAATACTGAGGGTCCGGCATTCAGGATACGAAAAAAAATTCTCACTTTGTACATATATAAGATTTAGAAACCTCATTCTTAATAATTCATAATATTATCATAAATCTCACACTTCTGGTCAATTTTTTGCAAACTTAAAGTGTACTTTAACTTTTTTTTATCAAAAGTTGACTTAACTTTCAAAGGGATTTTTAAAATGTATGCATTAAAAATGGTATAATATTTGCTGTTATGTTACTGTATTGACTGTTTTCATTATATAAACTTTAGTTTAGGGCTGGAGACTGGGCAGTTGGGGCCCAAGAAAATCTAAAGAAAAAATATTTATTGAGCTTTCAAAGGTGTTAAATATTAAATATGCACAATACAGGGATTTCATCTTAATAATTTTAGTGTCATATACCATTGCTTGAATGTTATTTGTGCATAATTTGCAACTGTTGAGTGTTAAAAAAAGGATGAAACATTACTGGACATCATGACAAATCAAAAGATAAATCACAATATTTTGTTCTATTGACATTAAGTTAAAATATTTAAAAGAAAATTTCCCACAGTGTATTTTACCTTAAATATATTCCATTCAATATTTTAATATTTTTGTGTATTTTGTGTGTTTTATAAAGTCAGTATAAAAGTAAATTATTCAATTCTGGAATCTCCACATTGTCTTTAGAATATCAAACGATATATTTTCTCATACAGAATATAGGTGTTTCTTAGCATCAATAAATGTTCTGCCCTCTAGTGGTTATAAAATTTAACCTTCCACGTATACAGGATATACAACAGTATGTGCTTCCCTAAAAAAGAATGGTATTGTCTTATAGTATATTGATAAATGCATCAGTTACATAATATTAAAATGAAATGTTTTTTGAAATCAGATGTGTAAATATATAATAATATTTATTCATATATTAAAACGGTCTTTTCTTTCAGTTATGATGAGTGCGTGGGACAAGGGACACAGATATATGTTCCCACAGACGATCCGCCCCCCTACTCCCTCACCGACCCGTGCCGGCAGCATCCAGCCTCGCACCGTCACCGAGAGATGGAGGATCTGCTCGCTGGTGCTTCTTGGGTGTCAGCAAGTGGCTCGTCCCATTACCCAACCAGACTACAGGACTTCAGGCACCAGCCAATCGCCTCCATCTCTTTGTCAGCCTTACCTTTAGATGAGGCGCCCCCATACGAGGCGGTAGTGAGTGAACAAAACCAGCCTCTTCCTCTGATGCCCCTGGATCTGCTCAAGCACACTACAGCAGACAGCAGTCCTCAGGATGGCGTTTCCCACAGGATCCTGTAATCCGGGCCTCTCCTGCACACCCATACGTCACTGTACCAAACCAGCTTCGAGAGGGACTGTATTGTGTGTCTGGGGTCTCCTGAGTCGAGAGCTGAAACTGACACCTGCAGGAGCCCACAATTACCTCTCGTTTAGCCGACACAGACACTGCACCTCCTGTTTTCTGTGACACAGCGGGAGCCGTCATGAGAGCACAGGGCTATCGACCACTTTTTTTGTGCGTCACCTCACCTTGTCTTTTGCTTATGGTGTACTTAGATGTCAACGTGTGTCCTCTTTTACTGCTAGACTGATAGATAGTTTCAATATCACAAGCACCAATTTCGATAACCGTTAAAATGAGCCCTTCTGGGTGTCAGAAAAGAGCAGAAAGCCCCTCAATAAACCTGGGGACGTAATAGAGAAATTTACATTGGAATAGAAATGTGTCTTTCTTTTTTAGTATGAAAATGTGTATTCCTGCATGAGAGACTGTGTTTCCGACAGGTCTGTTACAACCCTTCCCATTTTTGTTGTTTTTGTTTTTCAAATTTTGGGTTGGTTTTAACTACACTAGTCATCATTTGAGGATCAAAACCTTTCATTAAAGTTGTCCCAAAACAGGACCGCTTTTTTGATCCACTTCAAATGTTGACTGCTATTTACTTTTTGTAAAATGATTTTTTTTAAGAATATATTTTGAGAATTTAATAACTAGTATAACTAGCAAAGATGAGAAATTATTACCTTTAATAGAAATTTAAATGTCATCAGAAAATCAATATGCTTTGAATCCATATTCTTTACACATTGTTTTATTTCTTTACTCCTTTACATCAGTGGTTCTCAACCAGAGGGCCAGGGCACGCTAGGGGCCTAAACCAAGCCTCCCGATAAGGCTTCAAATTTAAAGTTATATTGACATAATCTTAAAGAAATAGTTCACTCAAAAAGTAAAATATGCTTAAAAATGACAAACTCTCAGAACATGAGATTATTTCCTCATCTAAACAGAAAAGATAATAATCAATGTCCTGTCCATCAGTCCATCAGTTAACATCATCTGAATGAGTCAAAAAGGTTGAGAACCACTGTTTTACATCTATTTCACTGTGATTTCTTTATATTTCCTTCGGTTTGCAGAGACTACCGTTTTCCTAAAGTCTCAAACGCATCTGAAGATAGGAGAACAGCAGATGTGTGATAAGTGATATCAATGCATATGATAATAAAAACTATAGTTAGAAAGGGCTTTAGGGAACACTTTGCCAAAGGGTGTAAAACATTTGTTCTCCTAACCTGCATGGATGCTGTGTACGTTAGAACATAAGAGCTGAGTTTGGTAACCAAGTAGCTCAATTGCAAAGCCGCTGTAGCATCAATGTTAATATGAAATAAAACATAAGATACTTCTTACTGGACACATTCTGTGCTTCCAAAACATTTATGTATCAGATTTGTTTCTGTTTTTGTTCTAACATTGCCCACTTTATTCACTGTAACACAGTGGGTTCGCCACATGCATGTTTTCAATATACAATGTGCCTATTAATCACCATGACTGTTAGATTAACTTGCTAAAGTGAGGAAAATCATTCCAAAACACACATATATACATAGATTTATTTATATATTTAAAGGCTGCATAGAAATGACACTGCATGACACATCACCTCTATTCTCGCCACTTTCCCTTAAAGCACGAAAGTAAATACCTTCAGAAAAGAGGGCCTGTTTGGGATTTTTTTCAATTGAATTTGATGCATGAATGCGTTTCTTGTGTCGTGAAAAGCAGCTCAAAGCAGAAATGAATATTAAATGACCCACTATTATTTATTTATTGTCAACTTTGGACTCTCATATTATAGTACATTTGACTTCCACCAGTGTTTAATTTATACTCATCACCAATGAAGAAAGGCTACTTTTTCTATAACGACACATCTGAAGTAGCATTAAAAGGTAATTTTGTGGATGTCGAGCCTGTCTCGTTCTACTCATATATATATATATATATATATATATAGCTCTGTACTTATTATAATGTAATAAGTGGGGGTGTATTTGCTGTTGCCACCACACTGTAATAATAATGCTGTGTCTGTAAACCCTTAATGGAAAATATAACATCCAAATATAACATTTGCAAAAAATGTACCCTTATGCCATCTAAAGATGTAGATCGAGTTTGTTTCAACAAAACAGATGTGGAGAAATTTAGCATTACATCACTTGCTTACCAGTGAATGTGTGCCGTCTGCATGAGAGTCCAAACAGCTGATTACAACATCACAAGAGTTCAGAAATTATTGGCATGACTCCAATCCATCAGTTAATAATATTGGGAAGTGAAAAGCTATTTGTTTGTAAGAAACTAATTCATCATCAAGGTATTTTAACCTTAAACTGTCACGTCAGACCAAAATAATTTAGAATCTATAAAATCAATGAAAAAGTCAATTCTTAACATCTGAAAATATCTGACATACAGTATATTTGATGTTTTGTTTTGTTTCTTTGTAAATGGCGCAGACTACTTTTTCACTAAAAGCAATGTTATAAATAAAGGACTCATATTTTAGTCAGAAGCCAGAGTTTGAAGTTGTTTGCTACAAATACACAGCTTTTTGTTTCACAAGGTGGATCAACTGGAGGCGTTTTGATGCTGAATTTGTCTAAATGCTGAATTTCTTCAAATCTGTTCTAAACAGCACCCTCAGGCCATCCAATATGTAGGTGAATTTGAGTATATTTTCAGCATTTTTAGCAGCTCTGTGCGCATAAAGATAAAATAAACACATGCAATACAGATTTAAAGGAATATTGCCAAAATCTCAATGAAGATCTATTTCCCATTGGTCACATAGTACTTATTTTCTGTCAGTTTTAGGGTTTCGTGTATTTTAGCAGCTTCTAGTGAGCTGATGCTCAGCTAAATCACTTTACACTGGCTTACATTTGTGTGCTAAACTACTTCTGCAGTTTCATTAGACCACACTAATATATTTCTTACACCGGAACAGCACCTTAGCATCGAAACCCATTGTAAATGTTGACTTCCGTTTAATGAATACATCTCAAATGTGTTACTTCTCTGTCACTATGTTGTGGTCGGTTGTCCAAAGTGATAATGCTGTTTCATAGAGCTGCAGATATTGATGTACGTTTTGTATTAGAGTCTTTATTCCTTTACCACTGTATCCTATAAATAAATAAAAAACACAGGACTTCTATCTATCCAGATCTATCGTTTAATCCTTTCTTGGAGAATTTTTTTAAATAATACGTTTTGAAGAAACAAAGACAAATTCAGTAAACGTCGATGTAGGATTTTGTTGTGCACAGTTACTGCTGGCAAGTTTCAGAGGAAGCTGTGCGGTTTAGTAACAGATGTTGATTGGACACTAAAGGCTGCCAGATGGACAGAATATTTCCTGAACCATTTTGCTCATTGACTCCTGTCATTCATAATGCATGACGAGTCTCTCGCTAGCACTGATATGGATATTCATCCCTCTCCTGCCTGTTTGCATGGTGGGCTCACAGAAAGCATCCTGAACAGATGGCCTGTGCCATAGCTCTGCCCTTAATTAGCCTCTCATCCCAGAGCTCCACTTCTATTAAACTATACCAGAGGAATGCTCATTTCATCCAGAGCTGTCGACACACAACTTAATCACAATCACTACAGTACAGAAATACAAGTCCAACCATTAAAACCATTTAAGGTTAGTTTAAACATGAATGAGAAACTTATAATTAATGTGCATTTTACCATCTGAAAGCAACCTGTAGCCTAGGGGCCCCTGGTCATGTCTGCCTGGAACTGTTTAGTTTTTATTTTATTTCTATGTTTTTTTTTTGTTTTTTTTTATACCTACGCCCATAACAATCTGAACTGTTTTCCATTTAATATATTGCATATCTTAAAATGTAATTTATTAATGTGAGGGCACAGCTTGATTTTCAGCAACCATTGCTCCAGTCTTAGTGTCACATGATCCTTTAGAAATCATTCTAATACTGATTTGGTGTTCAATAAACATTTTTTTTTTTTTAAATTAACATGTATCTGGCAAAATGATAATTTAATTATTTTCCTCCAAGGATACGCAATTTATAAATCAGGTGTTTTCCTTTCTTTTTTTCTTTTTTCTTTTGATTGAACAATACAAAAATATTAACAAGTAAATCCAAAATACACAAAATATTAAGGCAACCTTATACAATAAAACAGAGTACTAAAGAGAAAGAAACAAATACATTAAAAAAAAAAAAAAGTATACTAAAGTAAATAAAGATAGAATAAATTCACAAATTAAAATTGTAATATATATATATATATATATATATATTCATAAACATAAAAGGTATTTTCCTTTCTGACATCACTCAAAAACGTGCATGACGTGAGTAAGCATCATTTTTGTGATTGCATCGCCATCTTCTGGACATTCTTTTACAGGCAAGTGATGAGAATGAACATACTTCTCTTCAGCGCTAGATGTCAGTAATGTTTCCCTCATTCAAAGGAAGAATAACAATGGAGACGTGTAGGTATACCAGCGACCGTTTTTCGGACAAATCCCGGACAAATACCCCTGGTACAATTAAATGTACTTATTAATGTACAACATATATAAATATATATATTCCAGTTGTCTCTTGAGGCTGAGATTAAAGATTTTGAGATCGATATTACGTCGCTGATGCCCACAGGACCGTTTCGCTTGTTGTTCATGGACATTTATGAAAATGTGAGCCTTTTATTGACGTAACCCCGGTCAGTTGTTAAACTGTAATAAGTACACGCATATTTGAGGTTCTTCCGTCGTTTACGATACCTGCATATTTACCATCATCGCTCCTCATTTGCATACTGTCCACTTTCGCTTCCTCATATCTGAGTTCATCAACTTGATCACTTTCTGTTACACAACCATGACCAACAGCGTCGAGGATCAAACGCCCGTTTCGCGAAAAGACGTGTTCGTGAAGTATTTACAATACTACGACAAAGTTAGTAGCGAGGGCAATCTGACGGTGTGCTCAGAGACACAGGTGACAGATGAAGCCAGGCGCGTGCTGCTGTTAGCGGAGGAAGAGCCGCGGAAGAGACTCGACGCGCTGGACTTCTACGAGACTCTCGAGAAGTGCGCGAGAGACAGAGACGGCCAGAGACGAGTCCACGACTTTAAAAAGGCTGCCGAGTTACTGGAGATGTTCTGTGTCAACCTCTTTTTGTTTCCGTGGAAGAAAGAGATTAAATCATTAAAGGTAAATAAAAGCCGCCAACGTTGCTGATAGGTCTGTCCTCTCTGCTCTCCCAGTTAACGTGAAGGTTAGGAAGTTAAACCGGCCTCAGATGGTTTGCTGTTTTCATCTGATCTTTTAACCGGTTTCATAGTTTCAACTAATAAGCCAGGTCTATTTCAGTTATTCTGATTAATTGTGAGTTGATTTGGTTCATAAGTCAGACTAACTGAGAAAAGCTTGACTTATTTGGTGAACTTGTTTAATGGAACAGGTCCCTGGTCAGACTGGTTTGTTTTATGGTTTTAAAAAGGGTTTGGGGAACCTTTTATTTTGTAAGAACGGCTGTGAGATAGTCTGATAGTCTTGGCCACATAAAACCAGCAAACTAGTTTATGTTGGTTAATTTATTATTATTATTATTATTATTATATGTTCTGTTTTGAGGTCTGAGAGGGATAAAAGCACTTTTTGATGAACACAAAATAATAATGAAGTATTAAATCAGTTCTTAATGACTTTTGATGAGCTGATATGCTAAAAACAGTGGGAACCTTTTTTCACTCCTAACCTCTTCAGGCTGATCTGGGGCCTGTTCCATAAAACAAGTTTACCAAATAAGCCAGGCTTGTGGCAGATAGTCCGACTTGTTTTTAACCAAATGAACTGGCAATAAGTCAGACAAACTGAAATAAGCCTGGCTTATACTCTAATCTTGTTTTATGGAACAGCCCCCAGGTGCCTGTATCTTGATGGTAGCTGAACAAATTCAGAGTTACAGGATTAGTTTCGAGTTAACATAACCAAATCACTCCGATTCAGCTTTGTTGGTATACCATGATGCGGATCATCAACTTTCTTTGTAAACTCAGGCTTTCATCATGTGCTCATAGTGTGTGGCATCATTTGGCGAATCACATCTGATTGGTCCAACACATTTTAGTTCTCTAACTCTAACTCTTTAGTTCTCTTTAGATCTCTAACTCTCAAAATATACTGACCTGGAGCAGGTTAGCTGTGGAGTCTAAGTTACTATGGTAAAGAATGTAGCTAAAAGCCAAGCCACTCTCATTTAAATCTAAGGATTAGAGCACATTAAACTGAAACACCTGGCTACAATTCTGTCTTTATAGTGCAGGCCCCTGTTCTCTATGCTCTTGCTGACTTTCTTTAATATCCAAGTTCTGTTTGAGGTCTTAGAGACCGCAAGCACCTTTACCTACAACCATATTTCTTTAAGTGATTATACACTGTTAATCTTAGCTGGCTATAATATTTTGTTGGTATTCTCTACAACACAAGGTTTAAGTATTTTAGAAATTAAAAAAACAAAAAAAAACATCAAAACATTTTAAACACCATACAATATATATATACAATTAATCTGTGCTGTTTTCTCCCGTGTCTCTCAGACATTTACAGGACACTTTGTCTATTACATCAAGCCAGTATTGCCTTTCGCCAGAGGTATTCTTCAAATTATTGGATACTGCATTGAAACAGACACTGAGTATAGACTTTCAGACAGTTTTGATCCTGAGAAGGCAAAAAGTATGGGATTTGACCTCTTCCTTGCCCGATTAGAGTGTGAGTATCTTCTGGAGCTCATGAACCAGAGATCACATGTGGAATGTCTGGAGATCATTCGAATGAGAGCTGCTCCCCTGTCCTTCAATAGTGGAGAAATAGTTTCAGAACCTATCAACATCTGTAATCTAAACGAGGAGGTTTTTAAGGTTGAGGGGCACGTTGAAGGTGGCTCTCTGGTTAACCCAGAGAAAGAGGAGCGACAAGAGTCACTTAAAAGTCATAACCCTCATGATCAGGAAGTCAACAAGCCTCAAGATGCTTCTATCACTGATGTCGAAAGACCCTCCAACTCATTTATCACTGACGACAAGTCTATTTTAGAGATGCGGGAAAACTACCCAGACCTGGCCATCCGACAAAAGCCCATTTTCCGAAAGTCACAAAGATCTGTGCAGCCTCTCAAGGCCCAGGAGTGGGCTGGATCTATGGGCCACAATGCGGGCATGTTCCACGAGGCCAGTGCTGACATGAGTGGCCCCCAGTCTATAACCATGCACACTGAGACCAAGTCAGGCCAAAGAAAAGTACACAACGCAAATGCACTTGTAGAGGCCCAGCCCTCAGATGACAAACCATTGGATCTTCAAGTTGAGAAGATGCTGCAAGGACGCAGCCGTGAAGGCTCAACAGAAGACTGCCTGGCTGAGCTCACTGAGCAAATGGAGAAAATGCACGTGAAAGAACTCAGTGCAGATGAACCGCTTAAATATCCCATAGAGGAGACCGCACAGGCCCAGCCATGCAGTGGGCCCAATGACGTCATCACAGCTCCACCCACAAGATCCCCAGATGGCATGAGTCTGCCCATCCTGTGCAGCCCATCCCGGGAACTTGTCTGCAACATCACAGGTTGTGGGAGCTGTGCTAGGTCTGATGGTGTTCTTGAACAGGACAACCACGTTAGAGAGCCTCCTCATTCGACCTACATCCACAGCTCACTGAGTGTGTGTACACCAGTGTTAGGACCACTGATTGACCACAGTCAGAATGCTAATGAGGCCTCAAATGGACACAAGAGTCAACAGCCAGAAGACGAACTAGTCCAAACATACGTGGTGATTTAGATTCTTCTTAATCCATGGCTGAGATTTTAAAGTATTCTAGAGTGTGGCAGTGCACCAAAAATGTCTTTGTGCCAGTCATTTTCATTGAGAGTTTCTTGAAGCCCTGATTTCTAGCGCATCTTTATGAAGGTGACAGGAAGAATGTCTGTGCCATTTGTCTTTTTTACTTCTATCATGGCTTTTTAAAGTGAAGTATGGTTTCTTGCTGCTATAATTTTCATAAATCTGCTTGGGTTAAAAGTATTATTAGAGCTTGATTTTCTAGGTACGGTGCCTTACGAAATGTAGAGACTCATAAATGTGCACTTACTTGTCTTAATGGAACATTTGTTCTGCTGGGATGTCTTAATGGGGTAATATAAGTGTTACAAAATGGTGTTTGGGGCTTCATTTATAAAATTTGTGTATGCATAGATTTGATCTTAGAGCTAAAACTTGTGTCAATGTTAAGATTTGTAAAAATGGTCTTAGACGTCTGAAAAGTGCTCAGTGCCACGCCAGGTTTCAAGCAGGTGTACACACATTCTCCCTCACAGCACAATCAGTGTAGCCTGGGCCCGCCCATACTTCCTGTGACGCTACATTTATTTCGTGAGCAAAGTCAGTCTGGCCAAGCTGCCGTTTTAGAGCATTTCTGTTCCCAAAAAAGCGGGAACCAATGAGAAACGAGCTCCCGAGGAATGAGTGGTCTGATTGGTTGTAGATTCGTCCAGTAGTAAACAGAGGCATCTGATGGACACAGGTTAATATAGCTTGGCCAGACTAAGCTCCTATGAGCTTTAAAGTCGCAGAAGCCAGGCTACAATCAGTGTAATGCATGCATTTAAAAATCAACAAATGTCAAGTGAAGGATTTGGACATTGACTGGTGCACTTACAAGACAGAGAACCAAATTCAAGATCATTTATGATTAGTCACATCTGAAAGAGAGGTGTGCACATGCTTTTTGTGTGTACATTCATTTCTGTGAATCACACATATTTGAGAAATAATCTTAGATCAAATGTAGGTTTCTTCGCAACATTTTATAAATGAGGCCCCTGGGGCATCTGTATCATACTACCTGTTATTTAAAATATTAAGGTGCAAATAATTTTTGTACTTATCGTGCCATACTACTGAGGCTACAGTGCAGCACGTATGTGACTGTAAATTACAATGTAATAAAATAACTATTAAATTTTTTTTTCAGTTTATTTAAAACAATACCGTATGTGGTATAAATGACATTGATCACAGTAACACCTTCAGTAACATAAACTGACCGCAGTGCCTGTATTTCATACTGAAATTGTCTGCAAGTAGGAGGATGAACAACTCATGAAAATACAAAAGATCTTTAAGACCCTAGAATGATGACTTCACTGTAAAATGCAAGACTAAATCAAATACAGTATATTTGCACAGTCTGGAATTGTCATCATGCATTTAAAATTACTTTAAAAAAAAAATGGAAATGTTTCCAAGTGCAGTAGTTTAGATGGAATGATTCCATAAACAAGACTAAACATAAAAATACGATGTCTTTAAATACGTTTAAGTATTTAAACAAAGATTGCAAATGCTAAAGTAAGCATTTAAATAAAATTCCTATCATGTGAACTAATTTACAAATGCTACTATGTAAATCAACTGTCCACTGCAGGAGAATTGTTTCTGTAAACCCAGTTTCAAGTCAAAAATGTGCTTGCTTCATCGGTCTTTTGAGAGCTGATATATTTATGTCTTGATATGATCACTGTTGTCTCTAATAGCTTCCTCAGCAATGTGCCATTAGTATCTTCTCTCTGTTCTCCTCATACTGATGCAGCATCTTCTTAAGATCATGATCTGCTGGGATTACCTGCCCACCAAAGTGAAGGCACAAATTAAGACACAGCGCATGGAACGGCTCATTAACAGGGGATTTTACAACATGTCACTCTTAATGGATATCATATAATGAAACTCACCAAAACTGGAGCAGGAACCTCAAAGGACTTGTGATGGATGAGCCAGTCCTCATAGAGATTATGGATTGATTCTAGATATTCCTAAACAGTAAACATCAGATAAAAGTAGAACCTCTTTCAAAATATGCAACCAAAATGAGTAACGCTTGTTATCTAGCCTTCTGATAACATGAGAAGTCAAGTCATCGTTAAGCTAAAACTTATGTTTTAAACGTAATGCCCCGGTTTCAGAAACAGGGCTCATCTTAGCCTTAGTTAAATTTATGATATTTAAGCAACTGAGACAAAACACAGCACAGAAGTTCACGTATAACTCAACAACGGCTCACCAGTGGAATAACCTTCTCTTCCTCTCTGCACCTCTGCTTTAGTCTCTCGTAACAGGTCTGTGGAGAAGTCTGCAGGTAAACTGTATAAAACCCATTGAGAATATGTGCATTACACAACATTTACATCTAACAAGCAACATGCAATGTTAAAATGCAATATAGATGAATTTGCCATACCAATAAGGTCCACGGGAATAGCAATATTCTTTATGATCCACTCAAACCATTCACTTAGAACAGCAAAGTCCACCTCGGGCATCTTTCCGCTGTCCGCCAAATAAAATAATACTCCTTTAGTACAAGGTTTATGATCAGTACACTTTGTGTTTACATTTTATTTTACGGTGCCCTTGATATAGTGTAATAAAACATTACTAAGCAATAATGTAGGGTTTGTTGCATGTAATAATACGTAATTTAATAATATTACTACATTGAGTACATCTAACTGTAAGTACACCATTTTTGTCCATTAGTAGGCAGGTAAAGTGCATTACGATTTAATAGAAAATGTACCTTTTATAAAGATTTTCCACAAAAATGTACTTTGCACTGTAAATAGATCTTTCCAGCATTCTGATTGGTGCCGACTGTGGCGACAGAAAGAAAACAGGTTATTGCAGTCATTATTCGCATTCCATTTCCTCCGTTCACAACCAAGGCGGAGGCTCATTTCTGTATTGCAGAACAGAAAGAGATGCATGTAAAGCAACAAAATGAAACTGACTACAGGGACATGAAAAAGGACTTGTACATGCCATTGGTAAGACATGCCGATCCAGCATGGTCAGTTGGACATACGTCTGAAGAGTGAGTCCCCATCTAGAAGGGTCCTGGTACATCAATCCCTGTTGCACAATAAGATACATTTATATAATAATACAATAAAGAAAGAAAAAGCTCATTATGTCCATAAATTATATGTTGCTTTATCCCTACCAATGGATTGCATCCTTGTACATTTCTCCATTTAGAGACAGGCTCTGTTAGCACCTACAACACAAAACGGCTGTCCATTAAATAAACGAATAAGAATCGCAAGAGTGAAATATTATTCATTACACATTTACTACAATACCTCAATGTCACTGGTTTTACCGAAGTATTCCAGACATGTTGTCTTTCCACTAGCAATATTTCCCTCTATCCAAATCTGAACAAAAGTGGATGCAAATTTCAAAACAAAAACAACAACCCATACACATATTTAACAATATGTCTTCTCTGCAGTATCTAATTGATGAGATTCAGATGAGAGGCTATATTCATTCAGATATGTGCTGCGGTGTGTAACTCACCACTGATTTTTTCTCCTCGCCGTTTCTAACCAGTTTCCCTTGAGAAGAAGACAACATAATGAAACCTTTCTGGGATTCAGCAGCAGACCTCTATGGCAATAGTCAAAGTATCGGGGATGCAAAAGACAACAAGCTTAAATTCATGTCATTGATGTTAGTGCGAGGACTGCTTGAGCATAATAATGTAACTCGGTTAGGGAAAAGCTGAAGAGAATACGAAAGGAACGAGACGAATTAGAAATGAAATCAAATAAGAATGAGAGCTGTGGTCGCCGTTATATTGCGTAGAACGGAAGCTGGCGCGGGACTTACGGTGATTCACAGATGTGCTGCTTCGCGAAAGTCCGGTTAAGTGCTTTCCCAGTGAAGGCGTTCGTCGGACAAGTGCATTTGTTGACAAATGTTTGCGAGAATAAAGAGGTAAGACAACACGACACAACTCTTTTAAGAAATTAACAACCATCTCGCGTGTTTCATAGGCGTCTAGTAGCTAATGTTGCGTACGCAGATATATGCGAAGTGAACTCATGATGCGCAAAACTTGGAAGTGTTACGTGCCACAGTAATGACCGACAAAAACATGTCAAAATAAAAGTCACAATTTGTACTTCCTCATTAAAATTTTAAGAAGATGAAATACCATTATTTAATACTGCAGCTAGGCTGGTCCATTACATTTTTGTGGAAGTTTTTTTTTTTAATATATAATATATAATATTTAAATATATTGAAGTAAGGGAGTTACAGCTTATCCAACAGCTGTCCACAGGCAGTAATAATTGACCTTTCTAGAAACCAGTTTGTTTGTTTGCTCCTCATTGAAACATAGTAATTCCTCAGATCTTCAAATTAAATAAATTTAAAAAAAAGAAAAATTAAAATGTAAAAGACCAAATAAATTAAATGGCGAAATATAGAGGCGGTTCTAGACAAATTTTACTAGGGGGGCCAAGAAGGGGCCAGTGTTTAACCAGAGGGGCACATTAAAAAATGAC
>JAUCMU010000125.1:19642563-19657227 GCA_032275025.1 Enteromius treurensis
AGGAAACGATGGTGTTTGAGACTCACAGTATGTTATGTCCATGTACTGAACTGTTATTATTCAACCATACCAAGGTAGATTCAGTTTTCCATTCTATGGCACCTTTAAGATCAATAGTAAATTATTTGTAGGTCTAAAGTACAGTAAAGTAAAGCTATGCATCTTGTAAAAATCAACTAGCATGGCAACAACTAAATCATTTCAAATAAAATAATCACAACATAAGTGTAGTCTGGTTTTGTATTTTATTTAAGCCAGGACTGAAAAAAGACGTTTCCTTATCTTTGTTTGCATTAAAAGCAGGTTTTCACATGGCCACATACTGCATCAAGTTAAAGCCATACAATCAGACTCACTTTAAGTAGGCTACAGCACACAAACACAGTCCTTTGTGTGAATAGAAAGGTCTTTCGATTCCTGTATAGAAATTTTGGAAGCCAGAGCATTTTCTCAACATGTTCTTTCTTACAGGGGTAAGTGCATATTAGAAGGATTATACAGAACAAAGCGGTAAACTTTCATCCTGAATGAAATATATATATATAAAATGTGCTGTTCGTTATATCATTGCAATCATCCCCAACTTAGGGAAAGAAATCAATGAAGCTGAAGCCAAGTGAACTTGTTTCTTTTGGTGGACATTCTTGGACTTTTTATCCATTGTGTATCTCCTTTGGGAAAACAGATGGGGTCCGCATTAAGAAGCTTTTCAAGTACTTCAGGCATCTCCGGAGCAGCTTGTTAGTTTTAAATTTCTTAGTCCATTAAGTTGTTGACACTTTCAACCAAGCTACTATTAAAATCAGTGACTGTCAAACTTTGTGTGTGTGTGGGGGACAGGACAAAAATGTTTAAAGAAGCTAACAATTTGTTACTTTTGATTTTTTAACTAAGATTAATTAACAGTCCTTAACTTCCAGTAAGTTACAATGCTATGAAATAATATTTAATAATATTAAATTATGTCCACAGGAATGTGTCAGTGATATTTAGACGGTGAGATTTCAGTCACACAGCATAAGCAGAGGATGCAATGAACACTTAAGTGCTTTTAAGGTTATATGAGCGGTTTTGTAGAATGGATGTGATCAGAGGCTTGATTAGTGGCAGCCCCAATAGGTTCTTACACATTCTGAATAGATGAAAAACCTTAACCAATAAAACAAGAGGTATATTATAGTGCAGACTTAATGTTGTGCTTGAATATCAGCAAATGCTTTAGCCCTGCCCATCATAAATGGAAACCATTAAGCAATATTATGCAGCATAAATGTAAATTTCAATCGAGTTCCTTACCTCTAGTTTGGTATGAGATTGATCTTTTCAGATTTCTAACACAAGTGCATGCAAAACAACAGTACACTCTACACGTCTCGTGGTCTATTCCCTTGAAGAGCTTAAAAAAGGACAAATAGTGGGAAAAAGAAAGCGGACATTGAGCACAGACCACCGCAGTATAAGCGGAGGATCCGTTTTGGAATGATGGCTTCTCCAGGCTCAGCCAAGAGCGGCCACCTGGGAGGAATTTAGGGCAGCTACTCAACATAGACATAACATGTGGATTCTACATCTTTGGTTCCAGATTCCAATTCTCTGCGTTTTCCTTTTTCATCTGAAAATGTAATGATCATTTAAAAGCCACTTTAGCTGCTCCATTTACAGTTTCTCCACTACAACACCAAGGTTAGAAAAAAAATAAAACATTACATCATGTCTGTGGATGATTTGTCCAACTAAACCAACTAACTTTAACTAAAACAATTAGTTTGAAACAGGAGTGTAATACAATATCAGTAGTGGAAGAAAATGTTGAGACGTTTACAATGAAGACCAACAAGGCTGTATGGACTCAGAACTACCCTGAGTGAAGAGACAGAGCGTGTGGAGTGACAACAGTGAAAGTTACACTGAAGGCAAAGTTGTCACTTCCAGTGGGCACTGAGGCAGGGCACACGAAAAACAAACATGCGTCGCCTACAGGGTCATCTACCGAAGTCGGGAATGTTTTACGTGAATCACTTTACAGTTTTCAGGTAACATACCAAAAAAAATGAAAAACAAACAAAAATCGGAGATCTTATTTGTAAGTACTAACAAAAAGACTTAGCCACATGAGAATGGCGCTAGTGGTTTAAGCCACAATTTCCAACTGGGAGGTGGGATGCAATGTTAAACACGCGTTATATGGACGCTGACATTCGCAAAAAGCAAGGCAAGCTCCCTATGGCAGCAAAAAAAGATCTAGGCCACTGAAGTAAGCAAAAAATGTGTAATTGCCGCAAAAAGAGGTAATGACCACAGACATGCATTTTCTAAAATAAAAACAAAACAATAAGTTACATGAAGCTGGACCAAAAAAGAAAAAGAAAATTGACTGTTGATGCTACAGTGCAATTCCTCCACTATGACACAGGCACTTGGGAGTTATACTAGGAAAGGTGCTGCCCTGCCCCTCTCCTCCAAAATCAACCATAGACAGCCCGATACGCAATGCTTTCATCTGAAATAGTTCTTCATAAATTGTTAAAATAATTCCATTTTATACAAAATCAAATCAAAGCTCGTATAGCAAATATTTAGCGCATATTTACATAATTCAAAGAGGCGGTGTGGCAGCGTCTGCCATTCTTGTACGCTGAAGGCCAATGGGTATTTGTCATTAGTGTCATGACATCAGTGATGTTAACCGTGTTGAGTGAAGCTTAACGTCTCACTGATAAAACACAGAGAGAAAATAAAAGCTTGATTTGCTTTCTTTGTTTATAAATACATCATCATAAACTGTTTGTACACACTATATACTTTTTGCAAGTACTTCTTGTTTTCAATGAATATATTTAGGCTTTTAGCAGTAGTTGTAGCTGATTGCAACACTTGAAGCGACTGCTGGTTGAATGCAGCAGTGCGTTTCTGCTCTTGTCAGGAGGAGGGGAATAAGTGCTGTTTAAGGCTCCCCAAGCTAAGCAAGGCCCCACATTTCGGAGGTTTGACTGCCTCCTTAAGGACAGAGCACCCATTACCTGACCTGCACTATGCCACACCAAAAATTAATCACCACAAATAAACAAACAAACAGAGGAAGGGGTCTGGAAACGAAATCAAAGAAAAGCAGTTGCATCTTTTCAAATATCTACCTCTCTTTTCCCCCCACAACATCAGAGCCTATGCCTCTGACAGAATCCCAACACTTTCTGTAAACCCCGGTCTGTTTGCTGATTGACACACAAGGTGGGGGGAATTTTGGTCATGAATAGCTTTTTTTTTTCTCCTTTATGTCATTACATGTAGATTTCCAGAGTGGACAATGCTGTTGGCACTCTCATGCCTCGTTCTCTGTCGCAGGGGTGTTGTTGGCCGTTACCGTTGAGTCGGGTTTACGAGTCATTCGGTCTAGTTCCGCCTGGACGTCAGTCAAACCCGGCTTCTGCCCTTGGAAAAAAAGAGGAGAGAGAAAACACAGAGTAATCTCCTGTAGTTTCTGTGTTGCATATGAAAGGAACACAGGTTGGTTATGGTTTCAGCTCGGTGGATGTGGATAAGTGCTCCATGCTGGTATGCATTCAAAAGAAGCATGCTGTGCGGCTACACAAATGCAAACTTAATGAGAAGGATGAGGAGGAGAAAAAAAAAACAGCATGCGGTTCTTTATCCGGACACAATTGGTGGCCATAACAGCAGGTAACGAAATGTGTTAATATATTAGCTATATACAGCAGTCAATATTCGAAGTGGATCAAAACCTTTCATCAAAGTTGTCCTAAAAATCAAAAACAATACCTATTCTTGTTTTAGGACAACTTTGATGAAAGGTTTTGATCCACTTTGAATGTTGACTGCTGTATATATAATTCAGTATGCAACAAACAAAATATAAAAAATGAGAAGTGCAGCTGGCACGAACTTGACATCATTCTAGATATGAAAACCAGCGAGCATGACATATCACCATCCATGGTGGGGTCACTCACACAGGCTTTTTAGCCCATGCCTCCTGGATACTCTCTCTGGCTGTGAAGGCAAAACTCCAAAAAACAGCATTGTCCAGAAGGAACAGAAGACATAATGATAATAGGTGATCAGGTGAATCTCATGAAGGATTGCACAGGTTGTAATTCAACCAAACATCACAGGGGGAAAAATCCTTAGAATGTCCTGTTGCCCATGTGTACAAAGTTTTGAAGTTTGGACATCACATATTGAAAAGGTATCAGGTCTCTCACTCCTACAACAAATTATGTTGATAACTTTTTGCCAAGAGTATCTTAAGATGATGCATGATGATTTCATGCAAATCTGACATGATAGAAGAACCTTAGGCCAATTAAGAAAAAAAAAGTTTTTTTCCCCCAAATTCGAATCACTAAAAACATAAAATTGAAGTTATGCATTGCAATACAATCTTAGAGTCTTGCATTTTACAAAAAAACTCTGTTTTTTTGGGTAAAATATTTGGGTAAAATATGAGCAATACATGGCAATTGTTTTTGAGATTCACCTGTTCCTGTGGTTTAGGCTTGAAAACAAAGATTTTACCTGTTTTCTTGGCAGAGCCTTGTACGCCTGTTCCTGCTGCCGCTCCTGGTGTCCCAGGACTGCCCGGCACACCCGTCTTTTTACTCAGCAGACTGTTGAAGAAGTTGGCCAGCACTCCCTCATTTGCTGCTGCTCCTATAAACACAGAGATTAAAAATAACGACCTCAGGTGACAATGGGGATACCCAACTTGTATTCATTTACCCTGTGTGGTGTGCCACTATAATATTAAAAGGGCTTAGTATAGTGTGACTATTAATTGCAAACTGGTTAAAAGTTTGAGAATTAATATTTGAAAATCTAGAATCTGAGGGTGCAAAAAAAACCTAAATATTAAGAAATGGCCTCATGAGGTGTCCAAATGATGTTATTAGCAATGCATATAACAAATCATAAAGTACGTTCTGATACATTTAGGGTAGAAAATTTACAAAATATCTGATACTAATCATTTTTGGCATAAAAGAAAAATGTATTATCTTGACCCATACAATGGTATTGTTGGCTATTGCTATACATATACCCATGCTACTTATGACTTATGGTTTTGAGGTCCAGGGTCACAAATGTGGAATATGCCTGACACCCAATATGGGAAGGTTTAAGAGTTCCATTTTAATTAAAGTGAATGAATCTATTCCTGCTGGTTTGAAACATGCTGACCAGCCCAGCTTAATGATCGGAAAATTTCATTTTTCCCACAGCAACAGGAATGCAGGGGAATATACTGTTTGGGGACTTATTCTTACATTCACCTCATGAGGGCAGTGTTTTAAAGATGTTAGACCACGAGGCAAAGGCAGAGGGATGAACCAGCAAGAAAAAAACATGGAGACAAACAGAGACAACTAGGTGCTCGAATTAAGACTTTCACAAAAACATTGTTTTCACTTTCACTTGTTATTTTTGCCAGTCTGATGAACAAAGAGCCATTAGATCAGAAAGCTTCATGTAAGTTCTGCATCAAGTGGTGCATGTAATCTTTTGAGGTAAGGTACCTTTCATGTTGGGATCAGGTTTCTTCACCGCAGTCATGGGTGAGACACTCGCCACATTGGTGGGCCCTGTCCGGCCTGTCGGTCGGGGGGAACCAGATGCAGTCCGTGCAGGAGATTCCTACGAATAAAAAAACAAAAAAACGGAAGAAAATAAATAAATAAATAAATAAATGTTCAGCAGATTTATATTGCCCACTACACAAAATTAAATAATAAAAATGTAATCTAAATGATTAAGTGGGTTTGTAAAATGATAAAACCCTCATAGCATCACACTACAAACTGTGAGAGGTGTGTGTGGTGTCTGAAGTCACACTTACTGTTCCTCTTGTTGGTGTGGCCGGCTGCTTGGCTAGCAGTGACTGTAATAAAGTCACAGAACACAGCTGAAATATTGTGGTGTAAAACGGTCACAACAAGCCATTATTTTTGTACACTACTATTAAAAAAAAAGGAAAAAACAAAAACCCCAAATAAATGCTGCACCCTTTCATAAACAGCATTCACAATTGATTAAACCACACAGAAACACTGAGGATACGACAAGACCTCCCCAGAGTATGCCAGCATAAAAGAAGCTGGCTTGTCATGATCATTAAAACTAAACTCTTATTTTAAAATGACCAAATTATACTGCATATCAACCCTGGGTCAGTACATGAAAACAAGGCTGACCGCGAGGGCAAAGAAGTCAAAAGAGTTTCACTGCATCTAATCAAGTTCAGTGAGGGACAGCAGGAGAGCTTTGTGAAGGATGCAAATTGACGTCAAAAGTGTAACCTCAGCACTGAATGAAGAAACTTAAGCTTAAATATGTTTTCTCGCAGAACAATCATACCTGCTGCTTCATGAGGAAGACCTGCTCATCCTCTGCACTGATTTCCTTGTCATGCACCAACTGCAAAAAAAAAAAAGCTATCGTTATATATACACATTAATAGAGGGTTATGGTAAAAATGTTTTTCCAAGGTTCTTTTCTCACCTTTCGTACAGGAGGTTTCGTTATAAAGTCCTCAAAGGGATCTTCAGGTCGAACCGTTGTGAAGTTTTCATGCAAGATGGCAATTTTCTTGTCATTGTCCCATCCGGATGGACTATACGGAGATAAAAATGTTTTAGAATAAGCCAGTTTGGCAGACTAACACCCAATTAAATTAGTCGTGAATATTCTCACATAAAAGGACAAGAAATGCAACAGTTTAGAGGATTTTGAAGATCTCACATGAACACAGCGTCCTTCTCCACTACTAAGGCAGGGGTAGTAAACTGGAAGTCATATATTTTGTGCACCATGTATTTGTAGAGAAGGTCCAGGTTCTTCTCCTCTTTGACTGAAGTGTAAATCAAACCAGCTCCATCTATGAGATTTGATTAAGGATGTTTACACTGTAAAACATTTATTGATATGCAATTTTAAATAAATGTTGTGTTGTGCTGTGTGCTTTATGATGAAAAACTGTAAAATAACATTTCCAGAGGTCCCTGCATAACACACCACCTATGATTATATATTCTATGTAAATAATTAGGCTTGTTGTAATATTTTATGCAAGTTTCTGTTTCTGAGTTGATGTTTTATACCCATGATAGTCTTTCGTCTTTGTATTTCCCAGTGCACCATTTATTTCACAATTACTGGCCATGTTTTATGGACAGACTACTTACAACTAACTAATTTCAATTTGTGACTTTCTATTTTACCACATTTTAATATGGTGGTTACCAGAACTTTTTAAAAGGAAAAAAGCAGGTTTTGGTCATTCAGATAGGTTGGTATATTGACATCATAACACTTACTAAAATATACAGTCATCACCAATACACAATCTCAAAATACCGGAAATATTATGGGGAGTTATTGGAAACCACAGCTGCCATTTATAACCATACATTTAACAGAATGTTTCTTTAAAATCTACTTCATAAAAAAAGACAAATATTACAACAGCACAAATGCAGAGACTGAGTGAATAGGATACACTGTAGACAGAACCGTCGGATGTGTGACTGAATGAAGTCAAAATGCTCCTCCTTGTAGTCATGCTCCTTCTCCAGTACACTGACAGCATCACACTAAAACACAGACATGGACATAATCAGTCTTAGGTGCAGTATATTTGACAATATAATTATAATCAAACAACACCAGGAGGAGTAAATGACAGAATTGCTATTTTTGGGTTAACTGTATCATTAATCTAATGCTTTTAAATGACACACATCCTAAAAATCACAGACAGGAACACACATGCTTTACAAGACTGATGCAGCAGCCATGTTTGTGAATGACTCAGGTTGTGGCCGATTGCCAGCAACAATCCTTTTGGCAGGAAGAGGAGGTGCCAACTAGGCCTCTTAAAAATCCAGGAGGCTGCCACGACAAAAATACCTTGGACTGACCAGTCTTGGCCACTGCAAATGCAAACTCATCTCTGCGTGTCACAGACACTGCTGACCTTGTACTGAACCACAGGATAGACTAAAAACACACTTGAAACAAATGTGATAAAGCAGTATATTAATGGAGTAAACTAAACCTAATTTTGATATCTTACCGTTTTGTTTTCATTCTCGAATATACAAAGTAAGCTCATTTTATTTGAACCTCAACATTCTTTAAAATCTTCTCATGTTGTGCAAAAGTCACACAGGTTTGGATGAGCGTGAGGGTAAATAAATGATGACAGTTGACATCTTTATGTGAACTATTTCGTAGTCTGCCAGTGATTTGCTGCAGTTAGTGGAGCAGTAATGATACTACTAATGCAGATTGATAAGAGCGAATTTTGCGCTTTCAAGTAAACTGGAAATCGGAACTGCTTTCTGAAATTCAATCAGGCTCTACTCTCCTCTATTCCAGGGTGAGGCTGTTTGATCACTTTGCCTCCTGACGTTGAACAGAACAAAGAGTGAACATTTTACTCTCAGACCTAAACTACCTCATTTAAAAACGGGTTGTCTTTCATGCACCCAGGGCTGGAGGGAGGCTAACAATAGAAAAGATCATTGAGCATGTTTTGACCCGAAAGAGCATGTGAGGGGGGCATGGTGCGTCTGCAGCTCTGGACCTGCGGGCTACTGAGACACCATAAAGAGAGCTTTTCATCCAGCTAAAGAAACTCAATGATGCATCAGAAACAACACACCCAATCCCTAAACACGGAGAAAAACAACTCAAAATATCCCCTCTAATTGTCTACAAACTACCATTCAAAGGTTTACGGTCAGTAAGATGTTCATGGGTAAGAACTAACAAATATTATTTATAATTTAGCAAAATTAACTAAAAAGATGTACAATGTTACAAAATCCAATGTGTTTTAATTAAAATATTAATTAAGTGTAATTTTTAATCAAATACATTTAGCCATGGTGAACAATAATACTTTTTTCTACTATTTGTCTATAATCTTATTGACCCCAAACACACAGTATTGTTTATACAGACACACACAATTCCTGAGACTGAATAAAAGCATGCTTTAATAATGTAATTGTAAAGGAATAAGTACTACATTCACTATGCTGACCGAACTCTAACTCTAGGACACCTACTGGACCCGATATGACAGGTCAAATGTTTTTATGACTACCTTTGTGCAAACTATGAGCACTGGAATGCCCAGGTTGTGTGTGAGGACGTTGTCTCCGAGGGGCAGCAGTACACTCTCATCTTCACCTCCAGCTGGTGGAGCTCGTCTCTGGGGTGAGGCCGGTGTGGCTTCCTCTGGTTCTGCATACTCCTGAAAGGCCTTAACCACTGCAGAGAAAAGAACAAGGCACAAACAGGGTCAAACGTACAGTAACATACGTACATATTTACAGTAAACAGTGTCTGCTGCTACATCATACAGTTGACGGCAGTAACAGAAGCATCAGACCATTACGTTATATATTAGGCGCCATCATAGATGAGGTATTACCTGCATGGCACGCAATAAAATCAAATCAAAGCAAAGGATGGTGCTGTTGCCCCGCTTCGCACAGATTCTGCGGACTGGGTTGTCAGGCAGCAGTTCTCAATCCCAGTATACGTTCCATTCAAAGGGCATTGAAGCGTGCGATACAGGAATTTAAATTGTGCTTATTTACAGAGGTACATGATGTTACACTCATCCGTGTTGCGTTGCGCGGCGCAAATCCACGAACTTTGAACTTTAAACTTTAAAGCTTTGAACTTTAAACCTTTAAACTTTGAAGCCCCGTTCACGCGACACGCAACGACAAAGTGATGCAATCTCATTCATTTCAATGGAGAGCTGGCGATTTCTGGCAACAAGAGCCAACAGCAGCCGTCAGCGACCGTTGGCGACCGGATGTGGGAAGTCGGTGCTAGTGTGAACAGGGCTTAAAGGATTTTCCCTGCTCAGGAAGTAGGGAGCAATGTTTGGTTGCACTAACAAAGGCACTCGCTCTCTGGTAACCTACAGTAGCAATGTAGTGAGTGATACGCTAACAGCCAATCATGTAACAGTATCAAGTTTGGTTGCGCCATATCGTGGTCTCGTGCTGGTCTGCTGGATTCTTCTTCATAAGCAGAAAATGAGTGCTGCAGCAAACGAGGAGATTGTAAAAAAAAGTCAGCTCGCCAGTATGGCAGTTTTTCGGATATTATAAGTCTAACCGTAGTCAGACCAATGTAGTCTGCAAATTATGCAAGACCATCGTCCCCGCCAAAACTGGTAATACCACAAACTTGATGTACCACCTTAGCCACGCTCACACTTTGGAGCACAGCCGTATTCAACCAACAACATCTGTAGCTGCAACACCGCACAAGCAGCAGACCACCGTGGAGAGGTACTATGCATCAGTGCCTTATGACAAAGAATCTAAACGCTACAAAGATATAACGATAATGTTTGAAAGAAATAGGTCACTTCATAAAGATCGAAGCTCTATCCAGGTTAAACGGGGTTGTTTATCCAAAAATGTCGTTCCAAACCCGTCAGACCTTCGTTCATCTTTGAAATACAAATTACGATATTTTTGATGCATTTAATCTGACTCTCCCATAGACAGAAAAGATCCTTACATGATCAAGGTCCAGAAAAGTAGCAAGGAGATGGGTCAAAATAATTCATGTGACATCAGGGATTCAACTGTAATGTCTCCTCTACGCCATAGCGCCATTTAGGATAGTATCCACTGAATGTAAACAGGGTATGTTATTCTGTGTCATCTGTGTTTATTTGAATGAAAACCATTGTTCTCAAGCATCAAGCAAGCACACTTGAAATTAACTCCATGTATTTGTATAGATCAAAATGAGTCTTAAAAGCACTTAATTTATATGAATTACTTCTACAATATATTTTTGTACTTTTTGAAGCATCAACATTTTAAATGTGGTAATGATAGATTAGATAAGATGGATAGATAGATGGATAGATGGATAGATGGACAGATAAGACAGATAGATAGATAGATATGACAAATTTCATTTTTGGGTAAGCTATCACTTTAAGCCATAAATAGCCTTAACCAACAAAAAAATCTATACAAATATAAAGATCATCCACAGAACTAGGACATTCCAGTCAGATTACATAAGAGACACTTTTGTACCAAATAGAAAGTGGAGAAAAAAAAAAGATTCTCATTACAATTATAATAAATCTTTGTAAAAGCAAGAATTTGTGGCATGGTTTTAACCCAACAGTTCACTATCTGTTGTGTAACTTAAACCGCCTGAAATCATGACTTGTTCTGGAAACATCTGAGCAGCCGAGTCCTGTGGAAGAGCAGCTCAGATGTGAACAGAGCTGACAGCACATTTTAAGAGCCTGTCTGATCCCTGCACAAGTCCTCATTCTGACACAGCACTACAGAACATGCGATGTTATTCACTGCCAGGCTAATACACAGGAGTATGGAGTTGGGTATGATGTGCAGAAGTGGGTGGCTGGAATGGCCTTTAATTGGTGGTATATTCAAGGAGGTGCTGAGGGAGGGAAAGGGGGAGGAACTTCCTCAGGAACCTTAAGAATGCAGCTCCAGATGACCCAGAAACCAAGGCAAGCTGCACAACTTCCTTCACTGGGCTGTTCAGTGAAGGACGCTCAAGGGCTGCTGGAATAACAGACCAGAACAGAACTACCTTAAAAGCAGCTTTAAAATACATTAATGTTAAAAGTTTGAGGTCAGTGATGTTCTTTTTTTTTTAATTAAAGAAATTCATACTCCACAAGGACACATTAAATTATACTGAAGATCGGAGTACTGCCTTCAGGAATTCCCCTTTACTATCAGAGGAGAAAACGACATTAAAATAGAAAGCATATAATTCAATATGTAAAAAATAACATTAGTTTGTACTGTATTTTTAATCAAATAAATGCAGCGTTAATCAGTGGAAAAAAACTTAATTACATAAACATTTAAAAAACATTTCCATTGCAAAACCTTTGAATAGAAGTGTATATAACCAGAAATAAAGTAATTACTGGTGAATCTCTCTTTTAACTGGTTATATCACACTCAATTACCCACACCCTGTGATGTGGAGTGAATGCATGTTTCCACAAGAGCCGGAGATCAAGATAATCTGGTGCATTTCCAGCAAACCAATAAACAAGTAACAAAGAGTCCAATAGGAAATTTTAATACGTTCCAGAAGGCAAACTGATGTCTACCATCTAGTGATTCTTCTTAAATGACAATAGCCAATAGGCAAGAGCTCTTATCACATGGCAGTCTTCACATTTTTGAATAACACCCTTGATTTCACTGCTTCATGTTATCTCCACAAGTTCTCAACAAACCCGGTCTGGAAAACATAGTGAACATTTTTTAAACAACTTGATCAGCCAGTTAAAGCAGTGGTATAGGTATTAATCTAGAAACATAAACCTTCTTAATCAATACGGCCTACTGTAATAACCTCAATCCCATGAAGATCCAGTTTACGATCACTTTCTATTGTCGACTTTGACCAGCTTCCACAAACATGGGTGGGGACAATCCACAGAACACACACAGCCAGCGCGCAACAGGTATTAACTTATCAGAGTGCCAAGTGCAAGTTACCTGGCCGCATGTAGCCTTCGAACAACCCTAAAAAGGATCTGCAAAGCTCTACACTTAAAATAAACATTCAGTTAATGTGTTTGCTGACTAAGAGCTTTGAGATGTTATGTTTCAGCAAAGTGGTTTGAGTTGTGCTCGGGTGTTGTGGTCACACCACGTTTAGAGCAACGAGTCGAATGTCAGTAAGCCCTAACTGAGCAGACCATGATGCAACGTCTTGTAAGAGAGGCTGGACTGTCCATCCCACAAAAAAACAACAACGCTGACATCACTGAGTGCAGCCAGATGTAAGGAGTGAGAGGAGGCCGCCTGCTTGTGCTTCCTGTTAATCTCAGCTGTGCTTAAGGAATGGCTCTTTTTGTGGGCGGGTCGGTTTTACAAAGCTATGGGCGGCTTCAGGTTTAATGTGTTTGGATACCCATTCAACACATCCACCATCTGGCACTTCAGGATGTGAAGACAATGCATTTATTTGTCCAGTAAAACCAGTAATAGTGTGAAATATTACTATAATATAAAAACTAGCGAATCAGGTATCCGTTCCGATGTGTTGCAAAACCACTGGTCTCAATATTTCATACACAAGTTAAAAAACAATACCCTTGCCAAGCCACTTCCCCATTCTGCTCTCACAGCCCTGTTTATAGGGCACACGCACACACAGTCATCCGCCGAAATAGCCTCTCACTTCATGTTTGAGCACTCTGCCTCTCACAACACACTACAGAAACACCCGAAGCCCTCAAATACTTTGTCATAGCATTGACGTTACTTTCAACAAATCATTCATTTATAATAACTGCGTGAGTTTTAAACTTAAGTTACTTCTAAATATTTAACACCAGCGGTCAGACGTTTGCTTCATTTAAATTATTATTCAGCAAGGACACTTTACATTGATCGAAACCAACAGCGAAGACATTTATTAAAGATCAAGTTTTGTTTTATAAAGAATTTTTCCCTTCAAAGAATACAAAAAAAAATAATTACATTTTACACTAAAATATTAAGCACAACCAATGTTTTTAACATTGATAAGATATGTTTCTTATGTTTTGCCACTACGGGAGAAAACATTATTATTATTTTTTTTTTAAATTTAATTTAATTTTTAAAAATTATTGATATTTTAAAATAAAAACAAGTACTTTACATCGTAATGATATTTCACAATGTTTCAATTTTTAGTGTATTTTTGATCAAACGAATGCCGCTTTGGTGAGCAAGAGGATGATTTCAAAAGCATCAAAAAAAAACAAAAACAACACAATTATTCTGTATCAAACTACGAGGGCTTTTGAAAGCATAGTAACTAACACTAGTGAAGCAGCAGTTGTGATCACTCCAGTTCTAACAGAGTCTGAAAACACGCATTATGCAAATTCGCAGCACAAAGAGCGCTTCACATCCAGACTGTCAATAAAACATCCTCAAGGGCTGCCGGTCCTACTAACTCTCATAATAAAAGTGGATTAGAACTCATGAACTCCACAACAAAATAAAACTATTTTGATAGAAGCAGAAATATCCAGAGACGAAGGCTAATTCACATGGCTTTAAACTAGCATCATTTACAATAATTTCACAACGGAAAGAAAAACTTTGCTTGTTTAGGCACTGAAACCAGTATCATTCTTCACTATATCAATAATATATATATATATATATATATATATATATAATTTTGCAACTGCCCATGTGGTTATTTACTCTACTCTGACTGCTGCCCGGTGTCAATATGTGAATGTAGCAGTGTCGCTTTTAGCAGAGTGGAATAAGATGTCTAGCAGTAAGACAGCGAGAGGCAGACTTCATGTACATGTCACCCACAATCGCACTTGAATCTGAATGGCTGCAGAAGCTGACACAACGGCAAGATGTTGGTTCTATGTACTCGTAGTAAAAATACAAAACAGCAACTTACTGTTCTGCTCCATCTCTTTCATTTCCTCAGGTGCGATCTTTAATTTGTCCACGTGTTCACGCAGCACACTGGTCCACCTCTGCAATGACTCCATGATGGTCCAAGGCCGTGACATGTCCACTATGAACACCGCTAGGCTGTCCTTCAGTGACTCTGCTGTCACTGCAAACTTCAGCAAGC
>JAUCMU010000125.1:19657355-19707014 GCA_032275025.1 Enteromius treurensis
CATACATACATATATATATGCACACACACACATTTTCATATATAATTTTTCATTTAATTTTGTTTTTTTTTTACAAAGCATTATGAGAATATATTTCATATTCAGTGTGAATAAATGACTTTAAAAACAGGCCATTAAACAGTTAATCACAGCTAAGCCAAGTTTTATCATGATGACAGAATTAATTTAGAATATATTTTCGTTTTTTTCCACCTACTTTTACGCCGTATAAAAGCACTCACCATCTCGGTCTTCATCCTGGACATTCAGGTACAAGTATTCCAGCCCTCTACCTTTCTTGTTGTGCTCGGCTCCTTGAAGTTTTGACATGAGTGTTGTCTTTCCTGAACCATCCTCCCCTAAAACATCAGCAGAAATGACATGCAAGTAGTGATCAGACAAAGAAAATTATTTTGTTTATAACTGAGACAAAGTTAAAAGGATGCTATTCTCAACATAAGAGTGAATTAACATCAACTTCATAAACAGTTTAACGGTATTGGCCGAAGGTTGCTTCACTTGAATTCTAACAGGACATGAGTTTGGATAAAAAAAAAATCCAATTAACTTAGGCCAAAAAGGCACATACCAAAAAGCAGTATATTTTTCCCAGAAGGCAATTTAGAGCTGGAGCGTGTGGAAACTTCGCTGAGGATTGAAGACCTGAAGGACAAAACAACAAATGAGCGCCGATCAGCTGGCATTCATAACGTCAACAGACATGGGTTTAATGTGGTGGTTTGATGGCAGACAACTGTAACTATGTGCTACGATGCTACCAAAACATCCGGAAAAGGCCGTTACCACTAATAGTGACTGATGTCAGTCCAACCGTTAGCTCCCGTCAGAAACAGACATCAGGAGTCAGCTTCCTGACACTTATAAACTAAATAACACATAAATAAAAAAATAAATCGCCACTCGTACATATACAAATTTGCGAACCAAAGCATCTCCACAAACAATTTGAACACAACACAACCCGTTGAGTTTTAACAAATGCTAGCCACACCAGTTAAGCAAGACATGAGCGTATAAAGCGAGACAACCTGCTTCCTAACGCCTCCGAAGACTGCCATTTTTATTTCGCCCGTTGCAAAGGTCTAAACTGGTCTGATTCAGACTGTGCTATAAGTTTATATAAAGTGTTTTGGGCTCATCCGGGACCGGCGTCTGAACTGGTCAGCACCCGGCCGGTGACAAAGCAGCACATCAACTGTCAAAAAACGAACTCCCTGCAAAATCCGCTGCACTTCTGGACACTTGATGGGTGCGGGCGTACCAGAGGTTTTGTCCTTCATCATCCTCGTTGCTGTTTTCCATAGTGTCGCCTGTCCCGGCTGCGCCCAGTAGCTTCTTCTCTAAAACGGGAGCCATCTTGAGTGGAGAGGCACAAAGGGAGGCGACTGCCTGAGGACCTCACATGAAAAGCTTCGCGAATACCTATTCTACTACGGCGAATGACTATCTTATGAATATTAAATACGTACTGCGTGGTTCTTCCAGTTAACGTGGACGTTAGAAGCGGGGGCGTACTTTGGGTCATGAATATTAATTACGCACATGTCAGGATGGATAATAAGTTTCAAAAGCAGAGACAGCGTGACCAAATTAATATTCATGAACAACGCCTTTATCGTAGTACGAGTCTTAAATGATCGAACAGAAGTACAACTTAACAAAAACGCACGAAAGAGCGGGGAATTTTCCTCAGAACTGATATATCGTATTACCTTTTTCTACAATACAATGCAGAAGACATAAAATCATATGATAGTTTTTGCCCAGCTGTATGTAATTATGATCAGGCATTTGAAAAGGCATCACTATCCGCGTTGGCTTGAATGATGTCATTCAGACTTTGCCGCGCGCTGATGTCAGTGCATGTGACTGGAGCGCTGATCTGAGGTCAGTTGTTTGGTTGCTTTGCGCTGGTCAAAATCTGACTGCAGGGAGAAGAAACTGATCCGCTGCGCCCAGCTTCAGGTGAACCGGCCATGGAAGGTCTGTCTAAATACGTATTATGGAGAAAATAAATAAACAAACAAACAAATAAATTACACAATTACATAGAATGTTCCGATTTTATTTAGAAAAGTTGTTTTAATTCGTTAGTAGGTTTTTACTCTTACCCCCGGTTTCATAGACAAGGCTTAAGCTAGTCTCAGACTAAATTGCATGTTTGAGCTGTCTCAGATGAAAATATCTTGCTCTGACATATCTTAAAACATGTCAGTGTCATTGTTCTGTGTTAAGATGAACACCTGTAATATTTTATTTTAAGGCATTTTTGTAAAAGTTGCTTGAATGTCTTAATTTAACTAATGCCTAGTCCTGACTTAAGCGAAGCCCCGTTTGTGAAACCGGGCATTAATGTCCTAATTTCTATATTATTTAAATAAATTAGTTAAAATATATATTATATAAGTGCTTTATCAGGCTGTAAATCTGTATTTTTGTCATGAAAAAAAAAACAAATAGGTAAATTGATATTTTTAATCAAATAAAACGCACTGCTGTTAAATAATAAATAGTTAAATAAGAAGGTTAATCCAGGTTAGGTTTGCTAGTGAGAAAAAGGAAAGTGCAACGACGACATCTGCTGGCAGAAGAGTTGGTCCAGCATGGATTTGGTATTATTGTTCAGTTTTTTAAATAAATTGTGTTACTTAAAACACTTGAAAATGGGCGACGTGTGTTGAAATAGTAAGTAAATTCATATATATTTTGGGCCATCATATTAAACTGTTTATTAAAAAAAAAAAAAAAAAAAAAGGTTTTATAAGTTTAGATGTAAAATCGTTTTTACTATCTTTTTCTTTTAAAGTCACAAAACTAAATATACGATTATGAATATATATAAAAAGTGAGCAACACACCATTAAATAAATTATTTAACCTTGTTGTACAGACCTGATTAGAAAAGAAAGACTACATAAATATTTTATATAAAATATAATCAAGGAAGAAAATGGCAAACTAAAATAAAATAGATAAAAGAACTTCAACTAATAGGTGCAGAGATAATGGAGGAGATTGTGGTCCGCCTACTCGAATGAAGTATTGTGGAGAAGGGATGACAGCTGAGGCACTGCCACAATTATGTCTAGAGGCTATTCCCTCAGGCTGCTCCATATGGCCGGGCAAACTGAAACTGTGCTTTACTGGCAGAAGCGGAGGGGTAAGACTGAGGGTCTCCTGAGAGAATTAACATGCCAAAACCCTGACTCATGTACAGAGGCCTGTAACGTGACCTTCTTCCTTTTATTCTCTAGTCATGAACACCCTGCTGTCTAAAAGCATTTTCTTTTGCTGAAACGAGTGAAAAAGAGGTATCCTTAGTTGTATACACAAAAGGTTAATGAATTATTGTGTGCCTTTATCTTCACGTTTACTGTAAAATGTTTTTTTGTTGTTGTTCAGATTGTAAGTGAGATGCAAGTAAGCCAGTGTTCTTGTAACATATGTTTACCTTACTTTTAATTTAGTTAAAGGAATAGTTCACTAAGATTACATTTACCCTCAAGATGTAGATGAGTTTATTTAGCATTACATCACTTGCTCATTAATGGATGCTCTGTCAGAATGAGCAGCTGATAAAGTAATCCACACAGCTCCATGTATCACAAATAAATTGGTGGAATGAAGTTGTGTCAGATACTTGTGGATTATTATGATGTTTTTGCTGGTTTATTTGTATCCATTCACTGCTGAGGAGAAAGTACAGATGAAGAAAAACTGTTGCGATGAGGAAACAAACTTGTTTATTTCTTAAGTGGCCTGTGGGTGAGTACATTTCCAGCAGTTGTATTTAGTCCTATAACTGTAATAGCCTGAATTTAGCTTCTCTTATCACTGCATTTAAACTCAGATTTTTTGTCTAGCTTTTATAAAAGCTTTCATTATTTTTTAACTTTATTCTTGTCACCCGGTTTCTAATCAATATCCTTATTGTTCACAGGCTTTGTCTAAAAAAGCAAAGAGATGTTGCACCATCATTCTTCAGACACTAGAGGCTGCTGTCTTCTTTCCTCCCCACCAAAAAAGCTACATCCAGAGCAAACATTTTGTTGTTTTATTGACATGAGACGTATGATTAAACACACATGATATGCTTGCTAAACTTTCTCTGAGGCATAAAGCTCACAGATCATAAACCTTTCAGCAGACAGAGTCTGGGAACTCTGTAACCTTGAACTCACTGCCCAGAATAGCTGGGCATTTTAACAAATTACCACCATACCAGCTGTGCAACCCGAAATCTTAACATTACGTGCAATTTTTAGACATCAATGTAGATCATTAAAACTGTCAAGAAATAAAACCTTTTTCACATGAGACCTCAAGCTCTCATATTTCAAGTATCTGGCAGTGAAATCCTGTTAGGATGTTTGATTTTTTTTTAATCTTGACATTTAGTACAACAAAATATGCAAGCTGTCCTGTAAAACATGCAGAGCTCCGGAGAGGAAAGTAGTTTCTCACGACCATGTTTCATCACATTCCTTGTGTCTAGCAGTGATGAAAGGGCACGCTGGTTCATTCCTTCTCTCGGTGTGATTTAATCATGAGCCTGTGATGAAAAAAAAAAAAAAAAGAAAGAAAATATATATGTAATTGGCTTGTCTACATAAGGATTGACTTATAATTACCCACACAGCTGGTCTGCTTTGCCCCAGGGTGAGTCTTTATGAGACCATACTTTATTGTTCATTTTTATGCGCAACAGCATATCCAATATTCTAGTTTTTCTTTTGCATAACAATGATGTCTAATGTACTCGATTGCTCTTTACAAGTTAATCTTAAAACAAGTTAATGTCTAATATAACTAACTGTATTGAGCCATTTCAAATATTGAATAGGTCAAAAGTAACACTACATGTTAATATTGAATACCTGTCTTTGTAAAGACATACTGTATACTGTAACAAGAGATTAGAGCACCATCGTTAAGAGCGGTGAGTACTTCTTGAATCTGAAGCCTATTGCAAAGCTGAAAAAGGAAAGTTAATGTTGCATATTTTATAGGAAACCGTCCTAATAATATCTCACCGCACCTCTGCTTGTACTATTAACACCAAGTAGCCAATTTACACAAGGGTGCCATGTGTCAGACCACTTTAAGTGGAATGTAATATAAGGATGACCTCATGACTCTCTTACAGCTTTCTTGACCTGCGGCACATATATGATTCACAAACGTTATTCTGATGGTTTGCAGACTTGCAAAGAATCTGAATCATTCAGCGTCGCCGAGATAAGAACAGATGAATGAAATATCTTTCACTCTATGTTTAAGCTATGGTTACATTTAGTCGTTCTTCCTTCAACAAAATATTTGTTTTAGACTGAATTGGTGCGTGGACACTTTACACTGTTAAAACAATACTATGTGACTGAATTCGAAGGCCCTGCTTACAATTCACTCCGTTCCCCTCTCCTTCAGCCATGGGGGTGGAGAATTGCTGTAACCCCTGTCCTTACACACACACATAAAGAGAAATGCATGCTAAAACCAATCAAGCAGGTGGAAAAAAAAGGCAAATCCACCAACTTCAAGTCAAAGAAATACGGTTGCTATAGAGATCACTTCAGAAAGTGAAAGAAAAGGGGGTATTATTCCCAAAACCCATTATAAAGCCCATCTAATCTAGTAAAATATGCACCCAACGTGAGGGGGAAGGGAGGAGGAGAGGGAGGGTATATGGATTGTGGGCAGTGGGCAGGAGAGGCTGTGATAACGACAGATGTCTCACAAACCGTGGGTTTAACAGGAGGGGTGAAAAGAGAAAAAACGCCCAGTCGCAGATTGGACCTCAGGGAGAGAGTAGGACTGGCTCGAACTGAATCACATTCACCACTACAGAAGAAAGGAAAGTACATTCAACGCACGGATTTGCACAGAGGCACAGGAGCAGGTCAGTAAAATGTTAGTAGCGACACTTTGAATAACGGGTAAAAATCACTTAACCAGACAAAGCGTTTTATTGGGGCTGAAGATATAGTTGAGCGCAGCCAGCACGAGCCGTTCTTTGTTCTCGTAATTTTCATATGTCACTCAAAAAAAAAAAAAACTAAAAAAGGTACAACAAAAACATCTCTTATCTCTGTTACTCAATAACTGAAACAATGTTGCTTTCCTAAAAATGTCTGAATGACACTTTAAAAATGTCTCATTTATAATCTTTCGAATTATTATGGGAAGGTGTTACGTGTGTCCTATAATGTATATAGCTTCTGGGAGGTTAAAATATAAATACAAGTAAAAACTAGTCATATATAAAAGCATTTTATTTTATTTGACATTTTTGTGAATGTTTCAGAATAAGGCAGTGGGTTACAGGTAGCTCTTACTCCGTTAAGGATTGAACCGTTTGTATTTGTATTTCTCTGTACTGGCGCCTTTTCTGTTGAAAGTATTGTTTTAAGGAAATAGGAAGCATTGGTTTGCCCTTATAAAAATCTTTTTGAAACGTAAGGAGGAGCTGGTCGATATGAGGAAAGGGGTGGGGGAGCTTGGGTGGTGGTGTCGGGGTGGGGGTATTTGTCTTTTAAAATATATTAAATCGCATTGGCTTGTACAATGGAAATATGTAAATACATTAAAATGATTAAACAAACAAACAAAAGAAAAAAGATCTTTGCGTTTTTCTAAAATATTTACAACACATTCCATTTTTTTTGTTCCTTATGCATCTTATGTATTGTAACCTGCAGCCAGGCATGAGATACTGTAGGCTACTTGGTTTTGCTCCGGGTATTATACCAGGCTTGAAGGGCATTATTTTCAGACCACCATTTAGCAAATTTCTTTACATCATTATATTAATGAGTAACTTCATCAAGCAAGATTTTCAGGAATAATGGAGGATGTGAAGCGTACCGGCACAGAGCGCTGTGAGAGGCTGTAATAAAAACTGTATTTAGTGAGCGCTGACATAGGCAGCACATCTTGGACTCATCTGCAGGTTGGACTGGGGCATGACTGCGTATCCGGTCTTTGTTTGCCCCAGTGCAGCACTACGGACAGCTCCTATTGTAACCCCACCATGCTGCAGCTTAAAGAATATCATCCAAGTCTGCTGCAATAACTTTGGTAAAGGGAAAGGTTGTTTAATAAAACCTTTCATTGGAGTTTAAAAACAATGATTTAAGAAACAGCGTTATCATTGACATATGTGACCAAATGCGATTTAGTTCATGTTATCTAATCAGTCTTTTCTATGAAACTTATATTTGCACATCCCCAAACCAAGCTGCTTTACCAACCAGAACCAGCCATGAAAAAAAAGTGAATTACTTATATATCACTTTTTTATTTTTATTTTAGTGAAACTGTACACAGAAAAAAAAAATGCAGACATAATACATTTACTTGACATAACTAGACCTGTTGAATTGGTTTTGTCTAGTTTTCTAAGGATTCAGAAGTAAAAGTGCTTGGTTTCACTTCCAAATCCTTCTACCCCATTTTATACAACCAGTGCCTGCTGCCTTCACACTGGAAGGCTGGATTCTTGAATGATATGTTTATAAGTGACATTCCATCCAGTCACTGTTTGTCCTTAAGCCACGTCCTCCTCCATAACAAAGTTGGACCGCATTCAAAGTCATTGGCAGAGATTGCATTGGGTTCAGATGATTGAGTGGCTGCCCTTTAAATGGAGAAACAGGGTTGGCTATGTGAGCAGGTTTACATTTTACAATTTCATATCCATAATGAAGTGCTAAGAATATTGGTTGTTTTCCAGGCTAACGTTTTGCACAATCATGTAGCTTAAACAGCAGAGTATGACAAAGTCATGATTTGATTCCTGGGGAATGAACTGATAAAAATGTATAATGAAGATATGTAATAGATATTGCTTTGGATAAAAGCATTTGATAAAATGCATAAATATAAATATACTGAAATGTAGTGAAGTTTGTTGACATGAGATGTTCTTCTGTTCCCGCAGATCATCATGGGAGGCAAGCTAAGCAAACGGAAGAAGGGATACGATGTCAGTGACCCTAAAGAGAAGAAAGAGGAGAGTGCTGTGGCAGCAGTTGAACCAGCTGACAAAAAGGCAGAGACCCCTGTGACAGAGTCAGAGGCTGCACCGCAGGAGGCTGCTGAAGTAAGTGCAGCAGCGCCAGTGGTGGAGTCTGAAGCACCAGCCGAGAAACCCACCTCCCCTTCAGAAGCTCAAGCAGAGATGAAGAAGGATGATGCTGTTCCAGAAAAACCAGTGGCTACAACAGAGGCATCTACTGCTGCATCTAAGGAACCAGAAAGTGCTTCAGAGAAACCAGCAGCTGTACCAGAGTCACAAGCAGCAGAGGTACCAGCATCTGTATCAAAGACAACAGCAGTAGAGGCACCAGCTGCTACAAAAGAGGCTCCAGCAACAGAAGTACCAGCAGCTGCAGTAGAAACACCAGCAACGGCACCAGAGGTATCTGCACCCAAGGAACCTGCAGATGCACCAGAAGCTTCAGCTACACCTGAGAAACCAGTGACAAAAGAACCTGAAGCTACACCCGAGGAACCAATGACAAAAGAACCTGAAGCTACACCCGCGGAACCAATGACAAAGGAACCTGAAGCTACACCCGAGGAACCAGTCATAAAGGAACCCGAAGCTACACCCGAGGAACCAGTGACAAAGGAACCTGAAGCTGCACCCGAGGAACCAGTGACAAAGGAACCTGAAGCTGCACCAGCAGCTGAGGAACCAGCCGCTGCACCAGAGGCACCAGTGACGGAGAAACCTACGGCGGCAACAGAAGAACCAGCCGCTGCACCAGAGACACCAGTAACAGAGAAACCTACGGCTGCAACAGAAGAACCAGCCGCTGCACCAGAGACACCAGGAACAGAGGAACCAGAAGCTGTACCTGAGGAGCATGCAGCTACCCCAGAAGCAGAGGATTCTGCAGCTGCACTCGAGGAGCCTGCACCTGTATTAGAACAGCCTGTATCGTCGCCTAAACTTGAAGCCTCACCAGTGGAACCCGTCACAGTGGAGGTGGTAGAGAAAGTGGTTGAGGAGGTTGCAAATACCAGTCAAGTGTCCACTAAAATTACAGAAACCATCGCTCTCACGCCAGAATCAGAGACTGTTAATGAGGCAGCGGCTCCAGAGCCAGTCGCAGAGTCTGCCCCAGTGCCTGAACCTGTTTCCGAGGCATTGAGTGCAGCAGAGGTCGAAGTGGTTGTACCTTTCCCAGTGGAACCCACACCAGTCACAGAGCCTGAATCTGAATCTGCTGTACCCCCTGAGGTTACACTAACACAAGCCAGTCCTGAGCCATCCCCGGAGCCAACACAACCCGAACCCGTGGCAGAACAGAAGTGTGCAGAGGAGTCCATTCCCACAATCGTCATCTTAGAATCAACCTCATCCAATGAGCTCTGCCTCGAGGAACCTGTCTCGACTGTCACAGATCTGAAGCTGAATAACGGAGACTGTGAGAGTGCTGGCTCAGCAGAGGAATCTGTGTCGGCTCCCCCTGAGGTAAACGGGGAATGCCATGAGCAAGCACCAGACGTAGCCCCTGCAGATGTCCTTGAGTCCCCGGTTGAGGCATGTGTAAATGGTGTGAAGGACAAAGAACCCCCTCAAGAGCTAAGTGACTGTGAACTGAAAAAGGACTTGAGTTTGGCTGCTGACTTTCAGGCTCCAGCTCCGATTGGCGACATGGTAGAAGTGCCACAGTGAGTCGGCTGAGCTGTCGACTTCATCTGAGAAACAAACCTTAAATGTGAATCCCATATTGATGCAAACAAACAAATGAAACAATCGTCTGGCAACGGGCTTTCTGAAAATAAATGTGAAAAATGCCTGTTGTGTTCTCTCAGGCAAAGGAATTTCTGGTTAACCAAAAAAAAAAATACAACCACCCAAGAGCTAAGAGTGCGAGAAACAAAGAATGAAACAGTGAGGGTAAAAGCCTAAAAGGAAATAGGAGGGAAAGAATGAGAGAGCTGGAGAGAAAGAAAGCGGTGGGTCTTTGAAGTCTTTGTGGCCGGCGTCCTGCTGTCATTGCAGAGAGTGAGCTTACAGGCCTAGTTGAATATGTAAGCCAGAGAAATGATGATTAGACATGAGCAGAATTTTTAATTATTGAGATGGCAGAACAGAAATGCTGGACGGTAACAATTATAAAAAGTAATTGAACGAACAGAATCATCTTTTGTGTGCGAGACTGATCCATACTGAAATGGTTTATTGGATTAGCATTTAATGGTATATAATCTAATTTAGACCAAATTTCTGTCACAATGTAATACGGAGATTTGAGGATGAAGCATTTTAAACTTTTCATGTTGGGAGAATCAGTGGGGAATGTTCATTTTAACTTAATGGCTTGGCTTAGAAAATAAAACACTCTGTTATACCTTAAAAATGGTTCTTTCTTTTCTCTTGCATTTTTGTGATGTTGTGCTGTTCTCATTTTTCACTTCAATGAGTCATACAGAAAGAGCATTATTTATTTCAAATAAATATATGAGCAGACCCATTTTGTTCCAAAAGCATGTGCTCGGCATGTGATCATAATTACTATAGGAGTAGCATACTGTAGACAGCTGCAACAGTTACGCTCAAGGCCTGTTTTCAGCCATTTTGTGCGGTAGTAGTGATCTGACTGGCAGGTCACCGTTCCAACAATGTCCCGAGAGTCATTGACTTTGTAAATTTGTACTGTGGGGCTGGGCATCAGACACGTGTTGTTTTGAGTAACATGGAACATGGCCATGAATACAAATGTCTGTTCAAAGGCTTAACACAATCAGGTTGTGGTAGAACACGGGAAAGGATTTTTCATTCTTCACAAGGGTTTCAGGATAACAAGTGGGTGATGCCGTACAATGCAGCAGACTGCAGAGGGGGAACAGGACCGGGGAACGTCTCTTGCTTGAAAGGAGGAGCTCTGAGAGAGGAAGAGAGCAGATAATGCCTTCAGACACTTTTACACATACACATGCACGTATAACCTCCTACATAGAAAGGGACATAGAACACGCAGCAGGACCAGAGTTTAATAAACTCACAAAAAGCAAGTACTGGAAATGTGCTCCTCTCACCTACCCTCTAAAAGAAAAGAGAGGCTGTCTCACTTAAGTGTGAACGCACAGAACTGATGACAGGCTACGTTTGTACCACTGTGCGTGTGTCTGTTAGCCAGAGAGGAGAACAGAGGCTAGCATGAGAAAGGCTTTGCGAGAGATGATGCTGGAAATATCTGAAGGTTCCCAAGTGCCCTCCACAGGCATCATAATGAGCTCCTCCACATACCAAGCACGAATTCTCTGGTTTCTTAAAAAAAAAAAGGCATACAGATTTATGAAAGGAATGTTCTCTAAAGCTGAGGGGGGTGGGGGGTGGGTGAATGAACTCACTGGCTTCAGTGTGTTTCAGAGTCACTGTTAAACTTGTTCTCTGTGTGGAATCAGAATGAACAGGATGTATTTTGTACCATTACTATTTAAACTAATTATACAGCGGCGTTAGACATTTAAAGGGGTAGTGTCTCAAAATTGAAAATCCTTTCATTATTTACTCACCCTCTTGTCTTTCCAAAACAGTTTGCCTTTTATTTTCTTGTGGAAGAAATGTATTTATTTATTTTTTTAAAGAATGATTTTATACACCCAACACATTGTTACAAATTATTTCACTTTTAATTTTGTGTGATTGTTGTTGTTGTTGTTTTTTTGAAGTGAAAAATGATCTTGATATCTTGCACTATATGGTTCATAGGCCACTTATAGTTTGGCGTCAAGAAGAAGTCTCTGGTTTGCAGATTTAATGGGAGAGGTCCAGTGCAAGGAATTTTCTATACAAGGTATCCAGTTTCCTCATCCCATCTTACTGTGCTTGGGGAGCAATGCTCCTTCCTTCCTTCAGCTCTCTCTCTCTCACTCTCTCCCTACTATATTCTTCCTCTCTTTTTCTTAGCTTTCATGCACAACAGATGAGAGGCCCTGCTTGCATCTTGATTTAAAGACTCTACACAGTGCATATTTGTGCAGCCGCAGCTGCAGTGCCTGGATACACCAGCACTATGTGTTCTATACCGGTGCCTTGGCACAAAACTCAATGTGCTTTCCTGTCCCTTTCTACACATGAGAACATTTGATCTTTCACTTTCGCTGCTCTTAATATAAAATCACCTTCCTTTTTTTTAAATTTCACAAGAATGTTATATATAAAATCTGGCACATTTATTAAAGGGTTTATGTTATTTCAACAGTATTTGAAGTAGGCATATAATAGTCATTCACCATATTCCGTTCCACTTTTAAAAAGCATCTTATTTTGAATTATTTATCTGCACTTGTCATTCGGTTTTATTCAAATTTTATCTTGTAATTTTTAACAAACATTTCTTGATGCAATCTTACTGTAAAATGACAGACTTGGCTCTGGTGACATAAACAGGTATTGTCCAATCATTTACTCCTGACTCTACCCCTTTCTTACAGTCCGCTGCAACTCATTGACAACTTTTGGGTTAAAAAAACGGAAAACACACAAAACAGGCAAAGTAAGCAATTTACTATGTGAGCAAAACTGCACTAGCAAAAATATCTTTGTGTGATAATCTGATGTGTTGTCATCTGGCAAAAGAACTTCATAGCATATTTCTATTTACTTGTTTTTGTGTATTTAAACTGTGCTAAATTGTGAAGGGACAATAGAAAGAAACATGCGAACAAAAGCCAGCATCCTGAAGCTGACAAAAAAACTGTGTGATTCCTTAGTAGGTCCATATCACATGACCTCAAAAAGGTCTGTTGATCTTTACAGAAACTCAACGGTTGAGTCTGTGGTCCAGGTCACGCCACATTTGCAGCAGTTCACACTGAAGAAAATGACTGATTGTCTCACCCAAGTGAACTGACTTCTTTCTACAACCAATTAAAATCCTTGAAAGGCGAGTGTTAAAGCGTTAAAAAAAAAATGTGAAAAACTCCAAGGGGGATTCCCATTGTTTTTACTACTGCTCTCTTATTCACTCACTTTCTTTGTGATTCGTGGCCTGGTAATGCTCTGGCCATCTGTGCAGCTGCTCTATAAGGCTGTCATTATATGCGGATGTGCAGAAGGCTTTCAGCCTGAGCTCAGTCATACTTACAACCAGGGGCAAGACAGTGTCTAGTGTGAGCTAGTCTGACCAACCAGCAGTCAGCCAAAAGTAATCCGTTTTATTTTTTTATTTCAATTTAGACTGATATATTTTTTCTGTAACTGAAATAAAAAAATTGAAGAAAAAAAATTTAGCTGACTAACTTTTAAGACTAGTCTTAACCTTTTATGCAACCGGCCCCAGTATTGATATATTAATGGCCACCGAGAGGGCTGGGTCTGCCTCCTTACCCTTTCCCCTCTATTGCTCTCTCTCCGTCCCTCCCCCCGTGTGTATAGATTGCACAGTTCCCCGGCCTGGGCTGCAGTCTATTCAAGCTCTGCAGCACACTTTTGTAACAGACCCAGCCACATGCATGTTTGAGAGGTGAGGAAAGGCAAGACAGTGCAGGAGTGGGGGTTCTGGGTGTGTGTGAGCTGGTGACAGCCCCAGCGTGGAGTCTCTATGGGGGGAAGATGTGTCTTTTGTGGTGCCGCCCAACCCCCTTCCTCTCTTCCTTCTCTCCTCACCCATTAGGAGAGAGAGAATTTTATACCCTGACACTTAATCATTCTAGACCATTAAACAGAGGAAGGAGGAACCAGAAGCTGCGTGCTAAGCAGAGCTCGTTTTCCCCCGAACAGCACAGTGATTCAAAACGATCGTGTTTGATGTAACACACCTCTTTGTAGGCATTATAGATAATAGGCAGTTGCAGTAAGGTTAAATAGCAAACTTTAGGTGCAGATATGCATACAGATGTTAACCTGATCCAGGAGTGTTTACTGGGGAACAGGAAGCCAAATTGCAAAAAAAAAAAAATAGTCATTTGCATTCACCCCTATTAAAGTTTACCTAAATATGATGACTTCTGAGAACCCTAGAAATGTGAAAAGGGCTCCTCAGTACTACATAGACAATTATGTGTAAAATGTTAATTAAACAATAATAACATTTTGGGCTTATTTCGGAATTCTTTGGCCCCGATATCTAATTTTTCTTCCATATTTCATGTTCCGGGCTCTGTAGTTAATGGGTATTAAAACTGTTTTCACCCTTGTACAGAGTGTTACACAAACTGCACACAAGAGCAGCTTCAACACTGACAAATGATTTGCAAGTTTTGTTTCCCACAGTGGACTGTAGGTAAATATCCACCTTTTTGTTTTTGTGTGTGTGTGTGTGTGTGTGTGTAACAAAGTTTCCCATTATAGTGTGAGGAACCGCTGCAAGTGATTCAGTGTGAGTGAACTGTCTGAATGAATCAAACTGAATCGTAAACAATTCTGGAGATTTATGCAAACCCATCTGAGAGGTTATTACATAAGAGTGATTCATTTGGGAATATTGCATCTCTACTTCTGATAAGCTGATACAATAGCTGAAAATGATTAATTATTAAAATAATTCTCAGGTTGGTCTATGATAATATCTACCTTCGGTCAAGGATTTTTCAGTAATAATGGGGAACATCAGTATTACCCTATGCCTCAATAAAAAGTCTAGATTGTGTTTTGAAAAGTCAAAAGTAAAATCAGCACTTTGGCATGTTCAGATGATTCACAATTCTTGTTCGCTTAGCCTGGTGAGCACTGTGTGTGTGTGTGTTTAAGATTAAATATTAAAACTATGCTGGGCTCAGTCACCTTGAGTAAAACACCAGAGTATGCAGGGCAAAAACAGAAAGCCATTGAATACGCACATTCCTGCCTTTCCATGTAGAAAAAGGTCTGCTGGTTACAATGTATTCGAAACCTACAGTACGGCCATTATGTAATCAGAAGGAAGTAGCAATGCTCAATCATCAGAAGTACTTCTTCTAAAAGTATAACAAAACAGCCACATTCACATGCTGGTTACTCAGAGCTAATAAACTAAGTTGTGAATGACTAGAATATCATGTGTCCAGACAAATTCAATTTATCGCAGGACAATCTTTTGTGGAGACTTCAATTTTTGCTGCCTAACGCATAATTGTAAAAAATTATATATTGCTTTATATGTAACACATGGCAATATCACACTTGTTATAGGTCACATGGGACAGCGATCATATAAAATTTTAAAGCAATAGTTCATCCAAAAATGACGAACACGTTATTATTACAGTAACTCAATAATGCATGTTTGAATAGCCTTTTTCTATGGGATGATATTTTGAATAAAGTTTTTTGCCCAGACAATAAAAGTCAATGGGGAAACACAATTGTTATTCTTTATGTTATCTCTGAGCAAACTTGCTAGTCTCATTTTCTGAACATGAAGCACTAGCAGTTTTAGTTAATCCACAAGAAAGCAAAGAACAGCATCATGATTCTGTCCAGCAGTGCTTTTAATCTATAAAAGATGACCTTGGCTTTTGAGAGCATGTGGGTGACACTGCTAAATCAGAGGCTTTGCTTGCTTAAGACAGGGCTGCCAGAGAATCTGTCGCACTGAATTATTTATCAATTAGATGACCGTTAGCGGGGACAGAGGGAAGAGAGGAAGAAAGTCCAGGGAGACAGGGCAAAGTAATAGCAGTGTGTGTGTGTGTGTGTGTGTGTGTGTGTGTTTGTGAGAGTAATATGTGTCAGGGTGTGTTGGTGTAGATAAGAGTTCATGTCTGTTTGTATATGCTCTGTGTGTGTTGTTGCAGGGCTTTTTGGTTGTTAGAGGCGCTTTATTATGGTCTGTCACAGCCTGTCACTGGACACACATGCTGAAGGCCATTAATGCAGGTACAGTGTATAGTTTGTGTGTGAGCACATGTGTGCAAGAGAGAAAGGCCTTTATGGCAAGACAAGTGTAGCCTTCCTGAGCTAATATGCTAACAATCACACGCACACACTAACCGACAATGATAAAGCTGGGACGTTACAGTTCAACAAAACTATCGGGTTACCATATCTAAAACAGAAACCTTCAACAGCACTGCAAACCCCGTGCTCCAACAACTCAACCAGCTTCACAAATATATAAATGCTCAAAGCGAGACCCCCTCAAAGCGAGTCAGTTTGTAACATCAGCAGGGATTTGACTCCATGCAGCTTTAAACGAGAGTGACAATCGATTACTATAGGGTTAGTATTCAGTAACAGGCAAAAAGCACAGTAAACTATTCCTACATTTAGATTCACAAAACTCTGAGTGAGTTGTAACGTCCTTTGTTTATCTTAGCTGCAGTCCATTAGATGATTACAGTCCTTCAGACTCACAGCACTCTTTGCAGTGATGCTCCACATAAACAGACACTCGCAAATGTGTCTCATGAGAGAAAACAGGGCCTTGTTTTTCCAGGAAACTGATGTCTTGTGTGCTACTCTGTTTTTTTCCACCCCCTTGTCTCTTTTAGATTGTGCTAGGCAAGATAAGTTTGATGATGCTAAAATAAACTAGCTCACTGGCGAGTTTCAAAAGTGCCATATGAGACAAAGAGCTGAGGTTTTTAAACTGGTTGTAGGAGGTCTGCACAAAAAGAAAAGAAAACAGGCAATCAGAAGCAAATATTCAAAAAAATATTAACAAATGCAAAAATGACTACATGGAAGCTTTTTTTTTTAACCTGATGCTTTCATAACATCATTATTATTTTTTCACACACATAAAATAAATCTGAATTAAAATACATTAGTTTTTGTTTTTTGTTTTTTTACAGTAAAAACAGCCGTTTTGTGATATGCATTCGCTATTTAAAGTAACTGTTTTCTACTTTAATAATTGTAATATTTTTTGAATGGTAGTGTGTGTACTTTTGGAGTATGTCACAGAATATGTTCATATAATTACAACTGAGACCGAAAGAAAGGAAAAGAAAGTGGCATTGCGGAAGGAAAGGTTTAGGGAAGAAACTGGAGATAGAGAGCAAGAGAGAGCAGAGAATAAATGAAGAGGAAGGCAAGTGGCAGATTAGGGAGGGAGATCCTGTGGTGCAGCTTCAAACAAAAAGGCCCACTATGAGGGAGATCACTGATTACCAGTCTGGTGGTTGGGCCTCATTAAATCCTTTCTCTCTGTCACTCCTTTCTGAACCTCACACACTTCTCACCTCCTCTTCTGCCGCCCAGCCATATGTCCTCACAGCAGTGACCCCTGACTATAGGAACCAGGAAAATCCACGTCTGTCAAGACTCCTGCAAACTCAGTCCTGGAGGGGCAACACAAAAAGAAGCAGCAGAACTTGTGAGAGAAGAAAAAAAGAGTGATTAGAGAACATTTTGTATATCGAGACATCTTGAGTGCACCACTCAAAGAGCAATTGCAAATCCTGGAGGCGACACGCTTATAACCACATCATTACACAGACTAGAGAGGAGAAACTAGAGGAAGTGAGGTTGATGTGTGTGGTTTGCTGCTGGATGTTTGAAATCTTTGGTCTGGCCCGATACCATAACCAATGAGTAGGACGTGTTTGTGAAGATACCATCAGAACCACTGGAACCCAGCAGTCCGTGTCTCCTGTCAACTCCTCCTCAGCTGTTGTAGGTCACTCTTAAAGCAACAGTTCACACAGAAATGAAAATGTGCTAAAATATGAGAAGGGTATAACTGCAGCCTGGAGATCTCCAAATAGGGACGGTAACTCCAAAATGGTGTGGGAGCTCCAAAATAGAGTGTGGCTTCCTCCCATTGACAGACGGCACGCATGCGCAATCAACTTCAGCCCAAACTCTGCCCCACAGATGATTCACAAGATTTTATTAGTTGTGTCAATCACATTGTTAATTTCTGTCACGCCCCCCAGGCATTCCATGTCCTTGTGATCTGTGTTTTTGCTTTCATTCAGTCTCCCTCGTGTGCTCCTGTCATTCTGTAACCCCGCCCCAGTCCTTAGTGTGTAATTGTCTCCCCAGGTGCAGTGAGTTCTTGTCATTAGTGTTGTGTATTTAAGTCGTGTCCTTTTGAGTTCATGTTATGTCCTGTTAATGTTTCGTTCAGCGTCCGCGTGAGCTCTGCGAGCTCTCCGCGTTTTCCTTTTGTTCCTTTGTTTTATTAAATGTTCCAGTTTAACGTTAAATTTAGTCTCCGTGTCCTGCCTGCCTGCCGTGTCTTTGCCCAGGGAAGGAAGCGAGAGCGCGAGCTCTCAGCGAGCGTCGCTTGTAACAATTTCTTACAGTATGCTTACCCCTTATCCAACCCCACACCTGACCATAACCTTAACCAGTGAATTTGGCTGAATTTGAAAATAGCATCTTTTTAGTTAAGTGCCAATGCCATCACTGAAGCAAGCCAATGGAGAAAGTATCTTTTTGGAAAGCCTATTTTTGGAAGTTCTGCCCCATTTTGGAGATCTCCTGTCTGCAGTTATACCTACTTGGAAAAGTTTGTTGCTTAACTTCAACAGATATGGAGAAATGTAGCATCGCAATAATCTACATCACAATTAACATCCAGTCGATCAATTAACATCAATTGGTTTTTGAAAAATGTTTTTGACCTAGAATCAAAACACACTTGTAGCCAATCAGCAGTAAGGGGCGTGTCTTGCATTGTTAAAGAGAAGGGCGCGCTCAATTTAAAAGCACGGATATTAATTGATCAACTAACACATGGAGAGAGATTGCAGATAAAAAAAAAGAAAATATCAGAGAAACAAAACATTAAAAAGAATTTTTATGATCAGGCAAGAGGTAGTACCTTCCAGCAGCTTTCCAGAGGTGAAGAGAACTCAAGGAGCAGGAAGGGCTCAAATCCGACGTCGAAGTTCCGTTGTTTCTTCTTGATACGTTAGGTGAGAAACGTCGATTTTGCTTCGTTTCGCAAAGTATCCGTGTCGCCTTTAGTTTGAATATGTCTTCTCCACTTGTTTTCGCGATCGTCGTTTCCATGGTTAAGTAAGTAAGAGTGGGATGGAGATTTTTAAATATAAGTCATTTTGGGACATTTAAAACGGTAGTGTATAGACTGGACTTTATAATCAACTTCCAATATACATCTTGATAAAATACATGTCTCAAAGCAACAAGTTCCTGCCATTAGTTCATAAAAACTAACAATAAAGCAATTAACGTTAGACTGAAGTGTGTTATCACACGTACATCCTCATACACAGCCTGTGGTTGTGCTTTTCAGCAGTTCTGTAATTAGACAAACATAGGAATAAAGGAAGTATGTTAACACGAGACACCACATCTGCAAGCACTAGAAAAAGAGAAAGAAACTTCCCAGAGAAAGAAAACGTATCTAGACTTAGAGTAGTTTAACAAAGAAAATTAGGAAACAAAAGCAAAAAAAAGGAAATGAAAAGATACAAGTAACTTCCCAATGTAATATAACACAGACTCCAAAACGCAAGTAGTACTTCAAAATGTATTGCATGGAACTCACTATATAACAGAGTGATTTACTCTAGTAATTTGGAGAATTACATATATGCAACATAAATTATAGAGTTTTAATGCAGTGTACTGTAAGTAGTTTGGGACAGAAAGTGTCTGCCAAATGCATTAATATAAACGCAAAGTCTTGGTGACATGTCATTCAATATGGAACAGTTCTTGGAACTGAGAAAACAACTCAAGCCTCAGGGACTGGGGAAAAATTTTTGACCAGAAAAAAGAAGAGATGGAGGTAATGAAATGTGAAGCTGAAAAATTGAGTTTCGTGGTCTGTAAACATATAATCCTGCTTTGTCTTCTTGTGAGACTGCCAGGGACAAAAAGTAATATTATTAGCATATTTTTTCAAATCTAAACTCTCGCAAAGCCATTATAAACCATCGTATGATTAATGCCAAAGGCCCCTTAATACTCTTCTAAAGGCCAGTAAAGATACTTATATTAAATGACATGTTACCCACATGTTATTTATGCTGGGACGTAAAAGAGAAGATAAAAATGGGAACAGTGTAGATTTAGTTTTTGGATTTGCCGTAGTCCGTTTAAAAAAAAGAGGCTGTACGCTGATGACGACGGACATTTTGGTGTGGAGTGTTTCGGCTGTCGCTCACACAAACACTAACAAGGACAGACGGACCACGTACCGAAAGAGTGCTTCTGCCTTCAAGACACACAGACATTTCTGCTCGCACACACACACACACACACACAGCAATATCTAGCCACCCAAACACTTGCATAACACTGTCTGATCCCCGTTTTGTGACCCTGCAGCATGCCAAGCACAGCACTGATGCAGCGGGGTGAAACAGAGGTCCTTTTCTGCCTGTCTCTCTATCTGCCTGGTGGGAAGGAAGCTGACGTCTCGTCTGATAACAGCCCTCTACCCAATTTCAGAGCTTCTTTTTAAAACCAAAAGCTGTCAGTGAAAGCAGGTCATCTCCAGCTCATAGCATCACTCTGTACGACACCATTTCCTTCAGTGGGATGATTTCTCCTGTGCCGAGAGCTCTTTGGATCAACGGTGTACAGATGTACAGCATAATAGGAGATTTTTCAAAAAGGCAGGTGAGCGATAACATCAACAATAACGTCTCCTCAATAACAAACAATAAAAAGCTGTTGTTTTATCCGCCCTATAGTCTAGAATTACAAAGCTGACTGCAGACTGACCTCTTCCTGTGAGTGTGCTAGAGTGCTTTTGGCAGTGAGAAAAGCACATGATAGAGTGCATGCATTACAGTTAGTTCTGGCCATAACTGTACCACAAGAACAACAGTAAAAACATGGTTTGAAAACTGCATCAAAGCCAAAGCCTTCATACTGTCTGCAGAACAATATGTGTACAGCACAATCATATTTTAATTTGTTAAATGATGAAAAACGACTGCAGTTTGAACACAAGGTGAGATCTCAGGGCTCTCAAAGTTATGTTTTGCGCACACATCATAGATTTACTCATAAAAGCAGTTCACACTTGTTTTCTTTAGTGTGGGGAGAACAAAATGGACTGTAAAGAGGGAATTCATCACATTTTCTTAAATGTTATTTAGCACTTGTGAAAAAAGGAGAGCATGTAAGAAAGAAAGATTACTTATAAATCAAATAAATTCACCAAGGAATGCATTCTGGGAAACTGATTGTTCTTTTACATCCTACATGTATTAAATATACAATTATATCAATTAAATACAAATACCTAGGTGTCATTTCAACAAGATCTCTCTTTCTTCAAGGCTTCTACAGGTACTCAACCAGGGCAACAGCATGACATAAACCTTTAAATTAAAATTTTAAACACAGACACACAAATAATACGTAAACAGAACCAAACCAATAAACCTTTTAAACGTCTACATGCTTCAAACGTTTAACGCAAGGCTTTGTAAATCAATCAAAGGAATTAAAAAACAAATCCAAATGGAACCGATTATCCTGTTTGTCACCGTAATTCACTACCTGATTCGATCATTTGCTACCAATAGCATCAACATGTATTGTGACAGATCATGTGCCAACAATATAGCATACACTACTGTTTAAATTGTGTTTGGTTGCAGTATCCTTACTGTTTGACGTACTATTTAAACAAACAGTATAACGCAGTTTATTCAATAAGCACTATCTGATATGCTCAGAACGTTTCATTTAGCTCACGGATGTGTGATGCTTTTCAAACCTGTGTGGTGCATCTAAAGTGGCGCCCTCCAGCGGCTGTGGAAATTCCCTACACAAAGATCTCTACACCCCTTAACAAAAAAAAAATCAAGGTTCTGACCTGTCTCTTCCCCACCCCCTCTCTGTTCCCTCCCCCTCTCTTCACTTGCTGACTGCTGCATTGACGGTCTCTGTAGCATTATGCTGGCAGAGTTTAAACAAGCTTGCTGACACATGCAAAGCAGAACAGCCAGACATCCTGACAAATCTACACACACACATGTGCACACAGCATCTCATACGCATACAACAGCCTGGATGAATCTGTTTCATGTTGTTTAAATGCTGACGTGCTTTTTTTAGTGACTGCAGATCTTACGGAAACTAGTCTGTCGAGCGCTCACAGCAGGCCCATTTCAGCCTATAATTATCAGTAGCTAGTGCTTTCTAAAATTCACACGGAGAGCTGACAACTGGCATGATTTGGGAAAACCATATATTACAACAAAACTTTGTTGTAAATATGTGTCTTTAATTACACGTTGTCTCACAACCAGTCACACAGACCTAAAATACACACCACAGTAACATCTACCAGTTCATTTGGTATCAGACATAGGCCTACCCAAGCAAAAGAGTCACAGTTCAAGGATGGAATACCTTTGACCTCACAGAGTCAAAGAGTCTGCCTCTGTTTACACCTGATATTTACATTCGTTTTTGTTTGATCGGATTACAGGTATAGACAAGAGAAACACGTTCTTATTTTGCACCTGGTCTTTTAATCCACCTATTTTGTGCACTTTCGACCACCTCTGTCCTCATTACCTTGAAGTGGTGAAAATCAGACAAACTTAAAACATTTTAGTCCCAGTTTCTTCCTGTATTTAGTGTTGTCCGCTTGTGATTGGATCAAAAACTCATTGTAAACATGCTAACAAGCTAACCTGCTAGCGTGTTCTAGTAAACTTCCTAAATCTTTCTGACTGACTGATTTAAAAGAACTAGGCTGTATCCAAAATCCCACACTCTCTGATAAGGTTCTTGTGAGTAGGTACTTACTTTGCTGCCATTCACAACTCCTCTCCCGTGGCCTCATGGGATAGCAAAGAGTCCATCAGATGTGTACTACAGTAGTAGTTTCTGAGTACTTTTGACTTACTTCAGACATAACCCTGTTGCATATGCTGGTTTGGTATCTTTTGAAGCTGGGATGCTGGTTCTTCGCTGATTTAAGCTGGTCCTTTGCTGGTTTAAGCTGGTCATGTGCCGGTCCCACCAACTTAAAGGACCTGCTGTTGTCAACAGGGACTAACTGCTTCTCTTACAGAAATATGGATACAGTCCTGGTTTGTAACATTCTTTTCCTCAAATGGGTGTTAAATAAATAGTGACTTGGATTTTTATTATGACAAAGTTTCCAACCACTTAACGGTTTCCATTTTGTTTCCCTTTCAAGCCATATTTATATGGAAACCATCAGATGAGTCTAAAAGTCATAGAGACTACTACATCATAAAACTTGACAATAAACAACTATTATCAACTAACCAGAACACCTCAGCAACCACATGTTAAATAAAACCACTGAAAACACCTCAATAACTGTGTAGCAAATACAACACAATAGTAGGCTCTCTTATGTGAGTTTCGGCCAGGAAAGCAGCAAACACGTTTTTACGGATACATGCCTCTCTCTCACTAGATATGGATCTAGGTATGATGCTGTCCTTTCTTGTAGTAACAGAAAAAACTAATAAAGTGAAATCAGGCATGGCAATGTAATCAGCAGAGAGAATGGCATGAATGCAGGAAGAGCACAAGCTTATTCAGACTATGGGGGTAACGATGCCATGAAACCTGGCTGTTTTCCATTTGCTACAGACTAAGTAATAACCAGCCTCTAAAACATTAATTTACTTATATGTTAAGATTGAAAGAATCGCCTTTTTTGTTGTTTTTATACAATCTTTTCTTTTCTACCCAAGTGCACAGGATTTTCTACCTTTATCTGATGCCAGTATTTGGTCACTGCTGGTATGAAGGCCGCATACTTATCAGTAGAATTCTCTATGTCTTTCCACATTCTTCAGCACTTCACTGCAGAGCGTGACAGTTTCAGAGAGACACAGAGAGAGTGGATGCTGTTCAAGTGAAGCACACTGTTAAACTCAGTGTTTCCTCAAGGATGTGCTGTTGGTTATTAGAAGGAATTCCATGCATAGCTGGGATTGGTGAGATTTTTTAATCAAATTTGGCAGTTGACAATGACCCAGGCTGTAGACTATTGAAGTAAAAATAAGAGGCTCCACATTTGAATGGAAGAGAATGGGACAAAGTATGTGAATTTGTAATGTTAAAGGCCAGCTCTCCTCTCTTTAAGTCTTTTCCATCCCTGGCTCTTGTTTCCCCAGCATGGCCTCCAGAAAGTTTCCACCCAGTGGGGAGGTGCGTCCTGCAGGATGGGTCACTGGGTTTGTGCTTTGGATAACTTACACCCACCCCTCTCTCTCTACACATACACACACACACAAACACTCGACGCTGCTCTCAGCCTCAGAGATGAAGTCAAGACAACTTCACTATCAGCAAGTGAATTATGAATGATTAATTCAAACAGCATGTTTGAGTAACAGGATGTGTGTGACTAAGCACAGGTGTGAGTGTGCCTTTGACTTTAAAGAGATAACAGAAATGTTAGAGGAAAGGAATGCAAAAAAAAAAAAAAAAGGTTGACAGTGATAAAGCTGGCATGCTGAGCATGTCTGCATGCTTTGGATGTATACATGACGTACATGCTCACATGCACTGCATATTTTTATATAGGCAGTAAGAAATTCATAATTTTATTTAGAAGGTAGGTGGTAAATCACTTAGAAATAACAGTATAGACTTTTAAATGGCTACTTTCTATTAATTCTGAAAATAAAGGTGTCACTGTTTCCACAAAAAATGTTAAGCAGTACAATTTAATTCAACACTGATAATGTGACAGGTTATTTAAGCCCCAAATCAGCACATTAGGGTTTCTAAAGGATCATGTGACACTAAAACAAGTAATATATTTAAAATACATTTATTTCATACATAAGTATAGTTAAAATCTATTAACATTAAAAAAAAAAAAAAAAAAAAAAAAAAAAGTATAATAAAAAAAAGAAAGATTGTATTATGAATGGTATTATAATGTTATAAAAAATTAAAACGGTGGAAAGACCCTTGAGATTAATTGTGCAGCCCTAACTTATGCTTATTTGTACTTACACTTACTTGTGCAATTGTTTAAATATGTTTAAATGTAGCCCGAGGCTGGTCTTCGAACACATTGTCTGAGTCTGTTAGTCAAACTAAGCGTGTATGTGCCATTTTAAAGAGAAATTTTTTTTTGTAATCTTACTAAAATGATTTGAAGTGCATGTAAATGTACTAGCGTTACATCTCTCTTTGTTTACATTACTGCTCACTGTAAACTGCAAAAATGCAAATACAAAAGCCAATGAGATTAGACAGCAAGAATAATATTTTACTATGTAAATTATTGTTTGCATATTAGAAAAAGTTGCACAAATGTTTATTCATAATCCTCATTGTGCATTAATAGAAATAGCAAGTATCCTGTAAGTATCTATGGTGATTCCACGTTCAAAGCTCTGAACTAGAAAGATGAACGGATAACATCTCTGAGGACCGAGGGTCGTTGTGATGCTGAGAGTTTCTCCACTCTCTGTCACAGTGTAGCTGGAGTTTGCTTTGGAGGGATTACAATGTATGGCTTCTCAAGAGCCATTGTTTACAGAAACGTGCAGATAAAATGAACACGGGGTTCTGGTGGCCAGTTGTGGGTGTGATGCATGTTTGGTCTCAGTGTGAGATGGTGTGTTTGTGTGACTAGAGTAACAAGACACACAAGAGTCCCACAGAGGGGGAGATAAGAGGAAGCACCTGGGGCCAGACAAGGAACTGGCTGAGGAGAGGCTCCCTATGTATTAAATAGAGACGGAGCATATATAGAAGAGCATGCACATTAATCAGGATGTGAGAGAGTCATGAAGAGGAAGACTGGGTTATAGTTTTGCAAATTAAATTTCTGTATGGTCACTTCACTGTGTACACAAGTGTAATGATGCATGAAAATCTTGAGTTTGCAGTTCACTGCTCTGCAGAGACACCAAATACTACAAAAACAGAACATATTTAAAAGATCAGGGTCAGTAAAATTGGTATATATATATATATTTTTTTTTTAATGTGGTTCTTTTTAAACATTTTTTTAAACTTTTGAATCAACACAATTGTTTTGAATTTTGACTATAATTTCCGGTGAATCATGTGACACTAATGCCTGGAGTAACAGACATCACAGGAATAAACTACACTTTATATATATTTGATAATAATAATAATATATATTATTATTAATATATTTATTTTAAATTGTAACAATGTTTCACTATATATATATATATATATATATATTTTTTTTTTTTTTTTTTTTTTTTATCAAACAGGTGACCGAGAAACATCTTAAGCAATAATTAAATAGTACATCTTAGTTACACATTATTTATTCCAAAAAAGTGCAAAGTACTTTGAAAATAAGAAATGAAAATCCTAATTAAACACAAATAAACAGGGAAATGTATAAGAGTTACTGTAAAGGACATTCAGGACGCTCATGTGTCCAACAAAAAACCCTAATTAGTGGATTAAAAAAACCCATCTCAGATTTATATATTCTCCAACTTCAAGGACAGTCTGTGCATGATAACACTAATTCTGTCCCATTGTGCAGACAAGCTTAATAAATCCTCCAGCGGCAAACCAACAGCATGTGTCATTACTAGATATCGTCCTTCTAATAACAGCACAGCTGCTGTATCTCTCTGCATACCAGTACTGAAGATGGTTGAACAAACTAACGCTTACTGTGATCCTCTGGTCCGGTCTCGTATTGATCTAAATGAGGCCTCCCGACCTCTGACCCCAAGCAAAAAGCTGAGAAAGATGGCCTGGGTGTCTGTAACCACAGCTGTGTTACATAAACACGCCATAAACCAGCCTGTCTGTCACGGGTGAGCCTGAAGACCTCATCACAGGCACTGCGGAGCCTCACTCTTTCCTTAAATGCAGCCCTTTTAGCAGTCTGATTAATTGCCAGTGTGCTCTGAAAGCGAACTGTTAGGACACTATAGACTTCTTCATGCTTCCTACCACACGTTCTTTAAAATCCAGTCTGCACACTGACTTAGTGACCGTACCGAATGCTAATTGACTCTTCAAAGATTCTCATTCAGCCATAAAGCTCTTGGAGCACAAAAACGCATCGTGATATCACCATGCTTTGATTTGTGTTGACATCAAGCCTTGACGCATTACTTAAATATCCTGGTTTTAGAGTGCGGTAATCATTCAGAATTATGTAAAATGTAAAAATGTCATGGATTTACCATCTGACTATCGTTGTATTACAGTACCATAGTATGTTTTAAGGGCCTCAGCATGTTCAGGGAATGATTTGCTCAGACTGTGCTGTTAATTCATCCCAGCTCCACCAGACCCCAGGAGAGATGGAGAGACATAGCGCAGCGCTGGCAGACGGCCAAGCAAATATCCAAAATAATATTCAGCAGATTTCAACCCCTTACCCCCCACCTTTCTTCCTTGTTTTGCCTTTTGTCTGTGTTTATACAGTAGGCAGTTCTGATTTATATTAATATAGGTACAGCAGATGGACAGATGTGTTGATTTATTGTGAGCGCTGACTGAACAGCATGGGAAAATTAGTGCACAGAAAATGGAAAGAAAAGAAGTACTTGTGCTTTGTCGGTGCTCAGGATTGGCCCATTGATTTTCACATTACACACAAACATGGCCAGCTCATCTATTGTTCACCGTCTCCTCCTGTGTGTGCAGATAATGCACCACCCAACGGCCTTCGCTCAGATCCTGATAATGTGTGAAAGGAACCAGAACACAATGTATGTGCATGCATATGATATGAAGGTTTGTTTGACCATTCAGGTTACTGAATACATAGAGGTTATGCACATAGCATTGTGCATGGGTCTTAATCCCATACTCTGTAAGACTGTGTTCCTGCACACTGTAAAAGAACTAACAAAAAAAAGTATCAGAATGGTAAAACTTTATTTGGTTAATTGTATATACTGCCAAATATACATCCAACATATTTCATTTTATTTGTGATAAATTAAAATAATTTAATAATTAAAAATTATTTTAATGCAATATTTAAAAGAAACAACATTTAATAACATTTAAAAATGAATGAAAACAGTATAGACAGAAGAACTTTAAAATAACATAATCTTTCATTAATATTTGATCATTAAAAAAAATAAAATAATAATAATAATAGTATCTCACTAATAGTAAAATAATACTAATAACCATACATTTTACAGTGATAATCTATATTATACAAGACAAGCAACCAAGCAATTGTTTAATATTTAGTATTATGCAATATTGCAGCCTTGATTTACAGAGACCTTTAGGAATAAATGAATAAAATAAAATACAGCCCCTAAATGTTTTTTAAAAAGTCCAATTTAAAAATGTGCATATTCTTACTTACGATCAAAAATAACTTACATTATCAGGCTTGGATTTGTTTTTTTTTTGGCGCAAGCACTAAATTGATTAATATATTAAATTTGTTCTCATATTGTCATCTTTATATCCCTCTGTTTGTGCAAGTACCGGACTTTCCCGCTCACATGGCAGACAGAGAAAGAATGCAGTATGTATGTGAATGAATGTGGTGATAGAGAGACAGTGATGGAGCAATACTATCTCTAAAGCAGCCGTGTTTATGAGAGACTGTGTGTCGCCTCTGGATGCTTCTGGCCTCAGTCATCCATATTAATGCAGAAGAGCTGCCCTGTTCAGCAGTTCTGCCAAAGGGAATGGATTCTGGCCATGGATATCCAGGTTCGATACAGCTTCACGTGAAGGCTTAAAGTGCTTTACTGCAGATTTCCGAAAAGAACATCGTGTCAGGCGCGTAATCGTTGAAGATGAATAGTGCACAGCAATGCCACCAGCATTTATTATAGTGTATCTGCAGTGTTAACATTAGAATTGAACATAAAATGTTTATGAAATGTGATTGGCAGTCTATGAAGTAATATAAACAGTGAAGGAAAAACATTAACTATCTATTGCAAAAATAACGCATTCATCTAACTGAAACCACGTTTGGTTTGCTCTACATGATTCTCTGGCCTTGTTTATGCAGCTGCATGACATGCTAAACTCCAGACCTTCTCCTTTCCGCATTAAAGACATCAGGAGAAGCACCAGGAAAAATGTTCAGCAGGAATTTCGTTTTAAAAAGACGCTATATTAGGTTACCAGTATGTGATAATTAGTGTCAGTCCAGTACACAGCCTGCAATCAGAGCTACCATCGCACAGATTGAATTAAATGTAATTTATAAATGTTTATTGTTTTTTTAATCAACAAAATTGTCTTTGTTTTTTTCACCTAAGAAAAACTTTTTTTTTCATTTTTTACATTTACATTTTTTTTTTTTGTATAGCCTTGGCAGCTAACACAAATTCAACAAGTACTGAAATAACTAAAACTGAAATATGTCAAAGAAAATGAATGCTTTAACTATAGAAGTAAAGGAAATAAAATAAATGAATTAAAGTGCCTAAAATCTAATAACATTCAAATTTGATACAAGGCAATTTATGTACATACGTTTATAAATGTATAATTATACAAAGATATTGAATATGGAATGGGATCACAAAAGTACTAAAACTTAAAAACATAAATCTAAAATGAGAACTGAAAATCGAATTAGCCACGACATAAGCGGAGGACATGGATATTAAACAGATAAGCAGTATTTCCAAACAAGGCATGCGTGAGATGGTTTCAGTCTGCTAGCTGTGTAGGTCACAAGTCTTAAGTCAAGCTTTCAATGTCACCCTCGACCCAGAAGGAGTAAATCACCTTGGGGGAATTTCCATTTGGTTTGAAAAGCTGCAGGCTGAGCCCAGCAATCCTTCATAAACACGGCCCAGATAGGCAATCCTCCGCTCAGGGGTCACAGGGAAGGTTTCGTAACACAGCCATCTGTATGTTAGTCATGAGGAGGAGAACATTTAAACATTTTCTGCTTCTGTGAAAACAATGAAGTAGTAACTGAACAACCTGGTTTCTTATTAACATTGTCCTGCTTGACAGATCAATATAAGGAGGGCCTGCAGTTATGAATTATTCTACAGTGAAACGTGCAAAAAAGGAATAGCGTGGCTTAGAGTGCCCTCCACTGGATTTGGGCTTTATTAAAACACACTGTCTGGAATGTTCGGAACTTTTCCTAAACATTTTTGGTGGTGTAAAGTAGGTCATTCAGGAAGTTTTAGATTCTTGGAGGCTTGGGAATGAGTAAAAATATATGTTTACGTGCCACTGATTTCGTGCTTCCTCTGTCTAGACTCCCTATGAGGAAAACCTAGCTATTCTCTTCAAACCACAGAGAGTCGTCTGCTTTTAGAACGGCCTTAGAAACACAGCACTCCACCCTACAGCAGGAAATAACTCTGTAATCTACTCAAACAAACAGCAGCAGCTCACCACAATGCAGCTTAGCACATATTTAGAGAAATTATATGACGTGTAAACAGTAGTCGCCGTATGAAAATGTCACACGTTTATGTCAGAAAACGTAGGCTGAACGCATAGAGAGACTGTTTAGAGTTTTTCAAATGAAATTCAAGACAGCTTTGGAGATACTGTTTATTCAGTATGTAGCATCAGTTCTGATCTTGTCAAAAAGTATAAACAAACTTGAGTGCTGACACTTTGATAGAGGAGTGAGGAAACACAATGGGAAGGGACGATTGCTCTAAAGCTGAAAAGTAGCAGAGGTCTGTGACATGGCATTGTAGAGGAACGTGTTGTTGAAAGGTACAAACTGGTGCGTGATGATTTTGATGGCTTCTTGAGCTGCTGATCCTGCAACAGAAGACAGACTGCCATTATGTTATTGTTCCTTTCTGGATGATTTCTGGATAGATGGCAAACGAAACGAGCAGCTTTGTGCGAACCAAACATATTCTCAGTAATGAACCTAACTGGTTGCCCTAATTTTTGACCCATGATTTTTTTCACTAACCCTATGTTCATTCATGATTTAAAGGTGTCGTTCATCTAAAAATTTTAATTCTGTCTTTCATAAAAATTCAAGCTTCATGTCAAGCTTTTCACCCTGCATTTTAGGGTTGGGTCGATAGACGATGCCATCGTCCATCGCCGATGGCCGATAGAAATCACGATGCTGAGCCGGCATCGCGATCCTCGGCCCCACCGCCGCAGCAGCAACCAGCTCGCGAAAAACACACTTAATCTATGGTGGGATTGGCGGCAAATCTATGGCATTAATAAGCGAGCGTACCACTGATGCTGGCGAGTGAGGGAAATAATTTCCGCAAGAGGAAAACAGATGTATATGCAAAGAAACGGGGCCGCGAGCTGATTTCAAACCCTTGTGTGCGCTTGATGTGTCATCCGCGCGCTATTCAAGCACTCGCACGCGATCATCCCTGCGCTCAATCTTCTCTCACCTGCTGGTGTGAACACTGTTTTTGTCATTTTTGTCATTCTTGGGGCGGGACTTGGTGTTTTAGTTACAACAAAACAATGTGTCGAAAATGTACGAAGGTTTCATGTTTTTGGAATGACATGAGGGTGAGTAATTATTTTTGGGTGAGCTCTCTCTCTTTAATATTCACTAGGGGTGGCACGGTTCGCAAAACCCACGGTTCGGTTCGATTCACGCTTTTAGGGTCACAGTATTCGGTTCGGTACGGTTCTTGTTATTTTTTCTTTTAATCTTTAACACTCCAGAAATGTACTTCAGCATATGCTATATAGCTTAATTATCCACAATTTAGGACACAGTAATAAAAAAGTTATATCACGACATGTAATCATGCATAAACGGAATTTGACTTGACTTAAAGCACATTATTGGGAACATCTCTGAAGAAAGCTAGGTGAGATTTTGATACAGCAAGAGGAAAGACATGATGATTTCAACATGCTTTTCTTTTATTTGGCAAAAAAGGAGAATGTGTACTGCCATCTACAGGAATATATGTGCCTTTTTAGCACACAAAGATTGCAATATTGCAGAATATCTTGCATTCATCAAACTGCCAACTTCAGTGTAACTCTTACAAAATGGTATCTTTTCAGATAAAATTACATATTCTAAGTTTTCCCATTAGCATATTGGATGCGTGTTGCACAATACTTGCATACAGTCGCAGTTCTATCTGTTGTTTTATTTCCGCTGTCATCACAGGTAACATGAAATTCAAAATGTTCCCACACATCACCGGGCAGCTTTCCTTTTCTCTCCCGCTTGCCATTTCTATCCGTACAGTATTGTGACCTGCAGCACTTACTCCTCACCGCAGACACCTCAATTCTTTCGCGCGAAATGCTGCGTTCATACCGGACGCGAATGAAGCGTCAACTGCGAGTGATTTACATGTTAAGTTAATGCAAAGACGCGATTAGACATCCTGCGGCGCGATTCGCGCAATCCGCGTCTGGTGTGAATGCAGCTATAGGGAAACACACTGACGTCACATACGGGGCACGAGGCTACATTGCGCATGTCATGAACCGTCGCTTTGGATAAAAGCGTCTCCTAAATGAATAGAAATGTGAAAAGAAATGTGAAAAGAAATGCAAGGAAAGGAAGAGATGAAGTGAACTTACTAGAAAGGCATCAATACAAGAGGCCATTGCTTTGAGACGTGACCGCCCACGCCCTCTTCCACCACTACTGCCGCCGCTGCTGCCGCCACCACCACCACCACGTGGCCGCCTCTTTCCTGGGAAACCACCGCCTCTGCCCTGAAAAGTCAGAAAACAATGTTTCAGCATCGAAATGACTACTTTTGGATTAACATTGTACCTAAACCTTTCAGAATCCAACGTTAATGAGAAAAGGTTTGGTGTCTGACATAAACCTGTTTTACCCGTGAGCGTCCTGGAGAGCCTCTGCGCTTCACTTTATCTCCATCGGGCTTCAGTGGATCAAAAGGCAAAGAGTCCTCCGTTTCGGTGAGCAGCGAATCAGAACGGGTCCTGCCGGCTGGCACCAAGCTAAGCTCCATAGACAGCATCTGAGAGTCTGCCTCAGCCGGCGAGCCGAGGAAACCGCTGCTGCTCTCGTCACCGTGGCTAATGTTTGATGTCTCATCGAGGACCAGCTCCGGCTTCATATCCTCTTGCATCTCTTTCCTGGACTGGTCATCTTCTCCCTGACTCTCGTCTTTAAGGAGCGACTCATCTAGGGATTCCTCCACCCCCTGCTCATCCTCCTCTTCCTCATCCTCAGACTGGCCCATTCTATCATCAGTGTCAGATGCAGGGGGCACTTCTGTCTGAGGAGCAGGGGGAGGAGTCCGGTCTATTGCTTCCTCCTGCTGTGGCTCCTCTAAATCCATATCAACTGGCTCTGTTTCATCCAAAACAGGGAGAGTGTCTTGAGAAGACTGAGAACATGGGTTTGTTGGAGGGTTTGTTTCTGTAGCCTCCTCTGTGCTGACCAACTCCGTTTCTGTAGCCTCCTTTGTGCTGACCAACTCCGTTTCAGTCTGAGGAGTACTGTCTTGCCCATGCAACTCCTCCTGCTTTTCTGCGCGAGTTTCAGCTACATCAAGTTGGGCTTCCTCTATAGTGTCTGAAACAGGGCTGTCTGGGCTATCCTTCACAGGAGGGTCCTGAGTGTCCACTAATTTTTCCTCAATGGCCTCTACAGCCACTGTTTCAATGGTAGTTTTCTCCTCTTTTTGTTTTTCATCAGCTTCTACAAAACACAATAAGCAGGTTTTCAGTGTCACACTGCAAAATTATACAATTTGCAGCAATTATATATATATGTATATATATATATATAAATCCCCCTCCAAACTAAATATTTTTTTTACACATTTAAACTATGCTGTCATAAATAAAATATACCACTACTACATAAAAAAATAAAAACAATTTTTGTGACTGTCACAATGTTAGCACGTATAAGCCTGAACTACCGTGGTGGGTTTTAAAATTTACCTGAAACTGTAGCTGAAGGGTCCTGCTGCTCTGTAGAGACCTCACTGTGCACATCAGTCTCTCTGTTGCCCTCAGCACCTTCTCCTTGTAGTTCCTCATCCAGAATGCTTTCTTTCCCTTCTGCCGTTCCATCCACCTCAAGCTCTGTCCCTAAAATTAAACACATCAGCTCAATATCCACATCTAATATCAGTCAATAAAATTCTGTCCAAAGAGAAAAGAAGCTAGGGCTAGGTATCACCAACTAGCCCACCATACAACACACTATACATAGAACAACTGCAACGCATCATTCAGAATTGAATTATTTGAAATCCAGAATTGTAGTTCAAATTTGCATAGTTCAAAAGACATTTAAAATAAGTTCTGTTCTTTAGAATTTTCTATTAATCAAAGAACCCTGAAAAACGTTATTTTACAAAGTATTAAGCAAAACAACTGTTATTAAGATCAATAACAATAAAGGAAGATGTGTTTCTCGAGCATTTTAGATACACCTTAAAATGCATTTAAATGTAATATTTCAGTTAATACTGCTGTGTATAATTGTAGAATAATTAAGCATTAAAATGAATATAAAAAATTACAAATAACCTGTTGAAAGTGATGCTTTTTAAAATAAGAACAGCAAGCTAGAGATTTCAAGCTGAATTGAATTAATCAAGCTCCAATATTAAAACTACTTTTGTCACTTGAACTATATTGACATCAAACCAAACCCCCCAGAAGCGTTATGCATGTGTGGACTTTTCCTAAAAGCACATGACTATCAAATTTTAAACCCAATGGATAATTCACAGGTTCATGGGCAAAACAAACACAACAATGCACGCAATTCTAAAAACCCCTGAATGTAGTTTGAGGAACAAAAAACGTAAGAACATCCTGGACCCTGTATCTACCTGTTCTTATTTAGTGCTTATCACATGAGATGTGCAAAATAGATATGTGATTGTACAGTTCTATAAGATACCAACAGAGCATGCGCTCATAAAAAACAGAATGCTTAAGATCATACCCAATTCTATTGGCACCTCCACATCAGCTTTCTCATCTACTTGTGTGGATGAAACTTCAGACTCGATTGGAACATCATCTGGGATTTCTTTGCAGAGCACACAGATGCATTTCTCCTCAGGAGGCCCTGACAGAGAGGCACAATCACTGTGTACCCATCTGCAAAGGACATCAAATACAAGTTACATTTATGCAAAGAGACAAACAAAAGTCAGTTTGTTCATTACTTCACGGCAAAAACTGCTTCACATTGGAGAATCTTTAAAGGTCACCTCCATTTTAGCAACCCGCTTCAGTGTACAGCACTACACGCTTAGCTCTAGACAACAAAGCAGCTAACTTGCCTGTTCTTAATGCCAGAAGGTACATAAACTGACCTGTGGCAGATGGCACAGCGATGTTGCAGGGAGACAGAGGGCTCTGTGGCCTTACTGCACACACCACAGACAGAGGTGCGCCTGCGCTGACAGCCCTCACATACTGTGTAGCTCTCAAACCACTGCTCAGAGCCAGGAAGCTTTAGCCCTCTCATGCCACAGTCAATACACACACGGCACCGCTGAAACAGACATGCAAATCAGGTTAGACAAAACAATAGGGAGATATTTCACTTACAAAAATCACATTTTCCTACTCGCCAAACATCTGTACAAACTGATATCGCCATTACATGGCACAATGGCTCGAAGGGCTACCATAAAAGGATCGCCAAACATTTTGAAATTGCTTGGATGACGTTTTATTCGAACTGGATAAACTTCTTTGTGTTTCAACGACATGCCGGTGAGTTAAATGCCAACCATTTTCATTTTTAGGGGAACCTTGGTTGAAAAATTCGAGTGGTTTCTCTATGCAGTTTTAGGCATGAGAAAAGAGCAGGGCAACTATGTAAATAAACCGCACAGGTCTGAATTTGGCCTTAAATGGTGATATTACACAGATGAAGGGCATGTAAGAATGAGTCACGGGTTTAAGCTTACTTTGCACTTCCATGAATCAGGGGGTACTGAGTCCATGGCCGGCAGTAGACAGAAGGTGTGGTAGCCCTTGTCACAAGCATCGCAAACCAGCATCTTTGAATCATCCCCTGGTTGCCTGGATGTCATTTAAAAAAAATAAAAAAATACACATTTACCAAGACATCTTTGCAAATAACAATATATACAGAGATGCACCTGCAAAATTAAGGATGCACTTGGCCCAAAAAGAAAAATACATTTAATAATAAAATAAATAGTCAAATGTAACAATCAACATGTAAAAGTTGTTCAAACATTTAAATTGCAAATAAAGTATTTTCTATTCAATTTTACTAACACAATTGTTTCTACTCCAACTTGCTGCTAAAATATAAACATTTATAGGTTGTCTGATTTTTTTTTTGACAGATTTATTCAAACATACATTAAATAATGAAGCCAGGTTAAAAGTCAAGTAAAAATACACACATTTATCAAAATGCTCCTCTCTAAGAGTGATTTTGCCTAGTTTACCATCAAAATTACAGACACTCAATGTCTTTCCTATGGTAAAAGTCTACAAGATGTTATATTGATGCATTTCCACTGAAACACTGATTGAATGATTACTTTAGATATGGTACATTCCAGTATATTGTACTGTTTTTAACAAAACAAAAAAACTAATTTACTGTATTTTAAAACTGATAGAATTTTAAAGCTGCGACTTATATTAAAACTAACTGTACAAAGCTTACTGCAATTAATGACGTCCACACACCAACAGAAAACCAACAAAAAAAATGATCTTGAGACCGTTAAGAATCCATATCAGTAAGTGAATTAAAACAGAAATCAATTTTGGTAAACCCGCACTAGTGTTGTGGCTTATCCATGTAGTGTGCATAAAATAGACACTAACAGAGTCAAAACGTACCATTGGAGAAACACTAATGAAATATCAGTTTCTAACAGATAAAAAAAAAATTTGCCAAATTTTCAGTGCGTCACTGGTATGTTTAATGACATAAACTTGATTTGAAGATGCATGATCTTACCTGCAGGTCTGGCACACCTTGCACTCAGGACACTGCCAACCTGACCGCTGAAGTGGTGTGGCACTGATCTCTAGACAGGCATCATGATAGTGCTGCCCACAGCCCGTACAGTATAGCAGACCCGACAGTTCCCCAATGGAGTCGCACACTGCACACCGCGCTTCCTCTCCAGCTGCAAAAAACAAACACGGCAGCATCTCAGCAACCGCTAAAACTTCAACTTTATTTACTGATGATATCGCATCTGTTGTCATCCCGTACCAATCTCCTCGGCCTTCTCTATGTGCTCTGGACAGAGGAGTGCCAGCTGCTTCATGGACTGGAATGATCCACTCGCAGCCGAACAGGGGAAGTGGTAGAACCGTGAGCAGCCTTCGGCCCGGCACCGGATGGTAGCACCCATCCGTTTACAATAATCACATGGCTGAAGCAGAGATAGAAATGCAAAAGCAAAAGTAAGAAAAAATAATTTGCCTGCAATAAAGCAAGATTTATGAGGTTTAATGCTCTGATAAAGAAGATGTCAGCCTACCCGCTGTATCCCTGAGATGACTGCCTTATCCACGTTTATCAGAACCTCACCCTCAGTCTGCTCCACTCCCTCAGACCACACGGCACACCAGTGGTGAACCCAGCAGCTCCCTGTTTCATAAGAAAGGAATTGCAGTAATAACAATACTGAGATGAAAATACATTCAAACCACATTTTATAAGGTCTTGATTTCTTCAAATCCCAACTTCGATCTATGAAACAGTTATCACTGCATGGCAAAAAAACTGGCAGCTCAACCTATGCACTAGGGTTGTAACGGTATGAGATTTTCACGGTATGATAATCGTCTCAGGAAATATCACGGTTTCATGTAATTCTGCTGTAATTCTTCTTTAACAGCATATATGGGAGAGCAACATGTGCAGGGTCAAGCTGGATGGATGTAAACATGGATGTAAAAGGAACTGAAATGTGGATATAACTTGGATGGGTTGTCTGATATAATTGGTCTGAATTCTATAATTCAATACAAAATATATTATTGAAAATACAATCAGATGAAATGAACGAGAGGTTCATTTCTCTGCACGAGAGGTCTACGAAATTAAAACATGGGCAAAAAAGCTAATATATTTAATAACAGTAATACATTTCAGTCCTTACTTCATCAGGCTAAACCAAACTTTTTTTTCTTTTAGACAGGTTTTACTAAACACCTTTGAGTTTTCAGTTTGTGTATTTGATGATTATTCTTTTTAATAAAATTATAAAATGATCATTAAGTGTTCATTGAGAGCAGCTCGGGATATGTTCATGTGTTCATGTCTTCACATAGTGAGTGAGACAGCAGACGCTTTAAAAACACGAGCATCACGCGTACTTGAGTACTAGATATATAGGCGGAACGGCGCTGCTCATTAATACAGAGACACAGAATATAGAATTACAATATATGGCAGCCTTTTTGCGCTGTATATTCATATACACGCACATCGCGATTTGATTTCCTGCACAGCTAGGTGCTCACGAATATGGGAGAACATGTGGATATCCATCTTCAAGGTCAACCCCGCGATAATTTTTCGGATACCCAAAATATTGCCATACTGTCAATTTTAACAATTTTTTGTTTTTCGGCGGGAATTAGCAGCCTCTGTATCAGACTTTTTCTCCGCTGTATGGGTGGAGTCTAAGCAGTCAAGCAAAGACTTTGCATACTGCAGCGCCAGTGCGATCTGGTTTCTTTTCTTTTTTTTTAACCGGTAATAAGCAAATGTGCACAATCTGATAATCGTACATGTCAATATCACGAAAAACCACAATTGTTTTTCTCACTGCTGCACGAGTCTGCGTGAGAAAAGGGGGGGGTCAATTGCGTGAGTCTCACGCTGAATGCGTGAGATTTGGCAGCCCTGTGTAAATATAATATTGAATAACATTAGACTACAGTTAATATTATAATCATGTGCTGTAGTATGTTAGTTAAAGTTTACACGACAAAAGCTTATTAAATAATGATTCAAATGTTTCAAAAAATCTAATTTAACATTATTACAAATCACACTTTAGCTTACTTAAGCGTTTCAAGTACAGTCACTTGCACTTAAGTGACCTTGCATTTCATTGCTGTATTATACTTTTACTTTTATTTCAACTACAAGTGCATATTCAATGTGATTAAGCTTGTCTCATTTTCACAAGGGTTTGATTTGACTTTTCTCACTCTCTTTGAAATTGTGTTTGGATAATAATTTTACTCTCTGCTTGCAAGAGAACATCGTGTAAAGTGTGTGGGTCAAACCCTGTATTAGCCTGAGCAGGCAACTTCTTATAAAGCTTTCTTTATTCTCTTCATTTTTCGCTTAGTCTGTCTCCCCTACTCCCTCATTCTTTCTCAGCATTGCAATTGAGGAGGTCTCTGTGCGGGCTCTGTCAGGGTAAACAGAGCCAAAGGATCTCCTGAACTTTAGTCCGCAGTGCTTCATTAACCCTGACCTTCTTAATTATGCATTAAACCAGACACACAAGCTGCAGCATTTAGAGGCACTTTTTGTTGTCCACACACATTCGTGCTAAAGAGGACTGCAATACCTAGAGAAAGCGATCCATGCAGCTCAATGGCAGCTGCTTGGCTGACACACAACCTCAAATGTTTGAATGAAAGTGTGTTTGTGTATGTTAATATGAGCAGTGCCGACTTTCTAATGTGTCTTCTAACAAGTTTGGCAGGGAAATATTTACATTTTGAATCTCCCTACAGTACATTTGGAGGCAGATTTATGCTCTTCTGTGTATAAGTCAAGGTTTGTCTCATTTTCCTCTGGAGTCTATACAAAGCACAGTAGAGTCTTGTGATTCACGGTACCTCATTTTCACTGATGAAACTCCTGCTGTGTTTGAGAGCTGTAGCAGATGCTATGTGGAGCTCAGCTTCCCACCTCATAACTCCACTGAAAATCCTCTGCTCATCATTTGTAGTACTTACAGTAATATTTCAATCATGCCACTGCTCATAAATCAGCAGAGAAACACAGAAAAATACACACTTGGATAGTTTACACATTTTTCTGCCTGTTTCTAGTCTTGCTTGAGGTTTTGATTGACAGAACTGACATTTAGAGCTGTGGTTGTCTCTACAGATGTCATACTGCTTTATGTGATTGCCAGGAAGTTCATACTTATGAGTTCTGAAGTCTAATTACTGTACCATTCAGGTCATTTATAACCGGACCATTGAGTTTAAATTTAAATTTTAAAGCGGTATCATATGATGCAATTTCAAGTGTTTCTTTCTCTTTGGAGTGCTACAAGCTGTTAGTGCATAGATGAGATCCCTGGAGTTGCAAAGATTAAAGTTTAAAAACCAAAGAGATATTCTTTGTAAAAGTTATGACTTGTCCACACCCCACTAGAATTCCTCGTTTTAATACGCCCCCACTTTTCTACGTCACATAGTGGGTTTATTTTCAAACACCGCCCAAATGTTTACAAAGAAAGAAGGCGGAGCTATTTTTCTGGCTGTAGTGTTGCTGCAGGCGCCATGTTCTGGAGACGCTGTGTGTCGTTGTGAAAGTCAAACTACTTTGTTTGTTCTTCCAAAAGAGGACACGACTAGAAATCAGTGTTAAGTTGAACATAAATATTAGAGTGTGTCCAGTGCATCTATGGAGGACTGACTGAGACGGACAGAATCTATACCTGATACTGTACCTCTGCAGGGACAGTTTGGCTCTTCTGATTCACAACCTTTAAGTAAGTTACGTTTTCTTATTAAAATAACCTGTTACTTACTATTCGAATTTGAGCAGTGCTTTTTGTTTGTCGTTTCTCAGACCACTAATGCAGGTTAATGCTAATGGTGTTATGTTTACGAGGAGCGATGCAACGCAGCACTTTAAAAGACAGAACTTAGTCATGATAATCAGTAATTATTTCTCTACTGGATGCAACCAATGCCTGGTTTGTAATGTGTTTTATTGTTTTGGTGTCATAGAGCCGGGACACTGCATCATGTTATGGTGGGGTGTAACATTTCCACCACTTGCTTGCAGTATTTTTATCAAGGTTGCATTGGCGCAAGTTGTTAGTAAATCTGGCCGTAAGATTGTTGGTGGCCACTTATTTTCACAAAATTGAAACATGCAGAAAACAGGGCCAAACATTTTTGTGAGTCAGTAAATTGCCTGAGAAGCCTTGTGTTTTCCCGCTGCTCTCTTCTCGAGTGGCTCTTAAGTGTTGACACCAGCTGCAGGTTGTCACCTTGCTCCATGGAATCAATATGCTGTATATTTACTCAATTTGTTTTAATAAGCTCTCATCTTCTCTCAAAATTAATTTACACGTCTCTCATCCATATTTCCCACTGCTTCATTGTGCAGTGAATTTACTGGAGCACAGATAAAACTCGCACTAATTAAAAAGAGTTGGCCTTGTGTATGTGTGTGTATTGTACTGAGTGCTTCTGAAGAATGTAACCGGGTAATAGGTTATTTACACAGCTCATAGCTCCTGGATCTCACGTTATATATGTTTCTCATCATCACAGTCTGTGAAGCTGTAATCAACTCATCTTTCATTTCACCTGCTCTATGTCAGTCATATATTTTACACATATAAACAGATTGCTTAGCACAATTAAATATGAAATATTTTATTTTACTCAAGCTCTTTTTAAATTGTGAAAAAACTGTTTTAGCCATAACAGTTTGTTTTGACATCTAGATTTTAATACTGAGTAAAACAACGCTACTCACTGCGCTTTTCTTGAGTAAAATGACTGTCTGTATCTTTCTGATTTCCTCACATTAAAATTAAACATACCATCAACTATGCACTACTTGGCAAATCAAGTTTTTACTCTGATTTTACATCATTTGGAAGCCTGTGGTCATCTCACGCTGTCTTTTGATGAGCTGTGGAGCAGATGCAGATTTGACCCTCATCATACATAAGACTGGGTTGCATTGGTGTAGTAATGCTGTACAGCCCAGTGTTGTTACTTTTGCTGTAAAAAAATAGTTTTCATTAATTGAAATCAAATAAATATTAGATGGAAAACAGTTATGATATAAATATTAGACAAAACACATAATGAAAACTAGACTGCTACTGTAATTTAAATGAAATCAGTTTTAGTTGAAGTACTATAATTCTTATATATAAAAATTAATATATTTTCGCATTACTACTAAAAAAATGCTTCTACTAAAATACACTAAATAAAAATGTTTTCTAAAATAACAAAAATGCAAAAAAACCATTACAAAAACTACAAATAAAATGAAAATAAACAACTGTGAATATAAAAATATTAATTTTAAAAATGTAATAAACGCGTATAAAATATTCATAAATAATAATAATAATATTACTTATATAATAGCGTATAAAAAAGATAGATGAGAAGCTTAAACTGACATTTTTTGTTTTAAATGAAGTTTTTGTTTAAAATGAAGCAGAAGTAGGCCTACTAAAATGACTAAAACTAAATAAATTAAAGGCAAAAAAAATAATGAAAAAAAAAGTGCATAACAACATGGCTAAAAAAGAAAATGCTAAATAATTTAAATTATTATTAAATTCTATTAAAAATATAACACAGTCACAATAAAGTATGTGTGATCGTGTTAGTTTCCTCCATCTGCCACAATTTAGCACTCGACACAGATTTTATCGGCTTGTCTGTGTTGTCACCTTATTTGCGTAATTCTTTTCATGAATCAAACACTGTAAACAGGATGTGCAAATGAAAAAGACTCAATGTCTTCCCTCAAGAGAGTTCATGTTGCTGTCAGAGTTGTCTGTGCTCTTTCCTCATCTGTCTAGTTAATTGTCATTCTATCGTTCTTTTGCTTCCCGCACACATCCATTACTCTATTCTATTGTTTTAGTCTCTCACTCTTTTGTATTTTTCTCTGACCCATTGGCTTGCTCACTGCTATTACCTCTATTTTCCAAGTGTTCATCTCTCCCATTTCCCTCTCTGTCTCGTCCCCCTCCTTTTACACTCTCTACGCTTTCTGAAGGAGCAATACAGATAAACACCAGTGCTCTGAAGGTTACAACATGCATTCAGCTTCAAGGACTCTTCCTGTCTGAGAGTCATCTTCGCTCTTGCCTCCTGCCTCACCAAGGAGCCAATCACCATCTTATTTCCGCTTTGCGCCACATGTTGGCTTGGGCCAAAAATATACTCGACGCAAGTATGCAAACGTGAATGCTTGGTCAATGCATCTCAAGGACGGAGTCCCCTTGTAAATACTTAATGTGGTTCTGTGGTGGTTTCAAAGAGGATGTTGGTTTTCCGGCATGTGATGCTGCTGTGCTGATGTCGTCCTAGACTTCTTAAGTAGCTTAACCAACAGGAATCCCTTGATTTACACGTTACACCACTGAAAACCAGCTATAACTAGCCAGGAAATTCAGTCTGCTGTCGATCCTCCCCATTTTCCCAAAATGAAGTGCTGAGGTAGTTGAAACTCCCGGCTCGTATTAGTCACGGTGTCCTCTCAGGCCCTGTGTCTTCAAGCCCAGCTCTCCATACCATCTGTCTACATTGGGAAGTGTCTCAGCAGAGCCCGACTCACATTGTCAGTGTTCTCCAAAGATGCTTAGTCATCTCTGATAGAACTAACGGAGTGGATTTTAACTGGCTCCCTGGTGGTGCTTTAATAGGGGATTTTATAAAATGCTAATTTGAGAGTGGGCTTTATTATATTATGTTAAATTCTATTATGCGGTATTACAATGTACGTTTTTCATGGGCATATCCAGTTTTGACAGACATGCCAGCAAATTCATTGCTCGGAGGAGTAAAAATGAGAACATATTAAAGGGGTCATACAATGCGATTTCAAGTATTCCTTTCTGTTCGGGGTTACAAGCTGTTTGTGCATAGATAACATCCCTGGAGTTGCAAAGACTAAAGTGTCAAACTCTAAGAGATATCCTTTTTAAAATAATGTAAAAGAATAGTTCATCCAAAAGTCTGTCATCATTTACTCACCCACAAGTATACATCTTTGTCCTGCTGAACACAAATGAAGGGGGGGAAAAAATTGTATCAAGGCTGTTTTGGTCACCATTGACTTCCATAGTTGAAGAAAAAAAAAAAAAAAATATATATATATCTATGGATGATGACCCAAAACAGCCTGGTCTGGTTAAAAACAATATTCTAAATGATGTTTTTTTAATGACCTAAGAATTTTGGGAACATTGTAGCGTACCTCAAAGAACAGTACAAAACAATAAATAAAGGCAGTTCATGACCCCTTTAAAGGTTTAAGCCAGAATCAAAACAGAGACCTGCAGAATGTTGAAGACCACATCTAGACTGAGTCCATGACAAAACTCAGATGTTCAAATGCTACAAGAGTGCAAATGGCATTTGAGAGCTACAGATTAGGACTGTAGCTATAGAATATTTTAGTAATCGAGTATTCTACAGAAAATGTCATCGATTAATCGAGGAATCGGATAAAACATTTTTGAGAAAATAAGACAGGTGTCTTAAAACAAACTACTAATTAATCTAAATTTTATTTATTAATGATATTTGTTAATTTTTTTCATATTAGTATTAAAATATTAGGTAAAATATTATTATCATGCAGTTCATGGCTGTGCATTTATAAACCTTATACTTTGCAATCAAACTAAAATTACCACACCTGTTGTATTGAGCACATTAGACTTAGGGACATTTATCCAACGTTCAGTATTCAAACTAAAGTATCAAGTAACGTTATTTGTCCAAGCCATGGTATTGAAAAAGTATTACGTATGTTTAATCGTAAAAGCCATGGACAACTTTTTTGACAGTAAACTCATTCCTTTGATAAGTAGCCGTGGTATAAGCTGATAAATATTCCGGTATAGTGTAACAGTGGGTTCATGTCGCCGACAAGAGCGAATTTTGACGCTCTCGCCGGTGGAGGTGTGAACGGTGGACTTTTGCATTTTGACTGGTTGCCGTCATAGGAATGCGTCATAGCTCATTACCATAAAGTTAACCTGATTTCAACTCTTCTCGATGCTCTCGCTGTCCATGACGCACCGCCTCTGAGTAGGACATTTTTGTCGTTTATTTGGTCTCTTTGCTCATCGCGTTGTTTTTGCTCCCTTCCATTACCCAGCCCGCACTAGTCCGCGCTCGCGCCCTCAAATCAAAACACCGTCATCTCCTTCCGCTTCGTGGTTGACTTAAGCTTAAGTGCATTGTCAGAGTAATGCAAATATCATTGCGAAAAAACGTGACATGAACTTTCGGGGCAGAGGATTTTGCCTCAGTCATTTTTTAGACTCTAGTTACTTGAGGAATCGTTTCTGGCCTACTACAGATACTAGCTTCTTCAATAACTAATGGTTTTAACTTAATGTATTTGCTTCAGCCAAAGCTTTTAGAATAGCAAGTTTAAGGGCTCCAGTGTTCATGGCAAGACCAATACCATGAAGATATGGTCTCAGACTCCAGATGGACTCAAGTAAGTGGTGCACCAAGTTTGGCTATGCAGGTTACAAATGGGATTTTAAAGACCAGGTTTTTCAGTAAATAATAGTTTAAACCTGTGTATTTCCTCCTTGAAAAGCTATCAGAAGACTTAAAATATAGTGCACTAGGTGTAAAAACCACAATTAGGGAGCTTCTTTCTTTGCATTAAATATGCAAGTAAAACATCATTCTTGAAAATAACACCAGAGTTGTACTTTTACAGTATGACCAAGTTTTGAAGCACATCCGTTAATAACTTTCAGTTTTAATTCTAAGACAAACTGTCTGCTAATCACGCAGAATTGGTATTCAGCTCACTGGTCGAAGCTAATCCAGTGTCACTTTAAGATGAAATAGAGATGAATATGTTGTGTCCCGATGCCAGCTATATGACCATAAATGACCTTGAGAAAGTGTCCAGACTCTCTGGGTCTGCTTATGATTCCGGATGAAAGACAGATTGATTGTCTTCGTTCTTTCAGCATTGAAATTCAGCCACTGCGTATCTTTAAAGAGCCAAGTCATTGCTAATGCAGTGTCCCTGTCTTTAAAAGACTGACTTGTTGATCAGGCTCCCCCAAGAGAATGTCTCAATTGAAAAAGGTCACATGTGTATAAAATGAAGGCACTTTCTGCTCATCAGGAATATAAGCCCCGCTCTGTCGCCAAAGTAACTGGATTTAGAACTGTAAAAAAAATAAAGGCATAAATAAATGTGGCGTCAAGGCGGCTGACAACATCAAATGCACTTGCCAAGGAGACTTTATTCTTACGTAGGTTATGGCCGATTTCCGCGTCTCTTAGGTTTGTGCTTAGTTTTTATATTGTGTGTGTGTGTGTGTTTTGTTTGGATCAATGCTTTTTCTAAATGTCACAAGTTCATGTCCTGGAAATTGCTTTTTATCTCAGAGTGCATTTGCAGCTTTACCCTTTTCTCTTAGAACAGGAGTTATCAGGAAAACTGCCGGCTCCATTAATGTGAATTAGAGGTTATCGCTTGTATAGAGCGTAGACGTACGGTTCGAATCGGAAGGGTCATCTCGCTGTTGCGCTGTCACTTAATATTTTTGTCATGCAATACAAATGCAAAGTCAAAAACATACTGCCGTGGAGCTAAACTGATATTGACCAGCATATTTTATGTCACAGCGGTCCTTAAAGCATCCATCATGTAACTAATGATCAATGCTGATTTCCATTCCTGCATTTCTCGATAAGGATTTAGAATTGTGTTGCTATGGCTGCTTCGTTTCCCAGCATGCGGCCCATCTTTGTTACAGCCTGTGTTAGAAATCTCCTTTATGGAAGGCAAATGTGATAAGGCTTAGCTGGTGGCTCGCTCACCTGGAGCGAGAGGGTCTTTCTTTAATTTATGCTGTGCCATTGAAAATGTAACCCTCAGTGACGGCTGTGAATAATGAATGAGATTCACATCTTTCGCTTTGTCTGTCTATGTTGTTTTTGGTAACACCAAGAAATAAATACTTGATTGAGGATGTTTTCGGGAAAAAAGAACAATTTTCCCTGTCAAAGAGGTTTTCTTTTAAGGGAATGTTATTGTCTGATTTGCGTCAAACGTTCGGCTGTTTTCCATCTAGAAATGGGTCTCTTCTAACCAAATGGTTAGAGCATTACAGTTTAACAATTGGTGTGTGACTCAACATGATCTTCAGAAAATTGGATCAAATTGTAAGAATTAAACAGCTTTGCAAACTAAAGACAAACTGAACATGTCTCTTGATGTTTAAAAAAGAAATATTATTATTTGCATCTTGGCAGATGTAGTTACTATGAACTGTCATTGTATACAAATTGTATATTGCATAAGGTTCTTTTATTTTTAGGTCAACATATTTAACATTTTTTCGTTGGATTGGACTGTTTCTTTAAATATCCACTTGCAGCAAAAAATGATCACGTTTTGAACATTTCCACATTTCTACATTAAGAGACTAAATCTTTAGTCATATCCAGAGGGACTATGTACCAGGAGAATACCTAAGGGAACTGTACAGTATTAAAGTATGTCTCATACTGTATGATATCTTTCTCATTTTTCAGCCGTCTCCAAACAATGCTGTGTGTACCTTTATCCTTCTTCCATTCTGTGCGATGCAAGCTCTTTGTCAGTGTCTTACAGTGATTGGCATGTTTATTCTTTCTACATGTTTTTTTTTCTGTGCTACAATCCTGAAGCGTATGTGCCAGCTTGATTACTTGAATTTGTGAAGGTACTTAGACAGTAAAGTTTGATCCTTTCTTTCCTCATGCTTGAGACAGAAATGAAAGACAACAGGATGAAAAGATCCTCTCATAATGTGCTTTTGAGACTACAGCACCATAGGATTACTATTCATGTCGCTGTGACTGGGCTCAGAAAAAACAGGTTCTAAGCACTTTTCGTTCTGATATGGGCTTCTACATTTAGTTTTTCCATTGATATTCACCATGCATTATTAATTGGTTATTATAAGTGAGCTAGTGAGAACTATTACAAACTTCATCGTCATATAATTTAATTTGCATGAAGACATTGACCACCTCTACATCTAAATGATAATGCAATCTACACATTAATGGAAACCAAACCTCCAAGCTTAGATGTTTCTAAAGAACATCAGAAGTGTATAGCAGATATAGTGCCGATATAACGGGTCACAAACCAGAAACGTTTGAGTATCCCTGAGGTATGGAGGTATTAAACATGGGTGAGGCTGTTGTGATGTGTGTTGGAGTACTATCTGCTCGTTCTCTTCCATGACAGGGCTGCGATCTCCCTGAGCAGAGCACGGTTCATGTGGTTCTGCCCCCGTCTACCTCAAGCCATCGCTCTGAGTTGGTCCAGCAGCACAGGCCAGGCGGCGGGACGGAGAGCTTGACCCGACTCGACCTCAGTGGCTCCCGTCTGACCAGCGTGTCTGAAGGCCTGGCTGTCATTCTGGAGACAGATGCGCCCAGACAGGGGAACCCCGTTGAACGCGCAGGTGCCCTTGTTTGTGATTTCGTTTTTAGTGAGTTTTAGTGTTTAGTGTAGAGTCATTGTAGATGAAATGTGTTTCAAATCTGGTGGCAACTGATGCGTTATAATAGTAAAGAAGCACCAATGTTGCTTAAAAATGGTATAATGTGTAACCTTTTTTTTTTTATCATTTGGTGCCTAAATGTTCCTAGAGATGAAGTAGTCGACATACAGTAGCCTCATTGAAAACAATATGCTTCTATCTACTAAACAAAAAGCTATGCATAAAACTCACTGCAGTTTCCAGCAAAACACTAGAAGATTATCTGTTAACAAATACTTATTTTTACTAAACGTTTTACTAAATTCCAAAACCGCACAGGTGGGCATGAAAATTTCTAAAGGGGATTTAACAACACAGACACAACGACTCATTTCTATAATGATCAACGCAATATACCACATGTTTTTCTGGCATTCCAAATAAATGAATATACAGTAGTCAACATTCGAAGTGGATCAAATCTTTCATCAAAGTTCTCCTAAAATGAAAAACAGTACCTATTTTTGTCTTCAACTTTGATGAAAGGTTTTGATCCACTTCGATTTTTGACTACTGCATGTGAAAGAAATCCTTCTCTCTGTTCTCTGTGATGCCCCCTCCTAGCAACAACAAATGCAGCCACTTCATGTGTGAAATACTTTAAGACGTGCTTTTTTAGCCATTAAATAATAATGCAAATACCATAAATTTGATGAGCGCAAACTTACCATTACTGATTGATAATACAGTGCATTTTGACATTTGCATCACATAAATAGCTTTACATGTATGGCTTTTCTCAGGTTGTAAGCGTGCTTGGTAGCACACCTGTTACAGCATGTTCACAAGTAAAATACTGGAAAAATCTAGTTAAAATAACACAATTTTTTAAAATTATTAAAACTAAAATAAATTAAATATTAAAATAAATATTTAATAAATTAAATATAAAATACAAAATGTATTTATTGATATTTATTTTTTGACTAAACTAAAACATTTTAACAAAAATTCTTCATTTATATAGAACAATAAAATAATATTAAGCACTGTTAAATTTGAGTTTTTACAGAGGTGAACAGATCAGAGATGTTAATCAAACTAAATTCTAACACCATTTTTGCTGCAGGAAACTTTTAAAACATCTCTATATTTACACTCTCATCATCAAAAGTCAGTTCAGTTCCATTTATTTATGTACAGTAGCACATTTAAAAAAACAATTGTTGTCACGGTACCCAAATTTCAGTATTCGGTACCAATACCAGGGAAAATCCACGGTTCTCTGTACAAATTTCGGTACCAAAGCAAAACACAAAAACACTTTTATATAAGAGGACTTTTATTTAATCAAACAGCGCAAACTATATTTCATAGCCTAGAACTGCTTTTCTGATGGACCGATTTTAAAGATACAAACATTAACCATAC
>JAUCMU010000125.1:19723845-19741029 GCA_032275025.1 Enteromius treurensis
AGAAAGGGCCTGATCTTTCTAATGTTGTGTAGGGCAAACCTGCAAGATCGGGCAGTTTTCGCAATATGGTCTTTGAAATTTTCATCATTTATTCTGTAACTTTCCTGTTAAGTACTAAGGATCTGCTTTGGAACAATTTGTGTTTTATAAAGCACTATATAAAAAAGGTGACTTGACTTAACTTGGCATGTCAGGAACTTTTTTGAAGGTCATCTGTCTGTACCCACTGAGAGTCACGACCCTCACACAAGGGCCAGGAATAGAACTTGAATCTGGGCCTGTCTTGGTCCTGTTGAGTGCTTTTGACATTTTAAGTGCAAGTAGGTCTGTCATTCTTTTATAATAGCAGAAGTTGTTCAAAACTTTACAGGGAGAGACTTGAAAATCCTGCAAAAAGCTTTGAGTGGCTGGTTGTGATGAATAAGGAATGAACAGGTTTGATATAAGAGGTATGAGGCACAATAGCCGACAGAGTAAGTGAGGGACACATACATTTTTAAAATGAGGGCATAACTTGGTAGGAAGCAAGTCATGGATTACAATATCATTGTCAGGGTTGGTGAGCATGAGGGGGATGTATATTAATGGAGAAATGTGTGCCATGCAGATACTAACTCAACAGTACTGACCTATTTAGCTGAACACTGCCAAAACTATGCACATTAATGACTTTCCTCTGTAGCATCCCTTCCCATTTAGTCAGAAAGTCAAATACCTCTTAACCAAAGTCACAGCTGTTCACAAGTTCACGGTTTTGTCTGGTATATGTTTTCGCAAATGACTTTGACAGAGATTTTAAGCCATATTTGGCGGGCCGTACTCTCTCAGAGTGCCAGGGTTAACCACAGGTTTTTGCTGAGGGTATTACAGATATTCAGTCTTGCGGTAGATTCATTTGTTTACTCTGGATTTCAGCCACACTGCTGATTAAAGACTCAGATTGCTGGTGGAGAGCCAACTTGATGCACACTCTTTGGAGCACATGGAGCCTATGCATCTGATACACTTGTATCTATTCTACTTGAAGTGGTAATGATGCTGAATAAAGAACACAATAATAACTACAAATAAACAGTTTTAGTGCAGGATGATGTGGCTGGTGATAATCGGAAAATAAGTCTCCACGTCTGGTCTTTAAGAGACAATTTTAGCCTTTGACCTTTGCATATAAAATACAGACCTGGACCCACATTCCACATTTATATGGATGCTTAATTGCCAATGGTTTTCCCCCAATATCACGAGGATACCAAACAGATTGGTTCTCCAGTCTCTACATCAAACTTCAAACACATTCCAAAGAGAAGCAGGAGACCTCCAAGCCGGCCTCCAATGGCCTAACCATTTTCTCTATTTTATGCTATGATTACGCAATTACAAAGGTATCCCATATATGCGTGCGTTGTGTGTATGATCCTTTATCTCTATCTTTTTATTTGCATTAGTTAGACTCTAATTGCCTGTATTCAAGTATCTCTGTTTTCCTATCTCCTAAAGTTTCATTCCTTGGTATCATCTTCTCTTTATTACTCAAACAATGACATATACAGATATCTGATCATGACATGCATCATACAATTTTTACGATGTTTTGAAATAAACTGCAACAACTATCCGACCAGCAGTAAAAATGCCAATGGGCCATAAACGAAGACAAAGAAAGTTTCTCCTGCTAAAAATTCATGCCTTTGATTGGCCATTCCACCCAAACGGTGGGTGTGTCGGGGAACTATCAAAAGTCCCTATCCCAGGCTCTTCGGTGCTGAAAATCACTTCTTCTTCAGATGAACACTCTCCAACACTTTGCAATCTTTTGAGTTTAACCTTCGGCAGTTTTACTTTCAAGTTACTTTGTCAACTCGCTGTGGACTTTTCCCACCTCTCGAGGAACCAGAGGAAAACCTCTAGCTCACACCTAAAGGTCGATCATCTAGACCCTTGTGTCTACCGCATCAGGACTCTTGTGCAGAAACAAAGACCAATGCAAAAAACCTTTATAACTATTTAGATGTGTGTTTAAGTTTGAGCCCCTTTTAAGGTGAACCTTGATTCTTTGGTGATTCTCAGTAGGCTGTGGTTAATTCATGTGAAATACTGCCATTCTTTTGCTCTTCTCTCTCTCTTCCTTACTTTCCTTTATCCAGTATGTATGTGTTTGCTTAATTTTGTTGTATGTTAGCTACAGTCACTGAATGTTGATCCTTTGGCTACATGCTAAATTACTGCTAGTACTGCAGAGTAGGAAAGCTATACTTCCTTGGCCAGGAAATAACCTTAATAATTATATTATCTGCTCGGTGGACGGACAGATTAAATAATTGTAACATTAATTCTGCTACAGTTAATTCTAAAATCGGATCTAAATATTTATTATTAATTATAACCGGTTCTAATTCATTATAAATATTCCCCTCTTGAGCTAATTTGTCACAATACTTAAAACTTGAATTGTGCACTTTTTAACAATTAGACTATGTGCAAAATATGCTGACTGCCATGCAGACTTTGGATTGAGCGGTTCTCAGGGACATTGAAAATGCTGAGGGTGTTGGCTATGGGGATGTCACAGTGTTTTTGTTTCCTTCTCCAGCAGGGTTGACAGGATCACTGGGTTGAAGCAGCTGCAGCCAGTTTCTCAAAGCAGTTCAGCTGACTGGGCACAGAGGGGAGAGGAGACCGAGTCACTGCTTTCATTTTGTCTCGTTTTCGAATTTTAAGTCAGACCAAACTGAAATGCTTTATTTGCTCTTACTATTACTTACTATGTTATCACAACCATTAAAAGTGGCATGAAAAGATTAATTCCCTACTGTATATAAATATATGCAGCAGCTTTTAATTTTTACCAGGTATAAAGGAAGAAAGCTATGTGTTGATGCACATTTGTATGTGGTCTTCTGTAGATATGGGCTGTAGATACATCAGTAATAAATGGCAGTCGGCTTGCATTTGATATATAATGCTGTATATAAAATGCAGCTTCTGCAGTAACTTCCATAAATAGCATGCAGCAATGAAGGAACGTTTGGTACATTTCTTTTAAGGTGTTTTCTGCTGGATGAAGGTTATTCTACCTTAGGGAATCGCACTGGATAAACACAAACATGGAAAACACTTTCATAACTTCAAAATGATTGTAAGCGCATTATGCTTTGTATGCATGCAGATATCTGCACCATTATGCACAAGTTTAATTAGAAAGACTCAGAAAGCTCTGCTGCTTTAGCATATTGAGCGAGGACTGCCCTCATGTGCCCTGCAAAAAAAAAACTCTTCACGCTAATCACAACATTAATACAAAGCCAACAGCACCAGGGAACGAACCAGGCTGTTTATCCTTCTCCGTTCTGGAAGAGGAAATTTATATAGTTTTAAAATAAATTTGAATTGCAATAATTACAATTTCGTTTTTCTGTGAAGTCAAACTAATAATACATGACATTTATTTTGTTGCAAGATAAAAGCAAGCATGACGCTCTACTTGATTAAAATGTTTTAACTTGCAGGTTTATAAGGTAAATTACTAAATAATACTAAATGCTATAATAATATGCTTATAAATATGCTTATAGTGCAAATGATACATGTCTCCTGCCATGTTTTGATGTTATAGCTTTATTATGAGAATATATGAAAGTATTATTATAACTTGTGTGTAATTCTGTGCTAAAATAAAAAAACAAATGAACAAACAAATACATGTGTATAAGAGATTCAGAATATAGAACTGTTGCCAAATGAAAATCTACAATACATTTGTCTAGTTGAAATGAGGTTATAAACAGACGTCAAGTCTGTTCATCTCTTAAGTGCCTCTTCACTCTCCTCATTTCTCAGATCCAGTATTTTCCACAAACTCCCAAATATATTATTTATACAGGCCCAACAATTTTTCTTGACTTCAAATTTCTTTTAGCGCTCTATCATTGATTGCCTTTATCTCAGCTGGATCCAGAGAATCTCTTTGCTCCTCCCCAGAGTCTGTCTTTTTCTTTTGCTCTTTATAGGTTGTGAGACATATTTGGTCAAATGGACACGCTGAGATGACAGTGCATTTGTGCCAGTCTGCTTTTGTGTATAAACAGACTGTCGAGAGGCATTATTCTTTTGGCTGAGCTGACTAGACTTGCCCACACACATAAAAAGTTAACGACTTTCCCTATTGATAGTTCATGTTATTTCATAAATGGAAAGTGCAAAAGTAAGAGTAGCTTATTTACATCCCACATTTGGACAAAATGAAAATGATTATGTAATTTCTGCAGAAAGTCACTTCTCAGATTACCAAATTTGTATCTGCGGATACTGCAAATATGAAACGGGGGAACAGACAAATGTTAGCACACAACTACTCTTTATTATTCTATCATATTCTACATTACTCGATCCTACATATACATTTACAGTATATATTTTAAACTGAATAAAAGCCTGGGGCAATAAAAACAAAATAAAAGTCTGGTTTTATTTAAGTATCCTTTTATTCTGAAGCATTAGACTGCATTGACAAAATTTAATAAAGAATACGCATCCATTTGCAGTCCACATTTGCATTATGGGTAACATTTATCCTTCTCAAGTGCCTTTTATTTTAGCACAAATGATAGACTCAAAGTAAAACGGTTGCTGGTTATGAGAATAAATGAAAATGTACTCAGTATATGGATACAAATACGTTTTGATTAGTTAAATATTTTTAGTCACTTGCCATACCAAATTATAATTCTTCATAAGTTTATATTCTTAATTATTCTAAATAAATGTGCTAAAATACACACTGTGTGCTTTTGCAAAAATAAAAAGCATTGAGCATTACAGATTTGTCATTTTTATTCATTTTGTCTATCAGATGCTAAACAGTGAAATTTTCATTTCAGTTCCTCATAGACAATTGAATCTGACTTAAAACTTCATTTGACAGTTGTCAGTAAATATTTCCTGATTTCAGACAGGCGTATACTGCGCTGGTCCTGCTTTTGGGCTATGCATGGCTGATTGTGAGGAAGATGATAGTGATGAATAAAATCTTAAAGACAACATTGTGGGCAACTGAAAACATCATTAGGCTCGGCAATAAAGTTATATTTCAGTGCACTTACCAAGAAGTCTTAAAATGTTACATTTATACAGGAGAAAAAGGTGAGTAACCTTGAAAAGTCTAGAAAATGCCCTATCAAAGAATGTCCTACAATTTTAATTTATTTAATTGAATTTCACCTTTCAAAGGAAAAACGAGCGATGACCTCATTAGCAGTAAAATTACACGAGGGCGCTTGTCAACTCAGAGTGAAACCACTGTGCTACCAAAAAATGAAACAAATAGAAAAAGAGTTTCTGATGTTAATGATGAATAATGAAAGGGGGGTTCAGCTAATGACAAACCTAGATTCACGTGGGAAGGTAATAAACTCTTAGTGTCTCATTGCCATTGCAACCAAATGGTTGGAAGCAGGAAAAAATCACAAGTGAACTCATTCTTTTCAAACGACTGAACAAATTTTATCTCATTTAAAAATGTTCACCTTAAGTGTGTTTGTATTCATTTGCTCTTTTGATGTTGCTTAGAGAAAAAAACAATAACAGGTGCTCTTCTTGTAAAGTCATACTTGCTAGCAATTGAAATATATCTCAGACAACAGCAGAGATTACAGCAGCGTAGGTGCAAACATCTTATCGCTGGTGCGTGCGCAGAATGCAACAACCAACATGAACCAGCGGGCTCTTCTATGGTTGCTATTATTCGCTCACGTGCAGACCATCTGTCCTGCACCTTTCTGAGAGCCTGCCTACTTTACACGGCTCAGGTGATGTTGGTTAACCCGCCACAGTCCCTTAAACACTCCAGCAGAGCTTCTGTACATCAGATCTAGTCACGGATATAGTAATCGTATTCCAGGAAAAAAAAGACTGGTTGTGCTAGTTAGCCCCCACAATCTCCAATAGCTTTTGTAAAAATGGGCCAGCTGGTCCCAAGAAATAAAAGTGTGAGAGTGAGTAATTGTTGGGCGGACCATGGGTGTATTAGTTGGTATGGAGAATGCTGCATATAGCACGACAGGGGACAAAACAAAATGTTTCTTTAGCCAGGAAATCACTTTTTATGGAACAAAGCCATCATTAGCAGCAAAGGGCTTTCAAAACCCCTAGACTACGGGTCTGATTTTCCTCTGCCGCTGTTAAATGCATGACGAAAATTGGAGCGAGCTGATTAGATCAATCTAATAGTGAAGGCTAAATGAATTTTCAGAGGGCCACTTTAGGGAGGTGATGGAAATGATTCAGCTCTAAAGTCAGGTGGGAAAGAAAGTGGAGGCGTGTCTTTTCACTGAGATCAAATTAAAAGTATTTTGCCATCTTTGCTGTCCTTCTTTCTTCTTCTCCTTGATGCAATGCCCTGTAAGTTCTTATTTCACAGCATGCAAGAACGAAAGATGTGTAATGCTTTTCTGATGTAGTTCAATAGTGTCCTCCAAAATCTATTCAACACTGTACGTTTTTGAAATGTTATTAATATTTGCAATACTAACTGTGACATCGTCTTGCATGGAATTATAATGAAGGAACATTGAGAACTAATGAATGTGTCAAAGGCATATGAAAAAAGAATATGGATGCACTGGAAAAAATATCAATGTCATTTACAAAGTAGAGTATTATCCTTGAGTGTTCAGGTAATAATGCTTTTTATTGGCTGTATTGCCTCTTTCACCACATTTTTGTCATCACTTCATCCCTCATGAAGGAATGTCTGCCAAATGAGCATTTCATTATGGCTAATCATATGCTCTAGTCTCTTTCAATCCGAGTGCAAAATATATGCAATCAATAATGCATACTAAATTGTAAAATGTTATTACATCAAGAATGTTAATTCAGTATGCATTACGTGCAGTATCCATACATTTTAAATGCAATAGTGAACTTTTTTTTTTAACATCAGTTGCTTACAGGTATTTTAGTGGTTCCAAGCTGGTATTTGTTATCATATAGTCCTAATTTATTATTGCCATCATAAACACACAGTTACTGCATTTCATTAGTTGTTATTAGTTAATTTTTCATTTACTTATTCATGGATGAAGTGAATTATTATTATTTGTTCAATAGTATCTTTATTTTTTATTTTGTTTTAGTCTTAATCTTTGTTGAATGTATCGTACAAACCTTGAATTTTTTTTAAAATTAATTTTCAAAGTAAATAATAAAAACACAAACACACCACAATTTTTGGAGCATTTTATTCATGCTAAATATTAAATCACATTTCTTCTGACATACTCAAGATTTGAAACTTTTTACAATGACACATAACGTATTTGATCCTTAAATTCTTTAAACTTGGCAGCTTTAATAACTATTTTGGCACATGGGTTCAGGTTGCTGTTATTGTTAAAAGGATAATCAGGGTAAACCAGTTGTTCTGGCATAGACCTGTAGCTCTGTCTGACTGAATCTATTAGCCTGCTGATGGCTGTTCATCAGGGTGTTTCCTAGCCTCGGAGAACAGATCAGGTTGATAAAAGGATGTAAAAGGATTAGGACTTCAGAAAGCCAAGGAGTGGAGACAGAGGGAAAAATAGGATTACTGCTCTTCTCACTGTGTTCTCTGTACATGCTGGGTGGTTTACTTCAATGAGAAAAAAAGTTATTCACATCAGAAAAACAGGGAATTACAAATGATCTAAGATAATATGTTTTGATCTTTTATATTATATTGCATTATTTATATCTGCACAGATCCATTTTTAAAATCACAATGCATGAACATATTCAGCAGAAAGGATATGTAACAACTGGAGGGGATCTTTAATTATGAAGCACTTTTGTTCACACACCTACCACAGAACAATGTCAAAGTGGATAGAATATGTGTTTTTTAAGTAGTTTACACTTGAATTATGTCTGTGAAACGTTATCCGCCGAACAAGAGTTGCATTTGTGATAGATTGTGACCAAAACAGCGAGTCTACCTTGTTGAGTCGAGTCTTTAACCAGTTTAAGATACTAATTAAGTCCAAATTTGTGTCCACTCAAATAGGCACAAGTCACAATTACAACTACCCCAACTCTGAAAACAAATGCACTACTTAGATAGGTCAGTGGTGTAAGATGACCGAAAACATAAGCTGTATCAGTAAGCACCTTCATTTTTTAAAATCATTGCTTTGCTGGGAAATTGCACACTCAGATATGCATCTCAGATTGTAATGAAGGCAAGAATTTACAGTCCATTTGGTGATAGCCATTGTCTTTGTTGATCTGGGGTTGAGGTAAGGCCATTTTCCTCATTTCCTCTCACTGAGCAGTCCTGGGGGCAGGATATGATTTAAAGTAGACTGCAATTTCACGCGAAATGACTGGCACAAGACCTCTTGAACCTTTGCAGTGGAACATGGCCATCGGGGACGTTTTCCTGTTTGCATTTTGCATATTTGTTGAACGTTGCCTGTGGCTCTGCTGCACTCTAATTCAATGTTTCATATTAGAGTTGTCCATAGTTATAAAATATAAGTTACGTTGTTATACTCTTTATTGCTTACTTGCACATGTTGGTGACAAAATTATGTACAGTAGGTTAGGGAAAATATATATGTTATGATGTGCAACACTTTTCCGGATTTTATTGCCAGCCAGACGAATCAACTAAAGTCAGAATTAAGCTCTCGTGCCTGATGCAAGACTTGGGAAAGAAAAGCTTTTTTTTTTAACGACTGGAAATTTCTGCCATCGTAAAATCAATGACTGCTATGAAGTCCTTGGAGGGCTTTTCCTTGCAGGACTGACAGACCAATTATGGACTTGGGAATGTGCAATGCTATGATATCTACAGTCGCACTATCCGCCCCAATCCCTGTCACAGCACAGAGACCAGATAAGATGCCATCAAAGACTGTGCACCTCTCGCTCTTCGTTCCTGTGCAGCCGTACACACTGTGCCCTAATGAAGAGGAATAACCCACTGAAATATCACTTACCCAGAGCAGCCGGAGACAGCGGTCTTAAATTAAAGCGGTTCTATCATTAGTGCACTGTGCATGCAGCAGACAGAGCACACTCCATCCCTCATGCGCAGTCTGCTGAAGAAACATCCATAGCTTAGCATGACTTCAGTGACTATTAGCGCATTAGTGAAAGACAAGCTTTGATTGGCTGTCAGAGGACCAACGCTCTGGGGTGATTTTCCCAATTAAATAGAGCAGCAAGTGGCGAGAGCCAGCTTGAGAAGGGTAGGCAGAAGAAGTTGTGTTTGATAAGTTTACGATGGCCAGATGGAAGAGTCAGTCCCTGTGACTACTAAACGGCACACTGGTTTGCCAATGCAGAGATGACAGCTTTAATGTAGCTTGTTGTGCGATAGATAGAATAAACTTGCTTAAGCTGTGCCTTTGTTTATACTAACATATTCTGTTTTATCATGCGTGAATCTTTGATCCACCCTTTTGTGATGAATGACATTTGTTTATCGCTACCGGAAGGCACTGTTCAAGATGCTGAAGTAATTGGTGAGGAAAAGTTATATTCCGAAAGGCACACTTCTGTTATATTAATATTTCAAAGTCATCCAATGTTAAATTTATTTTACAGAAGTCTCAATACATTGGGCATGCGCACATATTCTATCATGATGGTTACATTTCTTTAGATTGTAATGTTTTCATGGATTTTATGTCCTAAAAAACCTAACCCTTATGCATTTTTATATGTTCATTTAGACATTTAATTTAAAAGTAACTCTTTTCTCTTGCATTGTCTGTTATTTTGAATGGTTATTCCCTACTGTATTAAAGCAAAAATGCATAGCATTTAAAATAAAGTGAAAAGGTGCAAAGGCACAACAATCTTACTCATTATAATGTTTTATAACTGATTAAACCCTTAATTTAACACTTGAAGATTGTTGTGAACGCATGTGGTGTGTAGTGCAAATGGTAAGCTGTCAGGCTAATCAGGTATCCACGCTAGTAAGCTAATAACAATAAAAACCTTAATGGTGCTGTGCTATAACAATTTTAATTACATATAACCAGATTATATGGGCATTAAAATCAGACTGCCCGTCAAAAGAGCCAGTGGGCTTGCTCGGAGGGGATCAGATTTTAAGACAGGGCCATATTTGTCATGTTTGTCATGACTTTATTAAAGCTAATTGATTTAAACCTGGAATTGAATCATATTTAACCATAGTGTTATAAATTGAGCTTAGATAAAAAACAAAAAAAACAATCACTCTAATCAATTTAACAGTTTTTCTTTTCTGTTATTACGCTCTTTATATCCTTTCCTAAAAATTTGTTTCTGGCAAGCATTTATATTGAGCTGTTTTCCTCACGGGGCCGGTTGGAAGGTTTCCACGATGTAATTGACATTTGATGGCTACAGTTTTAGCCAAACCAGACCGGCATACGCACAAATCGTGCATGACAGTTCATCATTTAAAGACTAAGCCTTAATTCTGTTTTATGGAGACAGAAAACATGTATACTGTGTCTAAATGAAATTAAAAGGGCCGTTTTTAAGCGCCCGCGGCCAGCCTGGGATTTTAATAAGCATATGAAAATGGAAACAAATTAATACCCTCTTAATATAATATCTCATTAAATGCTTAGGTGGGTGGCGTACAGCTCCCCTGACAATTTGCGACTATAGAGACAGTTGCTGAGAAACCAGACAGGGTGGAGGAAAAAAGGGAGCAACGGAGGGCGGCTGGATCGGTACTAAATTCTAAAGCATCAAATCAGCATTAACCTGCCACAGGAAGATCAAATTGCCCTGTCAATGGCTTGTGCAGTATATTCTCTTTTAAGATTCAAAAACAAGACCAAATACCGCTGACAGCTTGACAACCATGCTCATAAAGTCATATTGCCTGCATGAAGCTTTTATGATGTTGTTATATAATGATTAGGTTTAACCACTTCTGTGTATAAGAGAAAAAAATACGCTTTGAAAAGTTTTCTCTAGAGTAACATATTCATATTTGATGGTGTGAGGTTTATAGTAACTGGGTTCCACTCGACTCTTCAGTGAGCCATCGTATCAGATACAGAGCTGACCTCGGTTAGTATGCAGATTACCAGTTTAAATCCTAAACAAATGGCTCATATGCTCACGGACTGATCAACAGTCTCCACTCCAGCTGTTCTCAAACATCTGCTAACAATTTGACAATACCATAAGTAGAACGATAACTAATTCAATCATGAGTCCAAGTCAGGAAGCTGTTCGCTTTCGGTCCATGTTTTACAAAGCACATCTGGCATTCTGAGACTGTTGACTGATCCATTCCTTGAAAGTGAAGGAGGTGGAAACAGATGTGCAGCTGTCATCTCTCATGAGATGGAAGATGTGATATGAATGTAGCAATCTTGTGCAAACAAAGTGCTGAAACAGGCAGAGCTAAAAAGAGAAGCTGGTGGAACGGTCTGGATAAAAAAGTCCCAGATGTTAGACGTGCATGTCCTTCGTTGGCGGAATGGAGGACCTTTGATAGGGAACTTTGAGACGTTATCGTGGGAATGGGATTTGTTTCATTCCAGAGTTTTGGATGAGAATATGCCATACTAGCACAACCGCTTCTCTAACTGCTGTGTCCTGCGGTTCCCCTGAAGCTGGTGCCATGACTGCTGACACCGATAAAGATGGTCAACATAATCACCAAACGACGATGCCGGTGTGAAAGCGAGAACACAACTTCTCAGTTTTGCTGCAGTATCTTCTAGATTTATAATACCACCTTACCTCATGCTTGAATATTTAGTGCAGAAGTTGTTTGTGCGCTTGTGCTTTCTGACATGGAACAGTCTGTGCTGAATAGTGAATTGTAAACAGAGGAATCACAGTGGGGGAGTGAGGACTTGAACTACTCTTTTTCAGCAAGTCACTTCCCCATGGGGTCAAATTATGAAAGCCATCTCTGAACAGCTTTATTTTTTCTTGGGTGAGAATGTTTTGCCTCCCTGTAAAATGACAAATCTCTCAAGCTGCGGGTTTTCATTAACACAAAGGCTTTACTGCACCTCGCTTTATTTCAGACTGAAACACAAAATTACAATATGGTAATAGGATAAATAAAATCGCTGGTACATAAAAAAGATCAAATAAAGATATCATTAAAATAAACTACTGTCATATTCAGAATTCAGTGCCACATTTCATAACTGGTATTCAGACACAACCTTGCTTCTTTTTTTATGCAGCACATCAGGGTTTTCACTTAATAATATGTGATATGATAATAACAGGATAAAATGGTCATATTTAAATGCTTAGTTTTATAATCAGTGTAGTTTTAATGGGAAAAGGCCAAACTTGATGTAATCCAACAAAATAATGATTGAGAGTTCTACAAATAAATTATCCTCAAATGATTGTTATATCATATTTGATACTTAATTATTTTTATTTTTTTTCTAAAAAACAGAAAAAAGGTGCATGTATAATCAAGTCAACCTCTAAGTTCCTAGTCTCGTAACATTCATTTTAAAGTAAAATGAACAATATAATAATATATTCTGATGTTTACAGAGCCTTGTAAAAAAATGTCCTGTCAAAACATGTTGAAGGACCCAAAGAAGGGAGCTTTTATAATACAACTAAAAGGTATTTTAAAATATTATAAAGTATCAGTCAGATGACAGAGGCATTTAGTAGATTACAGCTTTAATTTTGTAGATAATTTAGAAATCAAATGTGTATCAAATCTCATGTCTTGGGTGTCACTTGCACATGCAACCGTTTTTTTTTTTTTTTTTGCTAAAATGTCACTATTCTGGAGAATATGTCACATTTATTGATTAAAAATGGAAGAGAGATGATATTAAAAACAATCTCTGACATTTCTGTAAGATTCTGTAGGCTTTGTGATCAAGCTCACAAAAATAAGATTGAATTAGAAAGCAGTTCACCAAAGGGTCTTAAAATCTGGAATGCAGATGTGGCCCTGAAGTAGCTGCAGAAGGTACCTTGAAGTGACGGTGTACTCGCCTGAACTCAACCTTGTTGCAAACGAACACAGTTATGAACAGATTTGGATGCATCTCTGTGATCTTTACTGTATGTTGTTGATCTCTTACTGCTGCTGCATCTAGAGATTTATGTTAGTCCACCAAGATCCTATAAAAATGTAGCTAACCTTTTTACACTATTGTGGTCTGAGAGAGGTCCCACCATAAACTCACTACAGGAGTAACATTACCCTGTGAATGTTTTCTACTGTCACATCTGAGATTTAGTGAATGGACTGCCACAACACAAATGATAAAACACAAGCATACAAGAATTATACGGCAGTTTTCTCTAGTACTTGCATGTTCATGTTTTGCATTCGTTTTCCTTTTGATTTATTCATAAGCCTACCAAATAAAATATATGCAAAAAACTGCCAAAAAAATGAAAACAAACACCCAGTGTTGCTAAAATCTTTCCAGCAGCTGTTGTAACTTGAGAAAACGGTATGCTGCTGTCATAATTTCCCTGTAATTTGACATCAATTATTTATGTTCTGGCTCTGTGTTCTACTAGACTTCCATTTGCACTGTTTCCCAGCCTTTTCAGAGGTCTGAGCAGTAAATCATTAATGTGCTTTAAGCTCTGAATCTCTCTTTAAACACTTATTTTGATTGGAACGCAGTGATTTGCTGCAATGGATTTTAGTACAACTCTAAATAAAGCCAAAAAGTACAATACTAAGTGAAGCAGTGAAAGTGCTACAGATTGATTGATTTGTTGAGGTTAACAGTAACAAATATACTGAGATTTATAAATACATCTTTACAGACTGCCATGGCCTCACGCCTACAGCCTACAGCTCCATCTGTCTTGGAAGAACAGAATTAAAAGAAATTGTAAGGGAAACATAATACACAGAAGAAAAAAAAACTGACATAACTGGGTAGTGCTGCACTTTAATTGCGCCACGTTTTAAAGACAGAAGCAATAATCTGTGTCTAAAAAGTCAGCAATAGCGTATGTAGCGTGAATTTTAAAAGACTTAAACAGTGTTTAGTGATGCTTTTAACAAAAGCAAACAAGCAAGGAAGTTCTGAACAAACATTGCCTGAATCTAAATTGATTTCCCCTTCAAATGTGCGTTTTTCTCTCAAATTGCTTCCTATTTTGGCAGGCATTACTTTGAAGTTTTGTTGTGCCTGAGTGTACAGCTGGCAAGTGGATTCATTAATGAGTTTACATTTGTCTGCACGCCTTGTCAGGGAATATATCTGCTTGTAGGTGAGCTTCGCTCAGATTTGGCCGCTCAGACAATAACAGTATCAGAGTTGACACAGGCTGTTGGCGGGGGTAATTGTTTTGAGTCTTACCCAGAATCTCTCACAGGATTTAAGCATAACTGGATTAGACAGAGGCTCTGCAGTCGACACATCCACTTTCTCACTTTTTAACATTTAATCAAGCTCTCAAACATCATTCGATCTTCTCTCTGCAGGTCAATTCAGGGCTAAAGTCGCCACAGAAAGGCTTTTCTTGTCCCCACCCCACTGCACATGCTGAAAAGGCGTAGACCGAACAAACTGAACAATTTTTTTCTGTTTATTGCCTGACGTGCGAGCCTTAAACAATTCACTCTCATTGAGCTAAAGGCGTTAGATCCTCCTCTTTTCTTTAGGAATGATCACGCGAGCATCACCAGACCTCTCACATCCATCCAGAGCTTAAAATTCAAAGAACACAGCTAGTGCCGACCACAGAGGAAATGCTTTAAAAAAGATCAATGTGCTTGCTAAAGTGCTGGACTATAAATAAGCTTTAGAGGGACTGTTTCTCCTCTGTGCATTCCAAACAGCAGTCAGAGAATGATACCCGTGTCGGGGAGAGGAACCAAAATGCTCTTTATTCCAACACCTTTTCCAGCTGCGCCAGAAATTTATCCTCGCTGATTACATACACCCAGGAATAATGAGTCAGGTCAGGAAGCCCGTTGCTTTCGTTTGCTGATAACCACTTAATGTGGACTTGTGAAGCATATGGCTTTTAATCAAGACTCTCTAGCATGATAAATGCAGGGTTCGCATATGGTGGTACATTTTTAAAGCACTGAAAAAATTAGCCCGAGGGCGTAGAGTCCTGTTAGTGCGCCTGCTTGCATTCAAAAATGCGGTACGCGGCAACAAAGGCATTAAAGCTCAAGTGTATCGCTTTGTCTTATAAGACATTCTTTTTGTCCATTGTCTAACTGGCAAGGTCAGACCAATGCTAGACAGAATAAGCTGCAAATGTGATACATGGTGGACAAATCAAAATGAAGACGGTGATCATTATTTCAACCATGTTTTAGTGTCTTTGGCAAAGTGTTGCCATCAATAGTTAAGCAGGTGAAACACAGGGCCCAAAACCGATTTAAATGATCCAGATCCAACGAACAAGTGCCCAAGGGACATTGTTAAAAAAAGATGTCCAGCGAAAATACTCAAAATGTTGTATGGTGTATCATCAGCCTTAGGAAATAGTCTGCTCCTTATCAAGCCTGGGAATGATTTCAAATTATATATAGTTTTATAGTTTTTTTCTTTTTCTTTTTTTTTTTAATACAGCAAAAGAATGACAAGTTAAGTCAAAATTTACTGTCCAAAAGATACATGAAATGTGATTCCCCCGCCCCTCCATGCATCAAGCTCTGTATTCTTGCCTGAGAAACCAGTTAATCTCTTCTGCCTGATGCCAGCAATGTGTGTAACAGCAAGTGCAAATTGGTTTCCCAGAATTCCTCTTCACACAGGGTTCTTGCATTTTTTTGCCACTGCAGCATGTTACTCGTCTAAGAGATCTTATATTAAAATTGCTTTAATATCATAGACACTTTTTGCCCCCTTGTCGGGCACACACAAACACAAAATTGTGGTTATTTGATATCAGCTTTTAAAAGTTTTTTTTTTCTCCACATTGGCCTATTCAAGTTTGAATTCGATCATACTTTTGACATTTGCACTTCTAACAACATCAATTCTCACTTCAAACTTTCAGCATGACTGATGACTGGTTACCCAAAGATGATGTTTTGTTCTTTAGAAACCAGCTGACAGTGCTTATCTTGCTACATCTTATTCTACTCAAAACGTTTTCTTGGTATCATCTGATGGTTAACTGCACTGCGTCATACCACAGGGTTTGTGCATTACAGCTGCAGTGTAGATACCAGTTTTGCAGAAATGTCTATATTTCTGAGAAACCTTTCGGTTCTACTGTGTGAATTAACCATATCATGGTGAAACAACTTTGAATTTTTTTGTTTAGTTTTAGTTTTAGTTTATTCGGATTTCGCATGTGTGAGGGTCAGTGAGATTTATGCCCTGTCACCTGTGCTTTTAGCAACTTTTGATATGCTACTTCTTGCACATTTCACTATACTTACAAAGTGAAATGCCCAGTGAGTGTTTAATTGAACATGAATTTGCTAGCGTTTTATTGGGCTGGTTGTCAAGTCTGTCTTTGCAATTAGGAAATATATATATTACCACTTAACATTACCCAACTCCTTAACCTAATAGTGCAAATAAAAGCAAGCGTGAGATGAAAACACATTTGGTGATGCAGCAATTACATTTTAACTTTAAGTTTACTGCATAAGAAAAGCCATATGGAGTTGGTTATGTGATGCAAAATTCAAAATGTATTAGTTTACACTAATATAATACTTTATGATAAAAGTGTTTTGAGATCGAAACGACCAGTTCCCGTAATTTGTGTGAAAATGATTCAAATTTGTTGTTATTTACTGCAACTAGTATTTATTTTACCTGCATGGGAATTACATTAAATAAGTATAGGTATGTTTTTGGAGTTTTACAAAAAAGCAGTTCGAGGTGGTGAAATAAGTCCTCAGAAATGTTTTATCCTTGAATGGCTGTGGTTGTGGTCAGGGCTTGTGTTAATTAGTGATGGGGTCTGATATTGTCACTCCAACCGACAGTGCAACGGACCATGTTTGGCATTACACTTCTTCTTACTTCATTGGTAACACCTCTCTGCGTGTTGTTTGGTTATCTCTGTGTTGTGCTTTATTAGCCTGGGACAGATTGCATCAGGCATTTATCATCCTCAGTGTAAATGAAAGTCTGAGGGCAAAAGGCTCTGGCACCTAATGCATCATCTCAACGTGTGCTGACTGTCACCCGTTGAAAAAAACATGATCCCAGTGTCCTGTCCCAGTCCAGGCACTTTCCTTTGTGT
>JAUCMU010000125.1:19741129-19768525 GCA_032275025.1 Enteromius treurensis
CTTTGTGTCTTAAAGGGGGGCGGGGGGGTGACGAATGCCCTGTGCAGCTGATCAATGGGCGGAAAGGGCTTATGAACTGAACTTTGCTCTGAAGTCTTTATCTACTGTAGGTCTTAGCATTATTTGTGTGGAAACATAAATTTCTGCCTCGGCTAGTCCACTGCCAAGATTATCATCTCACCATCTGTCCATCAACCACACATAATGTTCTTACAGCAGCATGAATCTTATGCATATTATTTGATCACTTACATTACATGCAAGCAGCTCACGTTTTTTTTTTTTATACCACAAATGTAATATGACCTTTTGCCTTTCTGGATTAAACATGTTTTAGTGATGGATATATCATGTATGTAAGAAAAATCTTCTTTGTAATGTACCATACCATTTCTTTTTGATCTACAATGCTCAAAATCCCAGGAATGCCTGCATATTTGTTTGTCTCTTATCATATTAGGTTTGCCAAGGTCCAAAAATGCATAAAACACATCATCAGAATGCTCCATCTGCCATCAGAATCTGAATGTCAATCAGGTGGACTATTCTGACAATGTGTTTTATACTTTTCTTGACCTTGACAGTGTAATTTGCTTGGCAGTCAATGTGGCGGTTTTCATCAAAAATATCTTAAACTGTCTTCCAAAGACAAACTTTTTCAAAGTTTTTACAGGTTTAGAAGTGATTAATGAAAAAAAAAAATTCAGTCCTACTTTATATTAAGTGTCCCAATACCTGTGTACTAACATTGTAACTAGGTGTGTATCTTGTGTGTAACAACAGTGTAAGTACACATTGCTACATCTACAGCTGTAATATATCTGTAACTACACACATGTAACAAACCTCAGAATGGTGTGTTACAAATATGTAACAGGACATTGGTAACAACACTTTTTTCAACAACACTATTTTGTTACAGGAATTACATAGCTACATTTTGTAACAATCTTAATTTACTGCCCTTTGCTGTGCACAATCAGAGTAAATCCATATCAATTGTCTATTTAACAATAAGTTCTGTTGGTCCTGTTACACATTTGTACTTCTATTACCAAAAAGTGTTGTTACCAATGTCCTGTTACACATTTGTACTTACACACACCATTCTGAGGATTGTTACATGTGTAAAGTTACAGAAATATTACAGCTGTAGATATAATGTAGCAATGTGTACTTACACTGTGGTTGCATACTATATTAACATCTATTTACTATGAAAGTACACAGGTATTAGGGACACTTAATATAAAGTGGGACCAAATTTTCACTTTGGAGTGGAGTAACCCTTTAAATCCACAACAGCACTAATATTTATTGAAACTGTCTTTGTGAAAAAGTGCTTAGTGTCATGTCATGGTCTGAGCAGATGTATACACTTTTTATTGACACAGTAGCCTATTGCAAGTTCTTAAAAATGTAAGTTGTGCTTACAGCTCCTGGTTCTAAATTATGATGATTGGTGGTATATTATATGTTTTTTTTCGGAGCATCTCCAAAAAGTCTTATGAGGTGGTACATGCAAGGACAGTGTCAGGGTCATGAGTTCCCAAGGCTTACTAATGTACATGGGGAGTGAAGGCTAGCCCATTTGGTCCTATCACTCAGAAGAGCTACATGGACAGAAAGCTGTCAGAACACAGTGCATTGCAGCTTACTGCACATGGGGCTGCACAGCTGCAGACAGTGGGCACATCAATGTCAAAACTGGACTGAGAAACAGTGAAGAATGTTGCCTGTTCTGATGAATCGTGTTTAGATCATGTGAATAGCTTAGTGGATTGTTTACCAGGAAAAGACATGGCAGCAGGATGCATGAGGAAAAACACAGGCCAGTGATGATGCCCTTGGCATTGTTCTGCTGGGAAACCTTGGCATTCATGTGGATGTTACTTTGACACATACTGTACCACCTTCCCTTAAAAATTGTTGCAGACCACATACACCCCTCCACAGGGGCGGCTCTAGACCACAGTAACTGGGGGCTTGTGCCTTTAGGGGGAACAACCCTTGTCAATGCTTGAACAATTATTGACAACTTGTGCTTTTAGAGGGGCTCTCAAGTTTGTCATGTGATATACAGCAGCTACAATACGACTGTATAACTGATATAGACTTATGTCCATACAAATAAAAAAATAAAATAATCACAGAAAATTTTTGGTTTCCACTACAAATATCAAAAATAGACATTATTATTTTTTATATTTTTATTTGATGTATCCCGAAAATATATCATTAAATATATTCTCAAGTATGTGTAAGTAAATGCATTTTGCAATTCTATAGATGATGTTAGTTGATCTATAATGGGCGATGGCAAAGAGTAATACTGTAATCTGTTAACTTTGCATAAAAGCCTGTCTTTTTTACTTAAGTAGCCTACCAGATACAAGTGTGATAGCCTAACATTCTTTTTTTATACGACTGACTTAATTTAATGTGTTTGTGTATTTAATGTGAATTTAATAAAAACATTGTAAGTTACCAATTATTAGCCTATAGCTTCAACTTTTATTGTACAAAAAGAGAGCAAAGATCGTTAATATTTTCACAGTCCAGCCACAGTTTTCAAGCAGTTGAAAACGGCCAGAATTACTCTCTAAAGCTGTTTACACAGTGAAATTAAAATTTTACTTACATTTAGGCCCAACTTCACTTGGAGAAATCCAGACATCGCGCAGTGTTTCAGCCTGTTTCAGTGATGACTCATCGCAACACCTCTGATTGGTCGTTGCATTCATAAGCTCAACAGAATAATGTGTGATTGGTTATGATGTGCAGCGCTTTAATAAAGTGTACATCTCTGCCAGCCAGCGAACGCAAATTCGAAATTAGCAGCTGGTGGTGTTTACTTTATACATGTGTGCGCGCGCGTGTATATATATATATAAAAATATATATATATAGCTTACAGGAAAGATTCCACATTTTACCAAATTTGCTTTATTTGTTGTAATGATTCCAAATTTAGGTAAGCCAAAGGGGGGCCTAGAGCCACCCCTGCCCCTCCATGGCAATAGTGCTTCCTGATAGCAGTGGCCTTTTTCAGACAAATAACGATCCCTGCCACACTGCGAAAAACAAGATCTCAGCAATAATTGTCTAATTTTTGTCATTTTTTTTTCTTTCTTGAGACTAAGATCTCCTGAGGTATAAAAGAGCAACTAAATACAAGCAACTATTTGCTTTATCATTTTCATTGTTTCATTGATGGCCATAAAAATTGCAAATCAATCAATCAATGATAAAGCAGTTATAATCACTATGCACTTTGTTATTGTCAGATGTTGTGTCAAACATGAAAGTGCTCTGAATTTAGCATCCACAGCAGCCCATCTCAGATTTTTTCTTGAGAAGTGGATTTTGGAAAGAACAAGGACAGGAAATAAGAAAGAGCTGTGTTAGTTTACTTGAATGAGTGATGATTTACAACGGTGGGGAAAGCACTCAGGGCCTCGTCGGGTGTTGTGTAACACATACAAATGGCCATGTCAAACACTCATTAATTTGATTGGAGGAGAGACCTTCACCATGAAGAATAAAAGCCACCTGGTTCATTTAGCTTTAAAAATGAAAAATGCAAATGTTGTTGCGACTCGTTCGCTAGATGCTTGTTTTTACCCATCGGATCCATTTATGTTTGTATAAACGGTTATTTATTTCATTGAAAGGAAGATGACTTTTCATTGTGCATGTTAAATTCAAAGTGAGTGAAAGTCAGTTACTTGCAGGCGATAAACACAATGAATGTCTGAGTCAGTGAGAGGCTGGTTTGTTATGCGATGGCTCGCAGGCTTCCATTAAGACAATAGAATGCAGTGTTTTAGAAAGGAACAATGCCTCTGCCATTCATCAGGAAATGTGTTTAGGTAGAGCGGAAGAGAGTGGAGCAGGGTTCAGCGAAGACCGCAGCAGAGAGTTAAGAGTTATTTGACAGGGTGACGTGCATTTGACTAATGAAATGAACCGTGAGTTGTACGCCAGCTGTGCTCAGTTGGTGATGCTAGCGAGAGTAATGTGTTTTTCAGCTGGAATTGGGCCTATCCTATTGTGAAGAATACATTACAGTTCATGACACCCGTGGGACGCTGGAGTGTTTAGCTGAGACACTGCCGTCATGCAGCTGCCTTGTCTTATAGTGCACTTGGAGAAAACAAAAAATAAAGTGCCTTTGAGATGTAAAAACCTTTTTTTAAAGAAACAACTTTTATTTCAACTGTGTTGGCAACATACCAATGTCTTTTTTTTTCTTTTTAAATTTTATAAATGAATGTCTTATCTTGACCACCATACCTTTAATAAAAATAAACATTATTAGAGGTGACTAACAACAACTATGGTAACATGTGCCTTATTTGATCAAAATATATAATGTTGCATTTTTATACATTATGAAATGCTTGAAATGCACAAAAATGCTTGAGAACTCAGAATCAAATGTGGGGGAACTGAATACACAGTATTACACACAGTCTTATAGAAAGAACTGACATGAGAGAGCGCCTTCCTTCACATTAATGAAATGAAAATGAGACAGCTGAACACTTCATGCAAAAAACAAAAACAAAAAACAACAACGCAAACTCAAAAGACCAAGTTGTATATGAGTCAGCATCAAGTACTCAAATAAGAACAATGTTAAAATTAAAACCGCAGTGAACCCCCCCCCACCCCCCCCAAAAAACAAACAAACAAACAAACAGAACAGAAATAATAATAAAAATAAAAATAATAAACAATAATAATAAATTAAGAGAGCCATGCATTTAGCAAGGCAGACACTAGTATATGAAAGCTGAATGAGGCGTTTATGGATGTCACTTGTGTGTATGACACAGTTGTGAAGCTCTAATTCACATAGACTTTTTTTTTTGTTTTTCATCATGCTTCTTATAGAATCCATTTTACATCCAAATCTGGACAGATCTTCTACACAAGTCCCAGAAAACAAAATGGCCTTTCTTTTTTATTATTTAGATATTTAAATTTTCTCCAAAGTCATATTCCCATCCTTCACTGTGATGTGCCATAATGATAGATATATTTATATATATATATTTATATATACGTAGTTACATTTTCCCTTTGTTCGTTTGGTACATAAAGTGAAATCACTGCGAGTTGTTTGGCTGTGGTCTCTTAGTAAGCAAACAGGAAGGGGAGGAGCTTATGCAGGATCAGCAGAGTGATGAAAAGGAGTGGCTCAGTGATTGCCATGGTTCCGGAACCTGCAAATATCAGCGACAGCAGAGAAAGAGAGAGAGAGAGAGAGAGAAATGCTTGTTAGATCACAGCGCATGCTAAATCCATTAAATATCATCATTTTTTTTTTTTTTTCAAACATTTATCTACCAAGAGCATTGGCATTCCTCTGAAAAACAGAGCATTTTCACTGCTTTTAGTCTAAGGACATTTATTGCATTCAAATCTGATTCAGCATGTGGGCCATATTTCAAATTATTAAAGCCCTTCGAATGGCTCTTTCATAATGACTGCTCAGCAATTTTGTTCTGATCGCCTCATTCCTCCATCCAAGTTGACAATCTCACTTTACAAGAGCAAAACAAAGTCAGCTCTGCTGGAGAAGTGGAAACAAAAATGGCATACATGCAGAGAAGAGCACTATAGGGGCCTCAATGTAAGCTACATGCCCTTGTGTAGAACCTACATGACATTTCCTCTCTGTGACTGACAGCAGAACAGCAGCCCACAGGCCTTTTGAGTGCTAGCCAACAGCGTCACAACAGAATACAGAGACAGATTGTGACAAGAAAGCACTTACACAAACACACAACAAACACAAGAAATGCCAGAAGGATACATTTAAATCACACCTCCCTCCAATACAGACATGTACGCAAGTAATAAACACACTGGTAATGATTCATTGCTTAACGGGGCTGACTTTTAGAGTGTGAAACGGCCGTCTGTTTTCTGCAGTTCTGATTTTCCCATGGCCATTTCTCACGACGCTGCTTTACTCTTTCCCTCCTGTCATCCCCAAGCAGATTAGCATGGCGTGCCAGGCCGCCTCGTGACAGGAACAGCTAGCTAGGACGACGTAACACCAGCTCTAGGAGCATGTCTTACAGTGGGCTCCTGGAGCGTGTCCATATGTCTTAAGAAACCACATTTTGCTTCCTCTCTTCTATCATCATTATTGCAGTGGGAAGAGGATGGTGTTGTACTCGTGCATGGTCGGCTGGACGGTCGGTGCTTCAATTTCATGCTATTTCTGTAAAGTCAAACATTAGAGCAGGGCTTATTCTTGATTTGACACAAAGAAACATTCATCTTCTCCTCTTTCCTTTTTTTTAGTCTTTATATCTGCATCACTGAGACATAATTTTAGCTCTTTTACCACCGGAGTGTTATTTTTAAGGATTTTTTTGAAAACAGTGAATATGTCAAAAGAAAGAACAGAGCTATCATTTTCCATTTAAAAAGTGCATTTTGAAAATAAAAACATAAAAAAAACCCTGCAGATCAGGTTCAGAGCAATTATCAAATCATGAGTCCAAGTACATCGGCTGGTGATGGGTACCTTTAAAACACTGTTTCCAGAAGCCTCAAAACCTTTGACCTTGTTTCTAACCAATAATTTTGAACATGTTTCAATATGCCAGTCACATGATTTCAGTAGATCATGCTTTGTTCCATCGTAACATTTCCAAAACAAGTCTAACTAAACCCATGAAATTAATACCTATATAATTTCCACCTGAGGCTCAATTCTGTAAACTTTTAGATATTTTACTGACAGAAGTGTACAGTATAACAAAATGGATTGGAGTTGCAGTTCTTAGTTTCTAACTGACCTGATTAACCAAGCTCTTCATAAAACTAAACAAGCGCTACAATTGAATAAAACAAGACACATTATAGACACTTGATAGTTGATGGTGCTATATGTTGTTAGAACAATTTACAGTTTTGTAAAAGGTGTTTTTACAGATTTTTGGGCTGAGTTTTTGTTGCATTTCCACCATTGTGTCCAGCAGACTTCACCAGCCTGAAGCTTTGAGCACTTTAAAATTTTGCAATATTAGTGCAGTTGATTCAAAGTTTTGAAAAGCTCAGTTTCTCCCATCACTTCCATCCAGAGCTTACATAATCATATCAAGTTAGTTAGTCACTTAAGTGTAAATAACTTCTGTCCACTCTATTTTACACATCTCAAATAATAGATGTTAATAGTGGAGAAGCTGGGGAAAGAGTTAAAAACTATAGTGGGGGTGAAACCGCTGGATCTTCCATAAATCGTCCTTCAAAATGTCACTCTGCACGCAAAGAAAATCTTTTATCAAGGGACATGATAGATACACACGAGATTAGACTAAACAAGGGTAAGTGAATACACGAACAGACGTGCAAATCAGCTAAAATGGCAAAGTCATGACCCTGACTGCTGTGGAAATAATTACAGTCAACATCGACGCAGAGGGCTTCTGTGTCCAGCTCATTACTCACATGCCATCAGTAATCTCCTCCTCTTCCTCATTTAACCCTCTAGAAAGGAACGTTAATCCATCTGTTCGCTAAATAACATATTTAATGAATACACCCCAGTGATCAGGGTCAGTGCCACTTTTAATAATATTTTATAACCTTTCAGGGATTATGGTTCTCATGCAGTGTGTAGAAGGACATATTATAATGAGAAAGGTAAATCGCATCCCTGCAAAAACCCAAGTTGTTTGTTTAATAATCCATGCTGGTCCAATAAGGGCAAGTTATCTGAATCATTTAGTTCTGCTAAATTTAATTTTAAGGATTTTTAAGTAATATGCGAATTTAGGCAGAATATGTAGTCTCTAACACTCATTTCTGGGCCATTTGTTCCCATTGCCCTTTTTCTCACTCTTTTAGCTATATGCTACATGAAGCACCCTGCCTCAGATCTTGCTACAACCTTGAGATTACATTTTCATGTGGACTAGTCACTTTAAGAAGCAGAAATCAGTGATATTCACTTGCGTCCAGCCCTCGGGCCAGGCACAAATGACCTGACATTCTCCATTAGCTTCTCCTGATGCAATGCAGGGTACATGGTTATCTTAATGATGGCAAACCATCCTGATTCATGTGCAGCCCCCTTCTGAATCATTTTATATTGGTAATGTTATCAGTATTATACTGTAACCGCAGTGTTCTTGCTGCATTACGGAATTTCGGAAAATAAGTCACATGTTACATTTTGCTTTTATCAATTGTTTTCACTCCCTTCTGATCTCAGCAGGTGTTCTTACGCAGAGCCATAATGGCCCTTGAGGGCCCACTGGGAGATCAGAAGCAATGGACTCCAAAGATGAAGGATTAGAGGGTTACTGTGTGATCATATCTGTTGAGCTGAGGCCGTGTCCCTCTCCCTCTGAGGGATAATAGAGTTTCAGCAGCACACTCTGCACACCTCAAATCCGATTGACTATGGCTCTTCGAAACCGTGCTTTATAAGCTACAGGCATACGTTTGGCTGCCCCAGCATGCCTGTGAATGCGGAGGCTGATATAGTAAATCAATGACACCTGCAAATGATTTTTCGTTTCGAGAGCTTAAGATGCTGATGGATCTATAACGAGTTATAATATCCAAACTGGTTCAAACTGGCAGTGCAATTACAGTATGATATCTTCACATACAGTAAGCCTATAAACATGAAATAAAGAGAGATAACTAGAAAAGAAAAGGAGGGTGACACTCATTTCCTCTAGACAAGAGCAGAGCTTCAGTAAACAAGAAGATTTAAGCCTGAATGATTGAAAAAGAAGGATTATTGATCACACTCGGTATACATAATGATAATTAACCTGTTTTTGTTATTTCACATTCATGAAAACATGATTGATGATGCTATTTTAATTATTTACATTTATTTAACCAGATGCAGTATGATAAGGCAACAAATAATAAAAGTATCTCTAAACAGTCTGTGACGTGGCTCCAGCATTTTCCATGATCTGATAACAAGTGGTCAACACTAAAGGAAGGTTTGAAATGGGGTCTTTTGTGATCGGATCATTAAAACCACATGGAGGTATTAAAAAATACACGTGACCATATTGCATTTATAGTGGAAATGCTAATTCATCCTAATATGTCTCAGATCACAGTGAAGCATTGGTAATTGTCTAAAAGTCACATTTACTGCTGCATTTCTTTTTTTGTCGCCAAAATTCAATCATTCGACAGGAATCCATACAAATTTAGTGTGAGCGCAAAATATCCCACTACGCAAATAATGCAACAAGTTTAATCAGAAAACTGCTTGGTTTGCAAACAACCTCTGCGTGAGCTGTGCTTTACAGATCACTACACCATTGGCAACAGACAGTGGATCTTTTTTGCCATTAAATTTCATTAGTACTGTATCAACGCAGCTTAACACATGAGTGTTCTGGGACATTTTGTGACAAAGCCAACCAAAACAAGTGAGGCAAAACAAGTCGTGTAAAATGGACTCGTTCGTTCATTCAATAATATTTGCCGCACTCAGCACTCCAATGAAAGCAATACAGAGGGTGATGGAACAAGAGGCGAGTGTCTCGATGAAATCTAAACTGGTTATAGGAGACCAGATGGAAACAGTAATGCATCTCTGCTGATTACTTGTGTTTGGCTCATCTAAAACAAATCTTAGTACTATGTGCTCAAAAGAAGGCACAACCAGAAATATGGTTGCGGTTACACTTTATTTTAAGATGTCCTTGTTACAGTGTAAGTACACATTTTAAATACTGAGTAATATTAGGGACTTTTGAACCGTGGAAACCTATTGACAGTACCCAAACTAACTGTGGAACTACCCACTTTTTGGTGTGTTTGCACTGTAAGAATTAGGGATGGTTTTAGTTCCAGGAACTCTAAATTAGCTTCAGAGTGGGGTCTAAAACAGTTCTAGGAACTATCAATGGTGTAAATGTACGTTGATTGGCCAAACACATGCGAAGCACCAACTACCCAGCATTTTCAAAATGTACCATTTTTACTCCACGAACATGGAAAACAGTGATAACATTTACCTGATGTCTGCAGTGTTGTGATCTTTTCTCAGCTTTGATGAGTTGTCATGAAAAAATTTAGTCTCTTAGCCCAACTTTTTTTTGCGTAAATTACGTAAATTGTGCGCTTACATTCCATCGCCGTTATCATGAAACCCAAAACGCACAAAAGGAGCTCTGATCACGGCGTCCCTCATTCACAGTTCTTTTGATGCTTGAGCAAAAAGGCGTAGCTGCTTCAGAGTTTCTGCTGCTGGCGCAAATGCAACCAGGTAAACAGCCTGAGGGAGAAACCTGCTGGCTAGTTCCAGGAGTAAGTATCTACAACTATGCGGTGCGAAAAACCCCTATTAATTAAATGTACTTACTAAATTGTTAGGGTTAAGATTCGGGTTTGGCATAGGGGTTTATTGCATGTACTTATGTATAACTTACTGCTATTATAATAGTAAGTACAGTACATGTAACGTGTAACAAGGAAACTTTCTACCCAAATTGCTTCCATAGAAATCTAGTCACTTTACATCTAGTGCATGGTGTAAGTGTAAAAGAAGGTAAGATGCTAGATGCAGATACTGCAGCAAATAGCATCTTGTCTACTCTATGTGCAAACACACTCTCAATTCACCTGGAAATTAAAGTAAAATGCTGTTTTAAGGGATTGAGTTATTTTGGGCAGAGTAAGTGAAAACACTCTTTGTCAACAAGGTTGGCTGCTATATTTTAAATGAATAAATGAATAAACAGCGTCTCTGTCAGGTTTAAGTTCATACTGCGGACACACCGCGTTGACTGAAATAGCTGACAATGAGTCATGAAGCTGGAAGCTATTTTTCTCTGGATTGTCCATTTATTCTGTCACCTCACTGGGTTGTTTTAAACATATTTCTACACAGATTTTAGCAAGCTATCACATATCTATTATTCATGCTCTAATGCTTTATGTTCAGGCTTACCTTCATCTCGCTCTCTGTTTTCGCTCTGTCGCTGTCTATGTGAGTCATGTAGCCAAACAAAAGCTAGATTGAGACAATGTTCCCTCTGATTTCCCAAGTGGAGTCAGCAGGTACACAACTAAGCACAGTGTCCCAACATGACAGAAGCAGATATGAAACAATTAACACTCGCCTAAGAGTGCTGAAGTGCTTCCTACACAGTGACAATGCACAAACACATCCAGTGGAAAAAAATGTCTGTGGCGGGGGGTCTGCAGCTGGATGAGGCTCATCAGTTAAGTGTGAAAGCTGTCCAGCAGCACTAAACACTAGGCTCCTGCCTTCAAGCATGCAATCAGCCCACCATCACAACCCCCTGCACTCGCTCTCAAGGGGGAACACAATTTGATAACAGGTGTTTTAAGTTTGCAAAATGTGTGGGAGGCAAAAATGTGCTTGAAAGATAAGTAAAACTGATCCAAGAGTGTCACGCGTGTGTTCGGCATAATTATAGTGCACGCAAAATAACCAGATTGATGTTTGAGCACATTAGATGTAGAGGGAGCGCTGAGTTCTGAGAAAACACACGGACGCACCAACAGAGACTAGATTAAAACAGCTGTGCGGCTGGAGTGATATAAACTTATCAAGGGCGCCAAGGTCAACAGAGGTGGCATGATGCATTGTGGGTAGAGATTGCATAAGCCAGTTTGTGCTTCTATTCTCAGTGTATTCTCAAATGTCTTTTTCAAACTATTTAGTCTTGTTCCATATAAAAATAAAAGATCATCAAAAAACTTTGTCATACAGCTTTCAAACAACATTAAGGTGAATAAATTGGATGAACTACCGGTTTAAAGTTCTCCCTCTTTTGCCCTCTCCTGCCCCCCTTTCTGAAGCAAATTGCCATATGCAAGAATACATATCTTAAAATTAAGATGTGTAATTAGATTATTCTAACCTGGGAATCTTTGTAAATGTATTTTCCTGTGGATTTAACCTAAGGGCAACCACAAAGCTTAATTAAACAACCAGGAAGCAATGGTATTAATATGAAATGAGTTTCTGAATTAATTAAACAAACAGTAAGCATTGCCACGAATGGCATTTAATTATAGAGCTCGTCTGCAGAAACACACGTTTTAATGCTAGATGTTCTCATGAGAAGGCGATCAGACATGAACTGATCTTCAGGGACCTGCATTTTTTGTTCTTGGGCTCGGTGGGCATTTGGAGAGCCCTTTGAAAAAGCGCAATGAGTTAATCTGCTCTATCCAATAAGGACAGACATGCCACCCACCCTGCTGGGAAAAAAAACAACAAAAAATAAAAAAATAAAAGAAGCGAAAGCAGCAAGAGGCAATTCAATGCACCTGGCAGCGTGTAGAAGGCCAAGCTTATCATCTCCCGCCATTGGCATTCCTTATTAATTGTTTCTGCCACTCAATGAAATGACATTGTGGGAAACTGACAGATGTATGTTTCCAAAAGAGGAGGTATGCACGTATGACAGAGCGTGAGCAGCGAGGGGTGCATTTTCTTTCTCTCCTCCACTAAGCTGATAGTGTGGTCAGAACTAAAAGGTGCAATCCTTCAAATGTGGCAGATGACTCTTTAACCTTCTCAATTCAGTGACAAAAGCATAGCTCCTAACCAAAAGAGGAAAAAGACAAATTTAAGATCTTTCTGTCAATGTTCAATGTGCTCAAGCGTTTACTGACACATGACAACGTGACCATGGTTCACTGGTTCATTTGAATTAGTCTTCATGACCCTGTAAAAACCATTTGTGTTCAGAAGTCTACTATGTATAATATTAAATCTTTGCAATTAATATAAATAAGGTACTGTAGAACTTAGCACAGAAGATTTTAAACAATGGCTTGAATTTTCTAACAATGGTAAATAACCAGATTGTACAATAACGTTCGCCTTTTTCTTTATAAATATGCTTAATTAATGATTAAGTATGACAAGCCAACAGTTCATCTATTCTAAAGGGACAACAATAAAGCATGGGACGGCAGAATAACTGGAGAAAGAGAAATAAAGCCTGTAATGAAATACCGTGGAGGATCAGAGTACTGGCCCTCTTAATGTCCGACATGCTCGCCAAATGGCTGCCTCCATGTTTGGATGCACTAAAGATAGGGCTGGCTGAGCATGTTGGCACACATACAGTCCCTCCCACATGTACACACAAACATGGATGTATATATACACACGGCTGACATGGTCCAAAAACGGTTTGTGCCACAGTTTCATATAGGATCAAGAAATACTGCATTAAGAAAAGCTATATTTGCTTAATCAAATAAACAACAAGACATTTCTTGAAGCCTGTTTAAAAGCATTTATTATTTTATTTGTCTCAAACAAACATCATAAAAGATATATGCTACCAGTTTGGGGCCAGGAAAGATGGCTAAGATGGATAGTATTTTCTTCATACAGTGGTTACCATCAAGTGTTTAGTTACTAACATTCTTCAAAATATCTTATTTTGTGCTCCACAGCAAAAAAAAAAAAAAAAAAAAAAAAAAAAAAAAAAAAATATATATATATATATATATATATATATATGCAGGTTTGTAACAATTCAAATGTGATTAAATTATGTAAATTATGACAGATTTTGTGTGAACTATATCTTAAAGGCATAAAGGATAGAGGATTGTGAGAATCCTCAGAGAAATCCTGTGAGAATTTCATCGGGACTTGGTCTATTTTAGGCTTTCATTTTGTGTTGCACTTTTTAATGTGTTTATGTTCATTGTCAATTGTCATTTATTAATGTTAATAAATGGTAAAGCACAGTAATTGTTATTACTCATTTCATATTAATACAATTGCTTCCTGATTGTTTAATTATTACAGTAATATTTTAACAATTTTAAATGTCAAAAAGTACCTAACTGACATTAGATGCTGTTGTTCATTGTAAGACCAGGCAGATACTGTATGCGGATACAAAAACAATATTAATAAATAAGATGTAAAAAAAAAAAGTATAATAATTCCATTAATTATGAAAATAATGCATTATTAAAAAGGTAACACCATTTTGGTTTAACACCATTAAAAAACTCTGTATAGCCTGGTACTTTCAAAGCATGATTCTTTATGGAACCTTACAAAAGGGTTCTACAAATGCTTTAGCACCTAATAATATAAATAAATAAATGTTACACTTAATGGGATTGCTTTACCGATCAGGCATGTCAAACTAATATTTTGTTATGATAATCTAAAATCTAACTTAATATTCTCATGAAAAGTAAACTGTTATGGTTCTAAAACAGGATGCTATCTGTTCTTGCTCACCACTGAAGTCCTAGAACACAACAGTTGACAGGGGTCTCTCATGAGACTTCACTACAGTTATAGTCCACAGTGTTTGGAAGTCACTGCAGGGTAATGCATCCCTGCCACAAACAAACTCCTCTGGCTCAGCTAGAGACTTCATGTAATCACCCTCTGTTGTCTGCAGGAATCACTCCTTCAGTGACAGAAGCGAGAGTCAGAACACACCCAACCCTTTAAATCCCCAACGAAGCCCCCAATAAATAGAAGTCCTGACCTCGAGGCAAGAGTTAAAGAGACAAGGTGATATCTTGATAACCTCTCTGTCACACTGCACCATGGTCATAAAGAGACAAAAAGGGTCTGGGCTGATGCGCTGAGGCTGGACAGATCGCAATGGCACTTCCTGCTTAAGACAGACATGATGTCGCCAGCAGCTTTTATCTCCTGCATTTTCACTTACAGAGAATAGAGTACACGATAGATAAAGCATCACACACAGAAAACACACACACACAATTTTCAAGTGCCTACTGAGCAGACAGAGGTTTGATATGTCACGATGACAAATTTAACCTTGCAGCAAATGTGATTATTCTGAGATGTGCTTCACCGAGTAGTGTGTATGGGTCACAATAACAGCATACATTGTGGCGACCAAATGTCCTCACTGTGATCGCAAAACCTGAAATCACCAATCCTCAGGGGTGCAGCCAAAACAGCTTAATAAACATACTACATAATGCCTTAGTGAAAATCTATAAATGCAGTGTTCCAGGAGGGTTAGGCTTGGGGATAAAGAAATAAAACATCATTAGCTCACTATAATTAAAAAAAAAAAAATGTCGATGGAAAGTTCCACTGTGATAGAAAAGCAATAGAGGTTTAGCCTTCTCCAAATATCCTTACAGGAATAATACAATCTGAAATAGCCTACATTGTGGAGGCCTGTCTATGGTCCATCTGCAAAAAATTGCCTAATAAACATATCAGTAAATAGATTAGTGAAATTAAACTCGGGTGAGGTTTAGCAGCAGAGCAACAACAACAAAGAAATTATAATAGCCTACTCACATTACAAATTTGGGAAACACTGTCAAAAGCAAAATGTATTCACTTGTATCATGGAAACACTTTTAAGATTAAAATACATATTAGTAATTTAATAAACATACATTTTCTGCATTTCACTACGAGCCACTCTCTGTAGTTTCTAAGACATTCTGTAGTGCTAGGTCCTGGCTTCAAATACCGTACTAATTCCATTTTAACACACACACACACACACACACACATGCTAGGTTTACATATTTTATGGCGACATTCCTTAGGCGTAATGGTTTTTATACTGTACAAACTGTATGTGGTATTGCTCCACACTGACCCTACACCCAAACATACCCCTTAAAGGAAACTATGAGCATTTTTAGATTTAAAAGACTTAATTCTGTGTGATTTAAAGGCTTGTTTCCTCATGGGGACCTAACAAATGTCCCCACAAGGTCCAAATGTACTGGTATTACTATCTTTGTAGGGACAATTGGTCCCCATAAGGTGATAAATACCAGGTGCACACATACACACACAACAAACATTGAACGCTTGATTATTTTTCCTGGCTAGACCGCTCGGTGTCGCTGTTGTACTGTGACTCACCGGATCCGTGCTGTTGTCTCAGGATAGATGAATTGCCCGGTCGAGGCGAAGCTGACGACTTGTCTGCAGAGCCTGTCGTAGTCGTTGAAGGGGGAGCGGGTCCTATTCCAACCGGCGGAGGCACGCCTGGTTTCCCCTGACCCTGGCCCGGCTCAGAAGTGGCCCGTCCACCCGTCGCTGTGTTGCTGTTCCTCAGTGGCCATCGGTTCTGGATGTGAGACACGGCCTCCTCGGCCAGCATTCCCTCGCGCGGCGTCACGCGCAGAGTGGCCTGCACCTTGTATTCCTGAGTCTCATCAGAGTACAAGTCCAAAACCCGACACTCATACACTCCCTCGTCCTCCTTCCTCACACCCGATAGGCTGAGCTTGTGGGAAATAGCGTTGCCCTGGACCCTCACCGTCTGTTCACCAAGAGATATGTGATAACACGTCACAACAGGTTTTGTTGACAAGATAGTTTTGGCAGCCCAGTCTCATTAGCCACTTATTATTTCGTCGTATTATTTACCACTAAACAAAACATGTTCAAATTAAAGGGGGTGGGGCTGGTTAGCGCTCAAATTATTAGGAAGTATTACAAAAGTACATTCTTGGGCTAAATATTAGGCTATAATAAACAATTGCTACTTTTAGTAACTGAATTAGTACTATAAATTGTGTTATCTGTAGTAACTTGCTTTCGCTGGGCAGGTAACAACCATAGCAAAGGCTTGCCTTTGTGTTAGGAACTCTTCATTTGCGAAACATAAGTAGCTGACTGTCATTACTTATCACTTTCTTTATTACAGAGTTACGTCTCACACACAGGCTACAGACTATCAAAAGTAGTAGTCGTGACTCGTGCGCAGCAAAATGTAAGTGAATCATACCTATTGCGTTTAAAATGCGTTTTACTAAGTTTTCATACATTTAGACTGCGGACAACTGCAAATACGTCAGCATTAGGCTACTTATTTAGCTGTTGTTTATTTATTTATTTAACCTTTATTAAAAAAAAAAAAAGAAAATCCTCAAACGACTTATTACTACTAATTTTTACAAATACGACAGCTCAAAATATCAACTCTATACTTCTCAATATCATACCGTTGAGAAGTATAGAGTAAGAAATGTCACAGATAGTGTTATTTAATTAATCATTATTTTTATTCTTTTTTTTTCTTCAAGCGAGATTCTGATTCTATGAAACATTACAAAATGTTGAGTGATCAAAAATATGGCGAGTATTGAAATACTTACGCTTATTTTCGTGGCGTCCCGGTGGGCAACCTGCAAAAGATCATATCAAAACAACATGAGTAGCCAGCATGAGTATTTTAATTAGGCTACTCATGTCACAATATCACTGTGCATTTTTATGACGCTTGAAAGACCTGACAATCAATAATAAACGAGAGGGCCATTCATTTGGAGTAGCACCATGGACAGCGACAGTTCCCTCTTATGCTGTTTTGCGGTTCAACAGACATCTAGTGTTTCATATGTCACTTTCAATATAGGAGACATTCAGGTCCATTGTCAAAAGCAGAGATGCAAAGGTAGACTTTATTTTGGTGTGTTTTTGTCTGTGAGTAAGAGACAGTTCTGATATTGCCTCTTCTATAGCTAAGAGACCATCTCAAGGCTTGGTAAACACCTTGCAACATTTATTTAGCCTAATTATTATTTATTTATTTCGTATAATTAAGCATGACATCACACTGCTATTCTTCTTCTGAATGCCCACCCACAGACACATAACCCAACTTGATTCAACAAATAAATTAATAATTAATCGCCTCAGGGCGTTTAATTGAGATCGCTCATCACAAGGGATCCAACTGGACGCATCTGGACACGCGAAGCCTGCCACATCCCACTGCGGCCGTCAAAAAGCACTCCTGGTGCGACTCCAATAAGAACTTGAACGGAAATAGTCTGTGTTCAAGCGAAAGCTCCTTTACCTTGGCTCTGTTGGCCGGAGCGCTAATTTGTAGTTCGTGAGCAAGCTCCTTAGGGGCCGCTTCCTTGAGGTACCACCACTGAATCTCCAGAGAGAACGGCGAGACTCCGACGGCTCGAAAAGCGCACGGCATCTCTATGTCCTCACCCTCACCGACACTCACATCTTTGGGCACTTCAGTGAATGTGGCTTATGAGGAAAACACATCAACAGCAGATAGTGCGATTAAAAGAAACCCCTCAAATAGATTCACCAAGGCCTATATTTAAGATGACACACATTTATAGGCTATTTTGTGTTTTGAAAGCTTTTTTATAAACTGCATTCAGCTTTTAGCTTGTACGTATTACGGTAGAGATGGGAGTATGTTCAATTCTCCACACGTAATTATAACAATTCATTACTTTCACTACCCATATGCATTTAATAACAGGTTAATAATAGGTTTAATCCACATGGCATTAAAAACAAAACAATGAAACTTAAACAAGAACAATGCAGTAATTCCACATGAGTATAAAAAGAGGGAAACTAAAAGAATCGCAACAGACTGTTTGTGCTGACTAAATGCGCAACATGGGAGAGACTAAAATCTGTTCAAGTTTACTTACCATTTACACAGAATAGCAGGGGCGCATTCAGAATGAAATAATAAAGGACGCTGTGGAGTCCCCGTTTTTCCATGTCATAAATAAGGTGGTCAGATTGGAGAACGAGTGGAAGCGGTCATTTGACCTGGAGAAACAGGTTTTATTTCATTGACATCTCCATAACTTCGTCTCACTCGGGTTTCTTCTTTTTAAGATATAGTTTCTTCCCCGAAATGTAGATTAAAAGGACTGGAATCTCCGAATAAGATACTCCAAAACGATGCTGCGTCAGTCAAACAAAATGTAAAATCCAATGTTGCGGACCAGAAAAAACCCTTTCTGTTGGGAAAACTGTGTGTGGAAAGTGTTATTCTCTTGAGTAAGTATCCTTTGCCCCTAAAGAATCCTCTGTTCCACCATTTGCTTCTTATCAAGATAAATCTTGCTTTCAACAGTAGGAAATCTGCTCACTTTGGTCTCCGTAAAAAGAGAAAAAATCCGTGATTCGTTTCCACCACCCATCACAAAACAATCCTGTGTCTAAACCCGCGAACCAAAAAAAAAAAAAAACCCCAAAAAACTAAATAAAAAAAAAAACCCAACAACGTCGGAGGACAAGAGATTCCTTCGACGTTTTTAAGGAGCAGTTAAGCACCCAAACGAAGAAGCGGCATCAGTAGATCGTTCCAGCTCGCGCCACCGGAACCCTCTGCTTTGTGTGTGAGCGCGTGAGCAGCGAGGAGGCGCTTTGGCATTTCCAGACCACTGACAGACTGACGGGGTTTGGGAGCAAACTAACCGTCTCTGTCTCTCAAATCAGCATACGGCTCGACCAATAAGAGGAAAACCCTACCAGCGGACGTACAAAGCAAATCATTGAAAATAAAAAGCGCTTCGGCGACTAATGCGGTTTACTCTGCGCGAGCAACAAGCGACCATTCATGCAGCAGACGTCGAGTCATGACCAGAAGTATTTCATTTTAATATGAAAGTCTGATACCTCAGATTACGCGGTCACTCTTAATCTCTTTCTGCCCCATCATTTGCCTCTGGTAATAATACCATAGAGGTAATCTGTCTTTCTTCTCCCCCACTACCGCAAAATCCAGATTGACTGTTTTGGAACAGGCTGGTTTCTAGCTGGTCTAAGATGGTTAGGGTTTTGTGGTACACAATCATGAACCAGGAACACTCAAGCTACCATTTGGTCAAACTGATTTTGGAGACACGGTTAACCATTCAAATACCTGCTAGCACCAGATAAGGGCCATATTAAAACAGAATCTCCTATTACAGTATTTTCCAAAACACAGTTACAATAATAATATGGATTTTCCACAGGGCTGGCAGTCAGTCAAAATAAATATCTTCACACCTCCTTTAATATTTGCACTTCACAGGATTCCAGGAAACAAAGGTTCAGTATTCAGCCTTTTCAGCTCTCATTCTATAAATATGAACAAAATTATAGCGGTTATTATTAGCGTTTGGTGCTTAGATAGATTCTGCATAAGCAGGGATACTGCAGGTGTCTGCTGGTCTTGGTTTTGACACCTAATTCACACAATTTAATCATGGAAAATCAGAAAAACATAAAATAGCTGGGAAGATCAATAAAAATTAAATTAAATAAAAATGGCCAAATGTAAGGTAATGTATTGATATACAGTAGTTAATAATAACAATATTAGTAATGATAATTATAGCTTATATTATTATGACTTGAAAAGGCTATTAAGCCATTAGTAAGATCTTTGTATATCCATACACATTCATTCACATGGAACTGAAGGATGTGTCACCATTTCTGACCACTAATCCAGCATTGTCCCTGGAGTCCCAGGCTTGTGTAGCAGAGTGCTTCTCTGGCTGAATCCTAAAACAGCCCTCCCTCCCAGCTGCCTGTCTGCCAATAATGTAGCACTTGTTCACCCCTACACTCCCATTAGCACTTCACCAACACAGAAAAGGAAGAGAGAAACTGAGAGAGAGAGAGTTAAAGGGAGAAATGGGACGAGGGCACTATTGAAATTAGGCTTTTGCCCACTATTGATGTGTTGGTGCTCAAGAGATGGTGAGAAAGAAAACGTAAGTGCGCTCAATGTGGTTGAAAAAGAAAATGAGAATGTGAGACTGAGAGGGAGACAATGTAAGAGGCTGAGTATCAGACAGAGAGGGATTGAACAGTAATCTGTCCTTCTGTTGTAGGAAGATACTCATCAGTCAAGTACTTCGACAACATTTCCCAATATATTTTATAGGAGTGAGACATGCATTGCTAAGTAAACCCATGCAGCACGACAGATGTTTTTGTTTTCTTTTCCCTGTACACACCATCATATCACTCTCCTGATGGACTAAACTGCTAAATGTAACAATAAAAAGTTGTGTAATAAAGAAAAATACTAAGCAGCACTGTTTTTTTAAATTGATAATAAGAAATGCTTCTTATTTTACAATATTACTGTTTTAATTGATTTATAATAATAAAAACCTAACCCAAACTGTAACACTCAAGCTGGATGTGCCAGCCCAGCTCACTGGTTGGCACTCCAGCGTCAGACTTACTCTATGTGTTTTTTGTCTGTTGTCAACTCTTGTCTCCGCCCCCTTGTCTGTTACCATAGTGTTTAATTCCTATCTCCGCCCATCTTGTTTGTTGTCTTAGTGTTTCATTCCTGTCTCCGCCCCACAGTCTAATTATCAGGTGCATTTAAACCCCAGTTTGTCTCTGTATTATCGCTGGTCAATGTTGGATGTATCCCATGTTCTCCCTTTGTCAAGCCATTTATGTGTTTCCTTGTTTCCCTGTGTTTTGCTGTATTGGATTTACTGTTATCGACCCACGCTACATTTTCTGTATTATTCTTATGTGTCTGCCTTTGATGTTCCTGGTTTGCCATTATCGACCCTGCCTGTGATTACCCTGTGTGTAATAATAAAGCCTGCAGATGGAGCCGTACGTTTCCCATCGTCTGATTCATGACAATGACACAGTAGCAGGGCTTTTTGACTGCTGTCACTTTATGTTAACTGTTAATGTAATTATATTAATTCCAAAAAGTTTATATATATATATTAATATAATTACATTAACAGTATATATATATATATATATGTATATATATATATGCATATTAGGGCTGTCAAAAATAGTGCGCTAACGACATTAATTATTTTTTGTCATTAATTCCGTAAAATTTTTTTACGCATTTCACGGAAAGTGGGACAACAATTACCTCGGTGTAACTGCACTTTGCATCAGTGACACGTGGGTACTGAAGTCTTTTACGCTGACTGTATTAAAAACTGAAAAGCGTCATTTTGCGGTTCACTGTTCACACTTGCACTTTGCACTGTCGTCCTTCATTCGTCTAAAGCCTCGACGATCTTCCGTTTTAACAACCTTATTGCCCGAGCTTCTCAATAACAAAACTGCATACACTGCGACTCACTCATACACCACACTCTTCTTCGTTTTTTTTCTGCTGCATTTTTGACGCACACGAAAAGCAGATCGCTCGCCAATATAAAAGTCTCCCAAAAATAATCTTTTAAAAATAATATACCCGTTACATATAGCTTACTGCAGTGCAAGTCGCGATTCAGCTGTGCGCGACAAACGCTGCCAGTGTGATAAAAGCACATTTGGCGCACGCTGCTTCTGCTCTGCATACGTGCTGCTTAAGCATGTAGTGTGAAACCGGCGTAAAGGTAAAAGATTGTTCTCATTGCAAAGACAAATATTATGGTATGTTTCAGCTTGATTTAAGCCACCATTATTTGGCTGTCTTAATAAACAGTTATATTCTGAAAATTATGTATCTGTGTACTGTTATTTATCCTTTGGTATGCATTTCAGAAAAAAAAATGGTTAGGATTCAGGAGTAGTTGCAAATAGTGATTAATCATGATTAATCCACTGAAAATCCTGATTAATTTGATAAAAAATGTTAATCATTTGACAGCCCTAATATTATATATATATAATATATATATATATATTTTTTTTTTTTTTTTGAAGTACACTACAAGTGCATGTTCAGTTGGATTACATATCAGTTAGACTGGTATTTAGTTGAGAAATATTTAGCATGAACAGACTTTCCACAAAAAAATCACAAATAATAAGACAGAGTTGGAGTCATAGATATAGCAGTCCAGGCTATACAGTACTTTACAAAACTGTTGCTATCACAGAAGTCGTGACATATTCTCCCAGTGTGCAAAGGCTGAAGTTGCAGTTTTAAAAAGGCAAACAGGCCCAGGTAAGGCAATCAATTTCAATTCACCAAGGAGTTCAGGACCGCAATTGATGTCAGTTCAGTTCAAAATGACTTCTTGTCCAAGCATTCACATTGTCTTTGAAGCAACTGTTGGCAAGAGTGAACGCAGAGGTCAAGTGCAGTACATGCTCGCCCAGCACAGTCGGCATGAATCTGTCAGGCAGCTGCCAATGTCTGGGCTCACAGTGGAGGTTGCCAATTAGTATGCCCTCTCTCGACTGCCCACAGAGAGCTGAAGAAGGCATCCAGCACACCTGTCAATATTTACTGTTCCAACAAAATGCATCATTCAAGGCCATCTGCTCCTGGTCAGACTATACCCAGAGGTTTGAATGGTGACACTTACTTTGAGCTTAATCAATTAATTCATTGTGCACTACTGAATAAAGTTTCAAATTCTATCTATCTATCTATATGTATAATCTTAATACTAACAATAATTTTAACGCAATATGGCATATTCCCACAGAAACCAAGAAGAACCACATGCAATAAATCAACTAAGATGCAATAAACCACCATCAAGATGGCACATCTGATTATTATCTCATAATCCCTTGACTTCTTAGTTTGAACTGAGGAGATTTTTATGAGAAGATTTTTGGGATAAAAAGCATATGTTATTAAGCGCTACAGATTGCCTTTCTCTCAGGGCAAGTGGATATGACAGGCCTACAAATTGAGATTTTTCAGCTCATTTGGTTGATGCAGGACCTTTGGGGTCCAAAGTCAAGGGATTACAGTTGATATGGGAAACTTTTAGCTGGACTGCATGGACCAACGCTATCTTGAGTAGTCCATGAGTCGTCACCAATGCCCATGAGTGGCGGTCTGCATACTATACAGCAGGGGTCATTAAACTTGATCCTGGAGGGCCGGTGTCCTGCAGAGTTTAGTTCTCACTTGCCTCAACACACCTGCCTGGAAGTTTCAAGTATACCTAGTTAGACTTTAATTAGCAGCTTCAGGTGTGTTTGATTAGGGTTGGAGCAAAACTCTGCAGGGACACTGGCCCTCCAGGACTGAACTCGGTGACCCTTGCCATACAGTATATAATTTTGTGGTTGAATTTGGCTTTGAAACTTTTGCATAAGCCACCAGATCAAGAATATTCTTTTAACTCTTAGTGTTATTGATTGCAGAGATGGTGCTTGATGGGGTTGGTACTCGGAGGTGCCTTTGAAGGTATGTGGCCCAAATATGTTGCCCAACTATAATCTATTTATTGTTCATGAAATTGCATCCCAAAAGGAATATCCTTGTTTTATTTGAAAAATCGAAAGCCTGTGCCACATAACGTCAGCACAACCTGTAATTTATGTAGGTGACCTTGAAGATGCATTATCGAGGTGATCTCCGAAACACACACAACACATCAAATGATCCATTCTTTCTCCTGACACCAGCTCTGTAGGAAATTTCCCTCTGTTTTCCTGGGTCAGTCTTCCGCAGAGTCTTTCTCCCTGATGGATCACTGCTGAAAGAGGATGGATAGCAGCTTATCCCATGCCTGGTGTCTGGCATTTCACCCTTTCTTTTTCATTCATCCATCTTCCACACTAGCAATTTGTTATGGTGCAGTAGGCACTGTGTACTATACAAATACATGTATGTGGAAGCAGAAAAAGCCAAAATTATACTACTTTTGTAAGTTTCTTAAGGAAGCTCTTGCTCACAGCTCGCATATTGCAAATTTTGTCATCTTCACAATCTATGCGGACTCTAAGTTTAGGGTTAAAATTGTGAGCCCTGTTCACATTTGTATAAAAAGTCAAAATACACTTGGGCGAGCTGAATAAGTGGTACGAGCTGGACAATCCTGACCAAACAAGAACATATACAGCAATATGCGGAAAGAAGATACTTTATTCACATGACAGACATACTTTCTACTATTTTGTCTTGACACAGCACTTCAGTTGATTATTCAAATAATTTAGCACATTTACCTGAGCTCATAATTTAAAATGTGGCTACATATCTTCTGTAGTAAAAGGTCTGTTCCATTCGAAGGTAATTACCCTGCAAAGTGCATATTCTGCTATCTTAAGTGAGATTTGAATCCAAAGGGAGCATACAGTTCGAAGGGCACTGTAAATAGCATAGGGAATAAGGGAATATCGACGCATCACTTGACATGAAGTGGAGAGGGCAATTTACTTTTATGCATTTTTTTTTTTTCACTCCAGTACTTAAACAATTTTTTTAATAAAATTAATGCATTTGAGGTTGCAGCATTTTTATTGGGTTTATTGATTTTATCTACACATTTCTGTGTTTCCCTGTTTGTGGGTATTAAAGTGTGCGAGACGCACTGTATCAGTTACAATGCAGCTAGTTATGTTTTAAATGTGACTTATTAAAATCTGTTATAAAATTATGTGTATTTTTTAATGTTAATTTACCCTTTTACATTTAGTTTTTAGTAGACTGTTAGGTTTGCATTAGTAAAATTATTTGACATGTATTTGCAAAGTTAGTTATGGTCAGACTAAAACATTCACAAATTATTAAGCTGACATTCTACTAATACTTTAATGACTGGTAGTTAACATGTAAACTAATTGTGAGGTACATAAGAGTTTTTACAGTGGACTGTCCAAATAAAAGTGTTACCAATTCCACTAATAAGTGATGACAATATAGGGTGTTCAGAATAAAAGCATTTTATCAACCGAAACATATATTCTGTGCTTAGGGACTCTGTCAGTCGAAACACAGCTAAGGTTTTGTCAGGGTAGCTTCTTTTATGCTAAGACAGGGACAGTATGGCTTTCAGCATGTCAGCCTAGAGGAACAGAACTGTCTGAAAACCCAGTCCTGTAATATCGTGTAACCCAGATGCAGGAAGTGTAAGAGCTTAGAAACAACAATGAAACAAGACCCCTGTCACTCAAAATATATTGCAGGAGACGGCAGTTCTTTTTAGCAATCCCACATCCCATTTGCTACACTGCTTGCGCCCTCCAAGGCCGGCAGCCTGGCAGCCCGGCAAACCGGAAACAAAATCAAAAGCGCTTTTTAACTATAAACACATTGCTTACAAACAAAACAGTAGCCCAAAGAAAAAAGACAAATTACAGGTACACCTAGCTGCATACTTAAAAAGAGCGAACCTACTGTTCTCATTATTACACTGGCATTTTCAGATGCTGTTTTCAGTATAGGGTGATCAGGAGAGCTCGCTATTATCCATTAGAGCCCCAGAGAGATTTTTAAAAACACATTCCCTAGAGGGCTTTATGAAATACATAAAACTGCCCTCTGTTCTATTATTTTTTCATTTGGTGGGTCAGTGGGGTCAGACAGAGTAGCAGGCTCCGTCCACATTCCCTCCAGACCCGTTATTGGCTTGAGTGTACGATCTTGTTCGGCGGTGGGTAGAATAGCTTAAACGATTTTGCCATCTAAATCACTTCTGCCTGTGCACAGTGGACAGGAATGCTTTCCGTGACTAGCTTCTGCCAACGCACCATCTCACTAAAACGAACTTGAGAGTTTACGACTCAACTTTCTGGGGGCAAAATCACTAAACAGTGCCATCTTATGTGAGGTATTCCATTCCATCATTCCATTTTTATCCAGTATAGCAAGAAACATTCCACCTGGTGAAGCATTGGCTGGTTAGCATAGCCCCTGCTGGTAGATGTTTGTAACTACTTGATCTGGTTTCAAAAAGTGCAAAGTCATTCTCCATTGACAGTCATTCAAAAAACCTTAAAGTGTGAAATGTAAATAAATATGTTCTACCTGTTGCTACTGATGAAAAAAATAAAAATAAATCATGGTAAATCGCAGCATATAATTTGCGTATATTTTACTCCTGTGTAGATGCAGTTTATTCAATCAGCAGCTTTTGCCACAGTGTTTTTCTTCAAGATAGTTCAGTAGTATATATGGCTTCTGAGGACTACTTGATGCATTTATGCAAATGCATGCTCTTCATGCACTAACTGTTAAAACGGTAAATATACACACGCACACACACATATATATACACACACATATATATATATATATATATATATTAGGAATGTAACGATTCGCGATATGAAATCGAAATCGCGACACTCAGATCCACGATCCTGTGTCGCGGTGTGATGAGAGATAATCGCGACACACCCCGTGACTACCTTTCCAATCATGTGACGCCTACCTGCAAAAGTTGAGCTAGTTGAAGAAGAACGTGAGGAAACATGGCAACCAACCCAGATATTGCGGACCCTTCATCCTCATTTAAGTCGGCAGTATGGCAACATTTCGGCTACCTGGTGGAGATAAAGGATGGCATGTAGTCGACAAGACCCACACAATTTGCTGTAAGTGCTTTAAGAAGCTTTCCCAAGCGACTAGAGTTGTGAAAAATCACAACTTAAAAATCAATCAAAAATAAATTTAGCTGCAGCACAGAAAACAACAAAAAAATTTGTGATACGAACCGAATCGTGGGTTTGGTGTCTCGTTACAGCCCTAATATATATATATATATATATATATATATATATATATGTATATATATATGTATGTATATATATATGTGACAGATTCTTAGAGGCGTTCGGATCCATTCGCAGGGCTTTAATCGGAAACTCAGACAGGCTAGAATTACAATCGCCGGCAGACAGGTACAACACGGATAATCCAATAGAATGGTCCGTAAACAGGCTTGAAAACACTCAGA
>JAUCMU010000125.1:19774079-19797544 GCA_032275025.1 Enteromius treurensis
GTTTTGAAGTAAAATATAATGTGCAGTGTTCCCAATAAATGGAAATAAAAATATTATAAGAATTCTGAGCTTTACTCACGTTTTAAAAAACACTGCTATCATTTTGAACACAACTGTACATTAGCACTTTTGAAATGCATGAATGGGATATATACTGTATTGTGAGTGTCACTGACAACATGATAACGCACAAGGACTTTTCATTCTGATGGCACTGATGTTCATTGACATAAATACAGTACTTTTGCACAACGAACAAAAGATTTTGAGGAAGTTACAGGCTTTTACAGGTATTCCATTGGTTGATGCTGTTTGTGATATAAGGCGTTTTGTATTTTGTGTGTAAAGTTTTGAAAAAGAAGCAAAGTTTGGAAAATGTGAGTAAGCAGTTGAAAAGAACTGTAATGTTCATTTTCTGGCAAAGAAATATTGCAGAGAAATAAGACGAAGTTTATAAAGGCTGAAAAAGATAAAGTACATAAATGCTGATTTTAATGTATATGGGTCAAAGAAAAAAAGGGTTTAGCCATAAAATTAAGTATCATACTGCATGCTTTAAATTGTTGTTGTCTTTACTCATTTTGATGATGGTTGAATTTTTACATAGGCCTAAATGATGTCACACTGAATGACAATGTAACATTTTTTCAATCAAATTTAGAAATTTTATTCTCCAAAAACTTATTTGAAACCTTAAAAGTAGACACTTTAATGTGCTTTCTATGGACATATCAATTTTTGTGAATTTCTTTGGATGTGGACATCTTTGACCCATATCTGTCCATTAATTGCAGTATTTAATTACAATGTTATTTATTATATATCGCACTCATTTGTGCCCCCCGGCAGTCCTATCCCCTATACATTAAAACTAATGTATTGTATACTGTAAAATAAAAAATAACAGTAAAATTTACAGTAAAGGACTGGCAGCTGAAGCACCAGAAAGTCTCATGATGATCCAAAGCCCACCACAAGCAGCTTCTCATTATGAACAAGTTTAGAAGGTGCTCAGTGTCATTCACACAAACACTAAACACCATGAAATATGCAATAAACATTCATTTAACAAAATTACATGTAACATACAACCCTAATAAACATAACTGATAAGAAAAAAAAACTAAGAAGAAACATAGTTCTAAGCAAAAAAAAAAAATGCTATGTTATTTCTCTGTAGATTTTAAAGCAAATTTACTATTAACCATTTAACAGGGGTTTACCATTGCTTTTTCAGTTTTTACCATTAAAATCAGTGTCATTCTTTGCAGTGATGAACTGTATAGAACTGTAAAGTAGAGGATGTGACTACATTGTGTAAAGACTGATATGAGTCTTTCCCTGCCCACTCTCTTGCGGAAATACCAATGACTGTAGGAGAGAAATATCAGGCACATTTATCAACGGAGTGATAAAATAAGGGAATCACATTCAAATTCCATAAAACAGATTTTACATAGGCTGCTACGTATGCTTGTTCCTGGTCAGAGGGAAAATGGGATTCCTCTCAATTGTCTGATAGTCAAATCTGGAATTAGTACATTATCAAGTTTACCCTTTAGTCCATACCTTTGGAGCGCTGTGCATTATATATGCAGCAAATCATCTAAATGACATCTATGTCTTGCTTCAGAAAGCTTATTAAGAAAGCTGTCAGTGTTACACAGCCTTACAAAACCTAAAAGGCCATTCACTGACAGCTCAGTGAATAAAAGCCAACAAGTGAGGCCTCTCTGTGGATTAGATAACTCCACTTTCAGCCTAAATACCAGCAAACAATAAAGAGCCCCTTGTACAGACTCAAAAAGTATGCAGCATATCCCTCATTAGAGATGACAGCAAAATAGAAAGGATGGCTGATGTGTAGAAACCCATTGTAAGGTGTTTGTGATGTGCTTTCACTGGAATCTGTAGTATCTGTTATTAACTATGCACTGACAATTATTTTGCTCGAGTTTGATTGCTGTAGTTGACATATCTGAACCTCTATCGATTATACAATCTATAGCTCCTTTTGTACAGCAGGTCATTTTAAGAAACAACTTTCTTAGTTTCAGCTAAAGAATCATCGAATGACTAAACTTGGCCTTTTCTGCTATTTTTTATATTTAAAGATTGTTTTAACAAAATGAGAAACTACATTTCAGTTTATATCAGGGTGATTGCACCATTGCCCTGTTATCTCAGTAATGTTGGAAACTCAATTACAGTGAGCCAAGAAAAGCCGACAGCTCCCCTGCGTGAGGCTCCCCAAAATCTAGACCCTCTGACTAACAGGTTTAGTCTTTGCCTGTTAGCTTCCTTGAAAATGAACAAGCAGGAGAGATTACTGATACACTGTCAATTCCTTTTCCTTTACCAGGAAATGACAGACACTCCCACATCGAGTTCATTTGGATGACACCATTACACAGCCACAACAGTGATGTCACAGACACATTTCAAGAGAGCAGATATAAGATCAATTCTCCAGTGGATTTCTCTCTGACGGAGGAGAAAATTCCAATGACGGTGTTATTCACCAGTCAGAGGACTTTAGAAACATCTGATCATAGAAACATTCCAGACTACTTTTGTTTTTATAGTGAGGCTCACTGCTATTAAGTCTTGAATACATGATTCACTGAGAAAAAATACATCTAAACACACACTGTAACATAGTTAGAGTCATTCCTGATGACTAGTTTATCCCTGCCGGTGCCTGGAACTACTCTTACAACTTCTTGTAGCTTCATTCTTTACAATATTATATAATAATAATAATAATAATCTGAAAAAACCTATATTGTCTTCCCAGTTACTGATTCAGGCTCTATTTCACCGGTCCCCATTTTTCATACAAAACAACATCATAATACATATACGTGCTACAATTTACATGCTAGTACATTTTATCTTACTAATACCTTATTGTTAATACATTCAATCTTCTGATACCATTTTTAAAAATTGGCCTAGCGTCAAGACTTAAACTAAATTCAAACAGAAAATTAAAATGATTTCTAACGCGACATGTGACACTGAAGACTGGAGTTAAGCTGCTAAAAATTTAGCTTTATCTTTTTCACACACTTAATAAAGTGTGGGGTGACAGAAATAAAGGTACAAAAGCTGTCACTGTCACTTTTCAAAATGTATATATATTTTTTAGGTACTAATACGTACCTTCAAGGACCCAAAATGGACCCTTTAGCTACAAACTTGCCCCTTTTGAAAAAGTACTGCCCCAGTGACAGCTTTTGTACCTTTATTTCTGTGTGCAGGAATTAACTGATACATTTAAATGTGCCAAAATACAAAACAGTTATTTTAAACTGTAATACAAATAAACGCAACCAACATGTGGATGTGAATGTAACATCTTCGTTTACATGACTGTGCTTCCCTCTGGTGGACAAATCAGCATTCAATCACAAACTAGCATTAATGGTGGTGTGTGCAAATGACAGAACTGACTTCTAGAAAACACACAGTCTGTACACTAAAACAATATTTGAAGCCACACAACATACATTTATAAAGTAGTTCAATCGCAACACATGACAGCATTTCAAAATATATTATTTTAATAAGAACATTTCTTTTAAATAAAGTTAAATAAGGTTTTAACAAAACAATGAGGACAAACTTTACTTTTTCTAATGCTAACGGCTTCTTTTCAAAAGAACCTTTCCCAGCAGTGTAGGATAAATCATAAAAATCAAACAGACAATTGTAATATTACTAGACAGAGCTTTACATAAAAGATAAAGTGATTATGTGTCAAGTTACTTCTTGATTTAACTACACAAAATGGGGGTCTACCTATAAAACCAGTGCTTGAATCCAAACCCATAAAGCATTTGTGTACTTCCAAACACCTTTTGAGATCATGCCATATGATCAACACCCTGCATTAAATCTGTACATATCCGTAAATATGACATTTATCAGAATAGTACTATACACCACAACCAGCTACAATATTCAACTTATAATGGCTTACTTTTTAAAAGAAACTATCGCTTTAAAATATACTGCTAAAATATGAAATAAAAGTACATGTAAAAATGTGCCCTGGTCGAATTTCACAGTGCATAACCAAGCAAGAACAAACGGTTTCTGCTTTTGATGATTGATCCATTAAAGTAGCTGGTTTTCTGATTTGCACTGCGTTTTCTTTTATTCCAAACCCACATTGAAGTTTTTAATTGCACAATTCGGTGCAAACCCTTATGAAAGAAAACAATACAACATAAATCAAACAAACAAAATGAAAAGCATCTCCGCATCTTGCTTCCATCAGAATATACTTGCCGGGTGGGTTACATTCTTGGCGTTTTAAGCACTTTTCCAGTCAGCAGAAGTGTACTCCTAATCCATACATAAATCACCATTCCAGGGTCTGCTGGTTCAGTCTTAACACAAAGACTGTATCATAAAGTACTTGGAAAAGTCTGTTTATATATCAAAATGACATGGATACTAGCATGTATCATCTGAAAAACAAAACAAAAGGAGGAAGACGTTCATTTGAACTTTGGTCAGACAATAATATATATATGACACTAAAATAACTGGCATGAAAAGAAGTTTATTAGACGACACACTTACCATGATACCACCACTTGGTTTTCTTTGGATTCTTATTACATGTTTTTACATAAAAGGAGTTATCTGGAGGACGTCGCTGAAAAAGCAGACAGTTCATTAGACAACCGTAATAAATGAATTTCATGAACCTTCTCTAATTTGGTTAATTGAAAGTTTAAATGTACCTTTTCTTTGCAGCTTGAAAGCATGCTGATAATGCTTAAACACACAGATTGCACAGACAGAGCTGGTGACCAGTCCTCCGTTAAAATAGATAAACAGATGTGACCGTTGCTATAGACATGCGGATGGACGGGTATGTTTTCTCCAGTGAACATTACCTAGAAACAAATACATATAGCTTTCAGCCTTGACACGCAGACAAAAAAGAAGAAAAAACATCAAGGTATTTTAAAAGATTCAGCATGTACCTGAGGTGAATCAAAAGGATATCGACCACTGAATTTGAAGAGGAGCTGAAACTTCTCTCCTTCATAGAGAGTACCTGGAGCGCCTTCCATATCTATAAACCACCTGGACAAACACAAAGTAGTGTTTATGACAATACAATCCTGTGTGTGTGTGTTAACCCAGTCAGTAAAACTTAAATAGTTTAAAGAATTTATTAACCCAGAAATTAAAATGTCATGCCATTTTAAGACTATAATCTTTAAAATATTTTAATGAAACCTGGGCATTTCTGTCCCTCCACTCAAAGTCCATTCTTTCAAGACTTTGATGATTATAAAGGTATTTGAAGAGATGCATGTGATGCAAATGTGTTTAAGCATTTGTTTACTACTTTTAAAGTGCTCTAGGTATGTGTAAAGCAATATTTATATGTGAATAAAAGGGATCGTGTCTCTACAAAATAATTGGATCAAACTATTCATATAAAAGAAAATAAATGAAGTCCCTCAGGTTTCCTTAAAATATATCTTCATTTGCGTTTTAAAGATTAATTTTAGTCTCTTAAGTTTGCAATGACTAAAGTAGTAATTTAGTACTCAAAAGTGCAAAAAGATAATCCTGGTTTAAAAGGGCAGGGTTTAAGATGATTATGCTTTTGAAGAAGTTCACATACTTCACGCTTCTGTCATTCTCACTGGAAGATCCAGTTGAAATACGGATTAAACATTTACGAGGTCAAAACATTTTAACACATAAAGCATGAATGAATTGTTTCCAAATACATCTAGTACATGCATTTAGAAAATATATGAATTTTCATGTCATGCCAAGATTAAGGGAAGGTTACAGGTTGTCAGAATATAATCCAGCCTCAGTTGCTTGACGGACACATCTCACAACTTACTCGGTGATTGTGTTCTGCACACTTCTCTCATTAAGAGTCATTCCAGGAGGTGGATCACTTTGTAATGCCAACAATTCCTTTTGTAATCGCTTCTGAAAAGTGAAAATAACTTCATTTAAGGGATAACTCAAAGTAAAACAGGACATCCCTCATTACATCACACCCAGTTCATCATTTTAACACACAGTATTATTTTAGTATCATTTTAAACACTTCTCCTTAAATCGCACCCTATCGCCCGAAAAGTGCTAAAAAAATACAACTAGCAAACAGACTGCTAACAGCGAGCTAGTCAATCGAGTTTCATTGCTATAATAGTAGCTAGCGATTAAACACCATTATTTACAGCTTCGGAAGGACTCTGATACACAATTCCCGTTTCACATCTCTTTAGAAGTATCTTCTTCTTTCCCCGCTGCAACAGTATGTGATGTGACAGCACAGAGTTAACTGGGTTATCAGACTGACTGTACGTTAGCTTACAAAGTAAACAACTGTGCGTACAAATGAAACGGCTGGCTGTACTGGGTTCAGATTAGCACTGGCAGGGACCCTAGACGAAACTCGGTACGTGTCGCAGCTATGAGTGAAAATTATTTATACTGTTATTTAAAAAATAGTATCTGGTGTGTGTAGAGAAACACTCACCTGCATCGACGCCATGATGGAAAGCCCCTGTAGAGAGGCGATTGGCCGAATGACGTCTGATCGGGTTTTTCACGGAACCGCAATGCAACAACAACATTCAGAGTTTGCAACAATGTTTAGGGGGAGGAGGTACTACAGGTGAACGTGCTAATATCCACTTATACTAGCGACAATACTCTAAAAATCCTTTTTTTTTTTTTGTACGTATGGAAATATAATAGAGTTGTATGTAACGTTACTCCTTTCCTAGGAGTGAATTTGGAGGGGAGACGGCGTTTCACTTCCAAATGGTTGGGCTTATTTTGAACCATTCAAAAGACTACGAAAGTGATCTTAGCAAAGTGTATATAAGCTTCTAAACTCTTTGTTCAAGTTCTGCACATTAATGTAGCGCTGTGTTTATGGTTCGCCGCACGATGCCGTCTTTTGTCATCAAACCTGCAGCTTCTCTATCGCGTCGTGCTCCTCACAGATCTGCTGAGCACACAGCAGTTTTTTATTATTCATGGCAACAAACAAAGAATAGAAACGATGTGAAAGTTTATTTATCAGTTTTATACAGTTTTAGTCAATATTACAGTTTTTCTCGGTTGCTTTGGTGCATTTCTCACAACAGTAGCCTATTTAAATTTGCAGTTAAAGCGTTTCTCAAAACTATTAGTGCAAACTGCAAAACCTAGTCGATAACCTGCAAAAGTGTGTCACTTGCTCAAAATGGATAGTTCATTCCTCAAAAGCAAGTATTGTGTCAATGAAAGTGTCAGTGTCGTTAAAATGAAAAGTCCTGACACCATTGTTTATGAACAGGATAGTCAAATGTCTTTGTCATGTTTTCATTATGACAGTTTACTCTGTAAATATTTCACAATGCAAAAAAGTCAAATTTTGGTGACACTTCCTGAAAATGCTCAAGGCAGCACTATATAGTATTTGCAAAGCCATTTGAAAACTACAGTACAGTTAGACATTATTGTACGTAGTGAGGGTCGCTGTGATTTTGCCAAGTAGGACATGATCCTGGATCAACATTACTGTCCAAAAATATAAATTTATCCCAATCCTTACCCTTAAACCTACCCCTACCCAAAATTTATACAAGGATGTTGATCCAGGAACATCTTGTACTTGGTGAAATCACGCTCACCATGTAGTGAGGTATCTGAGTACCAGACACTGAATATGTATGTTTCACATTTTTACTGCATATGGTCTTTGCAATTCTTATTTACTGTATTCAAAGCTTTGTGCAAACGATTCATTTTAGAAGACATTTTCAGGAAAAAAGAAAAAGAAAAAAAGATTTAAACTGTTTTTTCAAATTTACCTGAGAGATTTTGACAACTATTTCAACATTTTTGCATGTAATAACTCAAGCAATGAAATGAGGACTATTAGTTTTATATGGAATGACTATTCAGCAGTCACAAGTTTAGATAATTTTGACTGACATGACATAAGCAAATGATAATGTAATAAAACACCAGAGAGTTGTATGAAAGCAATTGATGCATGTCCAAAAGCATTGCAATTTGTTGGAAAGAATGATGTGCACACATGACTAATTGTTTTGAGAAATGCATTAACTGTAATTCCAAATGTAAGTATTGTTGTGAGAAATGCACCAAAGCAACTGAGAAAAACTGTAAAGTGAACAGACATTAAAAAGACAAGAATTGGGTTGTTTCGCTTTAAGTTTCTACTCTTTCTGACAAGCAACCTACTAAGTCAAAACAAGGAACTGTAGTCGAAAAGCTGCATTTTCTTTGGAAAATGCATAGCTCTGTAGGAGCATGGTTGGAGACCTCTGCTTTAAGTGGTTGATGACTTTATACTGCACGCTTCCTTTGGTTTAAAGCAGGGTCTCTCAATCAGGTTCTGCACTGTCTTGCAGAATTTAGCTCCAACCCTAAACAAACGCTCTTGAACAAAATCAAGGTCTTCAGGATAATTCAAACTGTATAGCCAAGAGAGCAAAGTTGATAAGGTTTGGTTCTAAACTCTGGAGCTGAGAAACCCTGCTCTAGGGCTTTTCTCGAGTCAGCCGTAGCAGCACTGCCCACAAGGCAACAGGGGCCCGGGGGATTTGGGTCTCAAAAGCTGAGATGTCCAAAAATCACCCTGGTAGCCTTCAGCAAGGTTTTTTATCGTTCTGCCTGAATTGGCACAACAGTACAGCTCCCTGGAACATCAATTCATCACAGCAATTGAAAGTAGGGGTCAATTACATACACCTGACAGTGTTTGAAAGTGAAGTCTGAATGGCAGAGCTTGTTACACTTTAAATCCTAGAATGATAATTGTTAAACCTTTATTTCAAAAGTCTAAATGAAGTCTAATGAAAACAGTGTTTTTGGCAGTGTTTCTAGAGCAAGAAAACAATGGTACCTGGTAAATATTATATAAATATCAAATTATCACATTAACTTTCTCTTGTATTCCTTGCAAACTTCAAAAGCTTCTTCTCTTTTGCTTTGTGAATACAGACATTGACACACATGCTCGTTTATTCAGACTGAATACATAAACCCCGCCTTGGGCTGTTTTCTGTTTGCCCGTATTTGCTCGAGGTGATCCTAGTGCCCACGTCTATTCTCAAATGTGCCAAATAAAAGGAAGGGGCTCTGCATCTTTCTGACCATAAGACATGCCCACACCTTTTTATATGGCCCCACTTTAGAAAATGTGCCTTAGATCTTCAAAGCCCAAGGCATCATACACTGCTCAATACCTGATCCGGCACCTCTCTCCACTGCAAGCCAGATATTATCATGACAAAACCATTCTGCAGCCTCTCGGAACCCTGATCTTCATTTGCATTTATATTGATGATGGCGACAGGCAGCTCTGCTAAACCTCACCTCGCCATGAAGCATCATTCCTAAAGGTGACAGGGAAACTTGGATGGTAGGTGACAGAAATACCTATGTAAAAGGAAATGGCATTTGAAAAGAGCTTCCAGAGCATTGCTCGAGGGAATATCCAACCCAGGCTCATTGGAAAAATATGCCTGTGGCGACATTTCTGCAAAACGATTTTTTGCTGCTTCTTACATGTTTGGCGACACTTTTCCAAAGTGAAATGTCCAGGAAGTGTGGAAGTGGAACTAAAAGCCATTTTATCTGGCAACATTTTAGCACTTTGTTTGTTGTATGCGATGCATCAGTTTTAAATTAAGTGTCCGGTGTGTGTGGTGCTAAAAGGTTAATTCTTGTTTTAACACAAACAAACCTGAGAAATCATGATTTATGTTTAAAAGAACTCAAACCTCAAGGTTTAACAGGTATCAGATGGGCTACCGAGCAAGTTTACTATGTCAAAAAGCCATACATATAGTGCTGGCTATGTGAGGTAAACATCAAAATGTATTAATGTACAAATTTAACACTACGGTAAAAGTGTTTTGAACACATAATATAATATTTTTCAAGGAGCCGTGTTAAAATAAGTATTTTATTTGTTAGTGAACTGTCTCTGTAATCATAGTCTTTATACATTAAATACAGTTTATACAGTTTTACTCTATTTAGCTGGAGTTTTATGTGTAGGTATGTTTTTGTAGAAGAAAAAAAAGAGCAAATTTGGTTGGAAAATTGGAAAACCTGGAAAAATCACATGTGATTCAAGAAAAAAGCAGGATCTCACTTAATGCTTTCAATAATGTAATATGGCCATTTTCCAAATATGAAAGCCAACATAGTTTTAATGGACTGTTGATTGTGAAATTGACGGTCCAATTACAAGCATTTGTTTTTCATTTTGGGAGAGAGACAATAAGTCTGGACAAAGGGAGATTCATGATTCGTCGCAGTTTTCTAGTGTTTAACCCTGGAGTGATTTTGGGGCCCTTGAGATGTTTGGACATGCTCTGATATTGTTCACGCCGCGCGGGGGCGTGGTCGCATTAAGAGATAATGAGGGTGAGGCGAAAGACTGAACATCCCGCTGGTTTCATATGAATTACTTTATCACAGAATATTTGTTTTCGATAAGACTATCTTAGTGTAATAGTAGACATATCAAGCTTTCTACAGATATCTAGACTCTCATGTCTCTCTGTGGATTATTTCCTGAGTTTCAGTTTCATTTCATTGAATCATTGCTTACTGAAGATCACGCAGACCAATGCGGCAGACAGCGCACCCTATTTGTTTTCTTCATTTTCGAAATGTACAAAGTTGTGTTGTTGTTATATGTGTATACAAATTAAAGTAGACCCTTCACAGATTCGATTGATGTATTGTTCTTCTCTGTACGATCAAAACTCAGTGAGTAATATAAGTTCTTATTGGTGTCATCTGAAAAAGACACCTCAGCCCGCATATATGCGGGAGCGGACTCCAGGGGGTTAACTAAGCATGCTGCCGTGGTACTCAATTTCCTACCAATTTGCAATGAAACTGAGTGACGCAAAGATATTGCACAGAATTAGCATCTTTAGTCTGGTCTTATGTACTACTGATTGCTGTTATATGGAAAGAAGGAAAAAAGGAAAGGAAAGGGATATAAATTTCCAATTGATGTTTGATGTAATTCTTCTGCTTTTTTTTTCCCTCTCAGGGTTTTTGATACATATTTTTGTCATTCAGAACAAGTTCCTACCCTGTTCCTTTTTACATTCTCAATCACTCAAGTTTTAAGAGCCCTTAAGGGTCACATAAGGATCTTCGATTCAGCTGAAACAACACACACACATTGATGAGTCCAAATTTTGTCTGTTTGTACACAAAACAATTTAGTCAAATTATTTCCCTTGCTCCCACTAAAGCCTACTCATCCATAGACTCCAGTTGCAAACTTGTCCAAGAGCCCAGATGACTCAAACCCAGTGAAGTCCAGGGTTTGCTCAGCCTGTTTTCCCACCGTCTGTTTCAACAAATTTCAATCATCCGGTGGGATAAAACAACTATAACTGCTGTATGTAAGCATGTTCCTCCATCTGAGCTGAAGCACTTCACATCTGTTAAGAAGCTTTCTATTTTACTCCTTCAGATAGTCCCCGAAGAGCAAAACTGGTTTATAGGAACTGCTGGGAATACAAACATGCATCTATTCTCACAGGTACCATATTTACTGATTGCAGTTTTAAAACCAGTGTCATGCACTCTGCCAACAAATCCAGATTCCTGTAGTTTTGGCCACTTTAATTCAAATTTACATTCATGAATTGATAAAGCAAATCCTTAAATTTAGACTTTTGCATTATTTTTGCATAGACAGTGAAAAACAACTGTACCTCTGCACGGTTGCAAATTTGTAATGATAAAAGTTTTAAATTGCAAATCAATTTTCAGAATTTTTTATTATGCCATCAAACGGTCGGTCAACTTTAGGTCGGTTTGAACCTTAATATACTCTTGTTTACAGTTTTCCTACCATGTATGAGATCTCTCTTTCTCCGTAAATCTCATTTCCCCCTGCACTACTCTTCCCCTATAAATGTAACATAACTCATTAAACATCCTCTCAAGTATCAATTAGCCTCTTTCTTTTCCCTTGGCACTGTAAAAACACATTTTTAGTGCTCTTTTGTGATCTTGAGTGTGGTGGCTCAACATTAATTCAGTTTTAGGCCAATTTTAGAAACATAAATATCTCAAACATTAAATACGCTAATGAGGCAACTCACCATATTAGGAGCCAAGGGTACATAAACTTTTGAAGAGAATAATTTGGATAATTTCAGTTATTTTTTGGCTTGCAGGAATATAAACAAACATCTTACGTAGTATGTACATAAATATGGTAATTGTGTAATGGCCAAGGCCAACAATAATGTGCTGTAAATTGTATATATATATATATATATATATATATATATATAAACATATGCAAAGATGGAGTAACAAACACACATAGGTGTTTTACCCTTCATTAACAGCATGTGTAAGAAAAACTGTGTGGTATAAAGAAAAGGTTAGGTTTATGAGAAGAGAACGTTATGACGGTCTTGTTTGATCACCTGGTAGCCTGTTGCTAAATCACTGTCATACTGCATATATGATAAAATGACAGATTCGGAGGACAAAAATATATACTTGTGAACTGTTATTCTTTTCTTTTTATACTTTTAAAGTTAAACATGAATTCTGAGCTTATATAGTGTTGAGGCAGACCAATCTGTATCTCACAATGAATGGAATTGAATGTTGTTGCAATACAAAGGGATGTCAACACCCTGTCAGTCTGACAAAACTCCCTGCCCACAACAGTGAGAGCTAAAAGCTTCCTCTCTCCTTGCTACATAATGTTTTACCTTTCAACCATCCTTTTCCCCATCCACCTGTTTACTTCCTACTCTCCTTTTCTTTGCTCTAAGAGCTCATACTCCTTATTACCCGTCATTGAAAAAAAAAAAAGACCTGTCATTATCTCCTCAGAGCTGGCAGGCAGAAACACAGCAAAACCATTTTTTTCTATCTGTGTGGGAGAAAAAACAAGGCAGTCATTACTGACCTGGTATTCAAGTACTACCATCCTGCTTGTGGAGCTTCTGATATACCTGCAAAAACAGGTGAAGGAAACACTAGTGGAGACTGAATCATACTGCCTGACAATGAGCAGCAGTACACTCTCAAAAGCTCTTTGAGGTGATGCTTGTGCCTCAAACCACTAGTGAGTGCAGATTCCGGGAAGAACATACTTGGTTTTAGGTCCGTGTACAATCAAATCAGGGTATCTTCCGTCCATTCCATATCCGTTTTCAAACTAAAAAATGGAAAACGAAACAAACTGATCATTTTTTATTTTTTCATTTGTTCCAACAAAACGAAAAAACAAGAATTTGGCTCCATTTACCGTTTTTTTCTTTCAGGGACAGAATATGAGTAAACCACTTGAATGTTCGATCTTTACACGTGGGTGGAGTGAAACGCCCCTCTCTGCTGATTGGTCAGCCAAACATTAAAACATAATAAGTGTCCTCCGCCTCTACAAGTTTATTATTTCTATTACATTTGATATCTTTCACTTCATATGAAACAGCCATACTAATGAATGGTTTGACTCAAACAGTACCAAGGCATAGCCTGTAGACAGAGCTTTAGTTATTAGTTTATCTTAGAAATATTAATTTACTTTGCACCAGCACTTACAAATACTAGCCTACACCTTTAGCACACCACCTGATTTATTATAACCACCTATTAAAATCTGTGTGGCAAACTGCGTGATGCACTGCCATTTAGAATGTGTGTTTGTTCTGAGAGTTCTTTGTTCTGAGAGTGACATAGATGATTTTGCACATCTATTGTGGCCAAGGGTGTAACTTTTGTTTGAGAAGTGAGAGGGACAGAAAATTAGGGAAAAGTTTTCGATCGAATCCAGGAAATAATTAAGTTAATAATAAAAATAAATTCTGCCAAAAAGAATAGTAAAGAACATAAGGTAAACGTGTGAATACATGATGTGCGCACTTTTGGTGTAAAGTTTTGGAGTTGTGTAGAGAAGTGTGGAAACGCAATTGAATACGCAGTGTCTCTGTATTTTGATTAAAATATCATCCCAATCGTATTTGTATTCTTGGCAAATTTGCTACTCTCAAGGTCAAATCAGAATATTGTAAAAATGTTTTTTTACAGCTTTAAAAAGTAATATATTTATTGCTGTGATTTCTGTGAAACGGAACCGTTGTGCAACTGGACTTAAATAAATTAAGGCATTTGAACAAATAGATTAATTAAAAAGGTCCTTTATTAACACAATGAAATACTGCCACCTTGGGACAATATAACTTTGATAGTATCATTTAATTTTGTTCCTATTATACAAAACATTAATCTTATTTCATTAAACATCATACATATCTGTTTTGTACTGTACACACACATACAGCCCTCTGATCAGCATTAAACTGTAAATATATCTAAACGCATGCAAGTGGGATAATAACACGATGTACTAAATTTGTACAAAGTTTTCTGTGTTGTGACTGTTTACATAAATCATTACTGTTCACAAATTAATAGTGGTCTGCGCTTCACTACAATACATTCTCCTTAGGCTGTGGTCCGTCGCACAGCTTTGACACACAGATTTTAATAGGTGGTTAGCTGTAATAAATTAAGGCTTGTGCCTAGGGGCCAAAAGATCCTGCCTCAGTACGGGTAGCGGATGACTCTTATTATATTTATATTATATTATTATTACATATTAATGTTTGGCTGACCAATCAGCAGAGAGGTGCATCTAACTCCGCCCACGTTTAGAGATCGAACATTCAAATGGTTTACTCGTTTTCTGTCCCTGAACGAAACCCATTTTTCATTTTTCAATACATATTAAAAAACGAATGATCCGAAAGGTACATGGGACCAAGAGTGCCATGCAGAGAAGAAGAGTTCAGACTCTGATACTCACCATGACCTTTGCAGCATTGTGCTGTTGACAATATCTTGGAGAGCTTTTTTCCAAGCTGAGTACATTCAGTTTAGCCTTGTGATCCCTGGCACACTTGAAGAAAATAAGCTACTTTCTCTGTCTCCCTCCTGAACTAGAATAAAAAAAAAGGAGGGAGAGTACAAGGATATCCAGATGCTCATCCTGAGCTTTAGTTCAAGGTCTCAACTCAGACCAGACCTGAGCCATGTGAACTCTCTTTATGTAAGACCTGTCCACGGGTGTACAGCCTAAATCCTCTGAGCCATTACCATCATCCTCTCTTTTTATCAGGCTGAATGGAAGAAGGAACAGAGCTTTCTTCATGTTAATGCTGCAACAGAAATCTGCTTTCACCCAAAGCACGCTCTTATATTGTGCTTTTGTTTCAAGACCCATTGCCATTTTTGTATGTGAAAACACAGATCACGACAGGGTTCACCTAAAGGTAAATGCTGTTGAGAGAAAGCACCAGACAAATAGTAGAATTATGTTAAAACTCCATAAAATGCAGACATACCATTAACCTAGTCTGACTAAACTTTTCTTTTCAGACAGTCATGGAAAACAAAAGGCCGATATGCGACAACAAATACAGACAGTATTTCATAGCAAAGCAAGAAAAGCAAGAAGACAGTCTCAGTCCAAAGGATCCGGAGGAGAAGCCCCCAGGTAAACATAATGCTGCTGATTTAGAGGTCATTTTCTTAGTGCGATACCCTGCCCTTGGATCTGCTTGTCTTCTGTAGATTATCTCCCTGTGTTGTTTGCCCTATGGTAATCTCAGAAAGATATGTCCAATATGTACATATATAACCAGTTGCATTTTGGCACCCTGGGTTGCCAGTTTCTTGGAAAACACAGCATATTTCATTTCATACATGGTTATGTGCGCTCGTTTTGGTAATCTGGCAACAATCAATCTGCGTTAAGACTGATGAGGAGGGGAGGAGGGGAAGAGTGCTTTAAGGTGGCATTCACAATATAATAACGAAAACTTGAAATCTGTAAATTTGAATAAAACACCCACATACAATATAGCATCTCTTATCCAGCATAGGGCAGCTCAGTTTGATAGCTGTAGTGTGGGGGAGAAAAGGAAAGGTAGGCTTTCTACCACACAAGCAATATTATCAATGGGACAGCTGAATGAATAGGAGACAAGCAACAGACAACAGATAAAAAAGAAAGATGTGGTAAAATGGAGATGTAGAGTATTCAAACACTCCAGAAGGTCATTTTTCATATGTGAATGACTGAAGTTTTAAATAATCAGGTGTAGAACCACTTAAGTCAAACATATATCATAATTGGCAATCTGTAGCATTCCCTTTAGAGGGGTGCATGGTATGATTCTGCTTTGGACAAAAACTCCTTGTGCATTCATGCAGCCATGTCTAGCCTGAACAGGGAGAAAAGTGATTAAGCTCCGCCAGGGGTAACTGAACAGATGCAACAGAATAAGAATTACTTGAAAAAGTATATTTAAATTATTAACATGAGATACTATAACACACAGACTCTGACAGGAACCCCTGGGTGCACAATTTAACAAGACAGTTATGAGCAAGGGCTGGAGGTCATTAGCTTGTGTTATAATAGAGTAGGTTGAGCTGTTTTTTTCAGAAAAAAAAAAATACTTCATATCATAATTGACTAAGCTAGCTTGTTTTGGAATGGACCCATTATTACAGCCATGGTCAGAGCATCAGTAAACCCCCAAAATATATAAAAACTATATTAAACTACAATCAAACTCCAACCATCAAACTGATCAACACACTATTAAAAGCCTATTAGAGAAGCCTCAATATATAAGGAAGTCCTTGATCAGGGACACTTGAAGTGAACAAATCCAACTGGAGGAAGCATACACCCTTCTGGAGAAACAAGCCAAGGAGTAATTAAGGAACAAGCATGAATCTCTGAAATACTGACAGAGATCAACTAAATGATCTGCTTGAAGTATTTCACCTTTCTTAAATTAAATGTACAGGTTTCGCAATGTACAAAAGGACAACATACCCTTTTCTAGAACCTGCAAATATTCTTATGAAATAAATAATGAAACAGTCGGCAGCATAGTCTACATAACACAATCAGCATAACTCATCACACATTATATTATGTCTATAAAATAATAAATACATTTTATTTGTTTATTATTTAATACTTATTTATATTTTTGGGGAGTCATTAAATATTCATATATCAATCGTCACTGAGTTTTAATTATGATTGTATAAAATTGATATTCAAAAGCTAAAATGACATAACGACAAATCCATGCATGCCACATGCATGGAAACATAACCAAAACTTGCAAATAATTGCCACTCAAATTGTCCACATGTATATGAAGCCTTTTTCGTGGACATTTAGGCCACAACACCAACATGCAGTAAGCAACACATTATCAGTATTAAGCAACAAACATGCCGTAATCTGGGGAAGGCTCTAGAAATAACATCATTGTTATTTCCCAGTGACAATTCAAGCAATAACCATTTAAACCAGAGAACACAAATACTGAATTGAAGTTATGAAAAGGATCAACATTTCTGGAGGTGGACAGGGAACAGTTTGGACCAGTAATTTTCATCAGAGTGATTTTCTGTAGGAGGAGCTGACCTTCATCTGGCTTTATGGCATATGTTAAGTGCTGATATAAAAATAAGATTTGGTAGAGATAGTATTGGGACTCTCATGAATATATCAGAGGTGAGAGAACATACCTTATAAAAGCTAATGGTAGGCAGCTTGAGACCGTGCTTAATCTTTTTATCTAAAGGCCTCCAATCCTAATTATATACCTAGTACCTCTTCTTGTGTAATAAAAGTCAAACTTAAAATGTAATTTTAATGTTGTACATGTTTGCTTTTACTTAAATTGTGATAATTAATTTGAGACTTACTGGGGCCACCCTGAAAGTTTGCTGGGGCCCCTGCATGAGATCCATTGACTTAAGAGAGGACTTTTAAATAAAAGCACACTGAATAGTGTCTGATTTGTATTGATTGACATTATCATTCAGCTAATTACTACCATTTACTCTGGCTGAAAAAGGTGCCCTTTGCATAAATATCGGTTACAAATATGTAGCACATGTTGAGAGAAATAAAAAATAAAATGATTTTAAACTCTAAGCTCCATCTTCACAGCTCTATTAATTCCACAGGGACTATTAGTTGCATCCTTTTTACAATACGCAGCCCGAGTAAACACTTAGGCTTAATTAAGGAAGTGCAGAGGGCCAGTGGTAGTGCAAATGCATTTAGTGTGAAACATTATAGACTTGGTCGTTATTGGAGAATTGCCACAGGCGACTATCTTGGAGCCGTTTACCAAGAAATAAGTGCTGTGTGGCTGATAAAAAAAGCTAAAATAAAATCTTTAGCGTGTGGGATAGACAAATGTCTTCACCATTTAATTAACTTGTGTGTTGATCTTTTTTTTGATGCGCTCTCTGCATGCATCACCTTACCCTTTGGTCTTCAAATTTTTGCCATTTTGAAATGAGTGTCCAAGCGGTTGATTATCATGTTGAAAGCAAGAAGAGACCTCAGGGAGCCTTTCTAATTAGAATCGTAGCCACGGTGTAAGACAGTTGGTGTGTATCATGTTAGATAAGATTCAACCAATGATTTCAGCAGGGGACTAAATTAAGCAGAGCCAAAATTAATCATGTATTGCAAGGCCTCTTCGTGGCAGCTCTGCAAGCCCATAGAGCCAATGACTGGATGGACTTTCCTTCTGTCAGATACCAACAATGAGTTTGCATCTCACGTTTTTTTTTCTCTAGTGTCTCCCTAGTTAACCTGGCCATTTACTGTGGATAGCGTTTCTTACTGCACATCTTAAAGCATATGATCAGAGTTTTAGTCTGCAAGACTCTCAGTGAACAAGAAAGGGACAGCAGGTGAAAAGGAAGGATTGTATTTTTTTTACCCCTTCCTGCCTTTTAACTGAGACTTAAACTTAGCACTTTTTCCCCTCCCCCACTAAGATATTTGACATTGATCATCTGTATAGCCAGTTAACTGGGCATTTAAGGGGCACTGAAAGGTCTATTGCAGCTAATGAGGTCAGGCAGTAAAGTTAGAGCAAAATTAATTGCTTGCATAATTCTATCTTTTTTTCTGTCCATCCTCTTTTTCAATACAATTTGCTTCAGAGGAAGCTCAGCCATAGGGACATACTGTACTTCCTTCTTGACCAATGATGCACAAAAATCTAAAACTCAATATCTCAGAGATATAAGCCAAGAGCATGAAAATGCATTTGCAGAATAGCTGATCATCCTGCAGCTGATGTAAAATGATACTTTGAATAGACTTCACAGATGATTTAGAGAGAGAGATGGTACATTTGTCTTTTTTGTAAAACACTCAACTTTGGAGGTAATGTAGGGATGAGATTTGTGAAGAATTTAATACGTCAGGTTCACATTCCTGAGTGAAATTAACAGTTCTTTTAGCACTGTAAAAACGACTGTGATTTTAACAAAAAAAAAGAAAAAAAAAAGAAAAAAAATTTCAAATAAAATAAAACAGTTTAAACAGTTAGTTTAATGGTTAACAGTAAATATCTGAAAAATTAATCTGTAAATTTGCATTTCAAAATTAGTTTGAATTTGATGTTTTTTTTTTCTTATCAGTTATGGAAAGGAAAGGAAGGAAAGGATGTGACATGTTGCCAGGTATGGTTTCCCATACTAGGAATTTGTGCTCTGCATTTAACCCATCCAAGTGCAGTGAGAAGTGAGCAACCACGCACTTACACACCGTGAACACACACCCGGAGCAGTGTTGAAGGTGGAGAAAGCACTGGTTATTCACTCCCCCCACCCACAATCCCTGCCGGACCTGGGACTCGAACCCACAACCTTTGGGTTACAAGTCCAAGTCCCTATCCATTAGGCCAACCCAAAGTGTGTTGTTAAATTATTGTTTATTGCATATTTCAGTTAATGATTTTTAATGATTCCTACCATGATGGTGTTTAGTGTTTGCATGATTGAAACTGAGAACCTGCTATATATGTTCATATTTACAAACTGCTTGTGATGGGCTTTGGTTCATCACGTGACTTTCTCATCACATCCTGCCTTTGGTGGTTATCAGTGTATTTAATCAACAACAGCTGCCAGTTATTTACCATTCATTTTACAGATTTTTATTTTTTTTAATAGTCTATTTCGAAATTCTACAAACTATAAGTAACTTTCCAACTACATGTCAACTAACTCTCATTAATTCACAAATATATGTTTACTAACTGTCATAGTAGACTGTTAGGGTAGGGTTAGTAGAATTAGTTGACATGTACTTGCAAAGGTTTATCTAAAGTGGACAATAGAAATAAAGTGTTACTTTTTTTTTTACAGTACAGTACATGTGGGGAATAAATCTAAAATATATGAATAGTGATTGAAATAATTTATATATGGATAGTAATTTTAGCACAATTTTATTCAACTAAACTTTTAAAAATTCATTTTTTAAAGATGGCATAAACATAACCCAAAAATTCGGTTCAATAATAAGAAATGGCTTAAATATACAGATTCAAGAATTTGTTATACTGAAAATAAACATCTCGGGTGAGTCTTTGATTCATACATCAGACTAGATAGATTGCATTGTGATTTTGTTTCACTAAAAAGAACTGGCTCATAATAATCATCTAGTCATGGTTTTGTTCAAAAACTATGCAGAAAATATGTACTGTATGTATGGTATTCCATCCAGTGTATGAAATACTTTTTTGTACATATAATGTAACAGATTTTGAAGAAAATTTTTTGGGTCTCAACCCAATGCTACTTCCCCAAACAATTAATTCATAATAATAAACCCGAATTATGGATTACTAAAGCCATTGTGCTGTAAAATACACTTGCTTTTTCTGAAAGTTGTGGACTTAAATACACCACAAAAGACTTTCTTTGAAGTGACCTTGACTAGATAGCTCTTGTATTTATTGAAAATGTCTATATTACATTCCATTAGCTATGCTGTAAAAGAGACGGACCCGTACACAGAGCAAATGTGATTGCTTAATTTCTCTTGTAGGCTTAATTAAAAATGGCACACACCTTATCTTCCACTCTGTGGGCCAGTGGCCAAATAGAGCTTGTCTTGTTTTAAACTGCTACAGACACACAATGAGCTCTCTGTCTTGTTAATAAAAATAAGTGTGGCAGCAAGTGGCTCGGTAATGGCTTAACTCGGACTCAACAGGTTATATGTTTGTTATTTCAGATGGCATGAGTGCCTTATGGAACATGGGTTGTGCTTCTGGTGCAGTCAAGCAGGAGGTAGATGTTCCCGTTACAGCCATTTTTTGACAGCAGGGGTATGATGTGTATTGGTATGCATGAGACAGGGGCAGGTGAGTGTGGCCACTGTGCTGGTGTAATCAATGTAAGGATGAGGGTGACAGCCCACAGGTCAACCTCCATTATTTTAGGTTATTGCAGTGTAAGTTTTGGCCGAGTGGCTCATTTGTCAGTACGTCTGGCTCACACCCCCCACTCCCAAACCTCCTTTTACACATTGCATTTGTGCTTGTTCTCGATTTTCTAGTAAAGTCATATTCCCCCTTTATTTGTTATTTATACATTAATGTGGTTTCTATGTGGTTTAATAAACATGCTGTCAAACTGCACATGCTGTGCTGCTTAACTTTATTAAATGTGTTATTTAGTTGGGACAGATTTAATATTTGTAACTGCATTTTCTATTGGGTGGGAAAAACGCTTTAGTGAAACGTAAGGGAATTTGCTCAGTTCTCAGTAACAAGTTATTCATGGTAGACTATCCAACAACAATCATAAAAGAGAATTACGAACCATGCCATCTATATTTTTCAGCCAATTTCTACAGTCTTCTTTTCCAGATGTCTAAAACAGAACCGCTCATCCAAATTTTCTCTGGCGTATTTCTCCACAGCACAACAATAAAGTTGATAAAAAAGGAAACAGGCTTCCCAGGAGCAGATGAGAGAGGGTATATGACGTCCCTGCCACAGCCGCTTTTCTGCTGGAGTCATAGTCACTTCAGTCTAGACTTGATTGCCAAAGTGGATAATACTGAGCTCTCCAACAGACATTCAGGCGCAGAACAGTGGGGCCACGGGTCATTCTCTGACTTTATGAAGAGTGTCTCATAGTGTTTTATGCAGTTATAACCCTCTTCTGAGGGTATAAATCAAAGAGAGAAAGAGAGAAATCCTGAAAGGTAGAAATGATGCTTTTAAAGGCATATGAGCATATTTTAAATTTTTTATCATTTTTATGACTGCTTTGGATTGGGAGAGTATTTTAGGGAGCATTTGAGTCAGCTCTGTCAAGTGTGCTAAACCTGATGCAAAAGTTGAAAGGATAGTGCGACCAAAATGCACTCACCCTCATGTCATTTTAACCGAGAATTCCTTTCTTCTTTGTATAAAAAAAGCTCAGTTTTTTGAAAAAGGCTGCAAAGTAAAAGCAGCTGTCCATATGACAAGTGTTCTGAACCTGAAATCGACTGTAGATGCATTAAGGTTGTAGATGCAATGTAGGTGTTTATCATGTACTGTAATAGGGTAAATTGTGAAGACCTAAAGCAGCAGTTTATTCCACCCTTTGCCTTTCTTATCGAAATTGCCTATTCAGTCTGTTCCTTTTTTCGCAGACGAGTGCTATTGATTGTTTGGGAAACCGCAAAGATGAGATGCAGGTGAGATAAAAGCTTAACCAAAATGAACCTCAGCACCTCTCTCATCCTGGGTCTTCATCTCTCCTCATACAAATAAAAATGAGGAAGAGGTTGAGCTCTAAAAGGATGCCTGGTTTTGCTAGCATCTACTGAGTAAAACAAACATAAAAAAATGATGTCGTTGTTGTACAATGAACATAGACTTGCATTTGATATTATAGATATAAAAATAAGCGCTACAACTTTTGAACTGCAAGTATAAAAATAGTGGACAAAAAGAGGAAAAGGAGATAGCATCAGCGATGATTGGATTTTGAGTTTAGGATTAAAGATGGTTCTGAATTGTCCGTGAGTGGCTCATGCTGCCCCTGGAAAGAACTACTTTATTAAAAATTTAATAAAATACTCTCTCTACCAAGGAAACAGGCAGGAGCCCTGTGGAACACTATGTGCTAGCCCTTTGCATCTTTATAGTGACGTAGACAGTTTCAACAAGTGATGTAGATTTCAACAAGGAACCCTTGACCATTGATTTTATCAGTATAATGGATATAATCATTTGTTTCTGTATCTGTTGTGCCAATGATACATTGAAATATAAATTAACATTTATCAGCCTTTAGATTTAATCTGGTGTTTTCTGCCCTTCTGTTGAAGTGTCATCTATTGTCAAGGACTGGGCTTCTTTTTCTTTCTTTTTTTTTGCCTGAGTACAATACAACAGAAAACGTCCCAGGTTATGTATATAACCTTGTTCCCTGAGGGAACGAGACGCTGCATCGAAACGCTTTGGGAACGCCTTCAGCGTGACGACTCTGAACAGTGTGTAGAATCAGCCAATGAGAATTGGGACGAC
>JAUCMU010000125.1:19805320-19829247 GCA_032275025.1 Enteromius treurensis
TGATCAGATGATGAGGTGCCAGCTGTGATTAATCAACCGCGCTCCTACTCGAAATAGTTTATTTGCAGAAACTTCACATACTATTACTGTAAATAAGCACTTTGCCGTGGTTTTATAACAGCGAAGGGGCGTTGTTGTGTACAATGCAGTTATTGCTGTTATACAATAAAAATGCATCACAGGGATTATTGCTTACTTATTGCTTGATTATTGTGGATACTATATCTACTGTACAGTACTGCACAGTGGCCCAAATTAAATTAAATTAAATTAAAAAGTCTCAAAACAGCCAGTGCTTCACACAGAGATCTGTTCAGTCTGCCTGGAACGACAAGAAGAACAAGACTAAATCCAGAAAAACTGTGGCAACATTTTCAAGATGCTTCAAGAAGCCTGCAAAGCTACAGTACTGTTAGAGGTTTTATGCACTTGTGTACAAATGTGTAAAAAGCTGTAAAATGAGGATGCTGTCAAAAATCATGGCATAAAGAGATTTTTTTAATTAATTAAGTTCTGTTAACTAAATTAATTTAACACTTGGTGTGATCATGCTTTGCATTTAAAGCAGATTTTGCCCTTGGTGCACTTGTGCAAAGTCTTTTAGGTAGCTTCTTTAGTGAGTTTCCTGAAGCATCTTGCAGACATTGCCACAGTTGTTCTGAATTTATTCTGTCTAATAATTCTTCCACTAAGCGTTGTATTTCTTCAGAAGTGAACAACACAATAGCTCACAAGCACAGCTGTGATATAAAACTGATGTAATGAGGTCGCAGGTACTTCTGTGCGTTTATGGAATATATTACAACAACTTAAACTTAGGCGCAGTAAATCACAATAAATGACAATAGCTTTCAGTTATTAAATTAATCTTTTATCTTGTTTATTTTATTTTGTTTTGCTGATAACTATTTTACTTTTTATTATTTCCATACAATTAAATGCAATGAAACATTCTCCAAAATCTCCAAAAAGCCATTCAGCTTTGGAATGACATGAGGCTGATTAAACACTGACAGAATTTACGTTTTGGGATGAACAATCTCATTCAATTATTAACAAGACATTCATTACAAAAGTTTACCCAGATGACAGATTTGTTATTTATTTGTAAAGCAAAGCCTTAGAAATCCATTGTGATAATTTCTTATGAGCACTTCTTTCAAATGTTTGCTTATAACATTGCAGTGCTTTACATATAGGATTAAGAAGATCACTGTCTGTTTTTTTTCTATTGTTAGTATTCTTATGTAACCTAATTTGGCATTAATGTTTCCAGGGACTTGATGCATGTAACTACATACATCTGTAGGGCAAAACAGTGAGGATTAAAGATTATGAAAGAGAATAAATGGACTGTGGAAGAACATTGATGGTGGTTGTAACTGATAGCAGTGTTGCTGAAAAATGAGCAGCCTGCTGATGCAAAGTGCTGCCTAGCTAGATGAGATGTTCCTGATTCTGTGTATGATACCTTCACTGTGTTTCTGTTCTTGCAGGGCATTGTTTTAACAGATCTGCTAAAAAATGGCAAACAAAATATTCAGTTTTCATTTTATTTCTTTCTCTATGATGGTTATTTTTGAGTTGCATGTTGTGGTTTTAATAAATAAAAAGACAAGGATTTATGATCTATTTCCATTTTAATATTCCCCCAATAGAAAATCACATTCCAGTTACACTTGATGCTTACACATTTTTGCATTAAAAGTACTGTATGTTTATAGACATTTTTTAATTAAAGCCAATATTTAGTTATCTTTCATTTACTGCTTCTAACTGTTATTTAAAGGAATAGTTCACCCAAAAAATGAAAATTTAGTCATCATTTACTCACCCTCCAAACCTGTGAAAAGTAAATTATCATCATTAACTCAACCAAAGAAAAAATATATAAAGAAAAAAATATTGGTACTGTAAGTTGATGGGGTTTCTATTGACTTGAATGAATCACACACACAAAACAAGCCAGCAGCTGCTCTCAAACAATATGCATTAAAATACTATCTTCTATGTTCAACAGTCACAGTGATTAATTTTTAGGTGAACTATATCATTTATTTACTTTTGTATGTGACAAAATGCCACTGTTTTTATTTTGTAATTAGTTCATTTAATTCCAGTTTGATGCATTCAGTCTGATTTTGAGACCCGTTACAAACATCAGGACTGGATGCTATCGTGTTGACAATGTGATTACCCACTCAAAGTGACATGGAGCTATTACAGTACCTCCTCTAACATGATTTTTGTCTGTATTTTGTTGGCTCGATGTGAACCCTGAGAGCTCAAAACAGAAGAGATGCTGCTTGCCTGCCCTTCTCTGACACTTCATCCTCTGGTACCGCTATAGTGTTATTTCATAAAAGTGAGTGGTTTCAACATCATTGGGTCTAACATTTTGTAACACTTTATTATGATAGTCCACTTTAGACATTCTAATAACAGTAACTTTGCAACTACATGTCAACTAGTAGTCATTAGAGTATTAGTAGACTGTCTGCTTAATTTATAAACACTTTATTTCGATGGGTCCATATTGAATACTGACTATCAGAAACTTTACAAGTATATGTCAAGATATTCCACTAACCCTAAACCTAACAGTCTCTGAGAGTTAGTAGACATGTAGTTGCGAGTTAATTGAAATAAGTTGACATGTAGTTGCAAACATATAGTTAGCAGAATGTCTCAAGTGGACTGTCAAAATAAAGTGTAACCTAACATTTTCTTTTAATTTTCTACTGTCTACTGCTTTCTCCATGCTTAAAAGGCACTGCCTCCTATACAAAACACTGCTGTTTTGTTTCCACTATCTCTGCCTCTGTCTGTGTCTCCTGTTCTGTGTCTCTCTCTTTGTCCCTTTCCCTCTATCTGTCCATTCAAATAGACGTGCTCAGCTCTAATTTGTTCAATCTATCAATCCTTTCCTTTCTGTCACCAGAATAGGGCAATTTACCGAGGGAGGGCAGGCTGCAGGACTAACGAGGCGTGCCTTTTGTTCTAAATCAGGTCCTTGTATATGCCTATCGGACAGAAATACTGAGTAAGTGAGGAAGAGAAAAGAGAGGGAGAGCGTCAGGAAGGGCAAGAACTCGATGAAAAAGATAAAGAAAGGGAAAATGAGGAGGCAAAAATGAGACGGAATGGGTTCAATCGGTCACCTTTAATTCATCATCTAATTTGCATGCGTTTCCCATTTGAGGCCATGGCTAGCCACCGCAGATGGGTGAAGGCTCCAGCTCAGAGTGTTTTGAGCCCCAGAAGGTAGATATGGAATGAAATAACAGCCTTGATCCTAGCAGCAGCACGTGCAGAGACCATAGAGCACACTCGTCTGTCCCTGCTGATGGAAATGCTTTATTAAGCCACACCAAGCCTTTCATTCACAGCCACGTGCTGTGAATGGCTGGATGAGTCACTTCACCACAAATCCCACTAAATAAAAAATGGGTTAAATAATAAATGCATTAAACTTAGAAGTAAAATTTTAAATGCATTATATTTTTTTTCTACACATACACTCTTCTTTCAAAGATTTGGAGTTCTGCTCACCAAGGCTGTAAAATACGGAAACATAATATTATTTACAATAACTGTATTACAGCATATATTGTGTATTTTAAAATTGTACTTTAATCTTGGGATGGAAATTATAAATGTGCCAATGTCACATGATCCTTCTGAAAGCGTTCTAAAATGTTAATTTACTGCATAAAAAAAATAATATTTTTATCATATTATGTCAAAAAATTGTATCACCAATTTTTTTTTTTTTTTTGCAAAAACCATGGCAAATTTTTCTTTTTGCAGGATAACAGAGGTTACAGAAATCAGCATTTATTATGAAATATAAACATTTTGTAACAGTATAAATATCTTTACTGTCATGCTTGAGCAATTTAATGAAATAAAATGTTAATAAAATAAAATGTTTTCATAAAAAAAAAAAAAAAAAAAAAATCCTATACTAAGATCTTTTGTGCAACTTTTGGGTGGTGCAAATATATATGTATATATATATATATATTTACATATATATAAATATGGTTTATGGTCTTTCCATAATACCTTATAAACTTTTCTAGTGTCAAATGTATTGTATAATTTACCAGTTGGATGTGTAGAATAGTTTTATTTTCTGTGATCTGACAGTCCAAGACAAGTTTATCCTTTCGTTTCTCTCTCCTGCTGGGTTTTTGACTTTTGTCCTCTTAAGCTGCAGAGGTAATTTATAATAATTAAAAATGACCTCTGCATGCAGATCAGATGTTATTATTAATGCCATTTTCTGTTCCCAGAGCATGTACAGTATGGCAGGACTCATGACAGGAAAACAAATGAAGGCAGCCACCATTGATGAACTTTGTTAATTAATAGCCCTGTCAATGAGCGAACAAAATGAAGGAGCAGGGAGAGAGAGAGAGAGGGGAGGAAGTGGGAGGAGTACAGGCATACCGACTTAGACACAATGAGAAAGATTTCTTTATTGACACAGCTATGTTTATAGTTCAGAGCGAGGCTTGTAAATCAATTTGAACGCTCAGACTAACAACGTTTGATTAATTTAATTTGATTTCATTGTGCTGATCATAACTCAGGATGCAACCAGATGGCAGAAAAAGGTAGGGTGGGAAACAGGGCTAAAAAGGGGAGGGCAGATTGACAATTATTTTTATTGGCTGTCTACATCATTCATTGATCTTTTCCTTTCCCAGTAAACCTAAAATGATCAGAAGCAGCTGAAATAGAAATATTACTGTCAAAAGGCCCTGATTTAGTTAGTTCCTAAATAAAGAGTACAAATTTGCTTGCACATTGTGTGTTCGCTTTGTGGGCCCTTTACTAGGAAAATTCTACATGTACTATGAATAATTATGCAGATAACTGCACATGCAAATAGGTTGGACACACCCATATTCAAAGTGCCTTTTGCTTGTGTACTCAAAAAAAAAGTCTGTATAAATAGGGCAAAATGTAAGTATGAAGGAATTTCCTTATTAATTTTTCACAGATGTTTCGCTTATATTTTGAATGATGCATGTTGTGTTTAAAGTTTCATGGACATATAGCATAAATTTATAATATAGCATCATAGCAGCTTTTCTAGTTTGTCCAGTTTTCCAGTAATGATGATCATGATTGTGCCTTTTAATAATTATCATGGATTTCAAGTATGTTGATTTACGATTAGATTTTTTAAACATATAAGAATATTTTATCTAGATTAATTTCTACTATATTAAATTCTAGAAACATTAGAAAGTAACATACTTGGTACTCTTGTTTTTTTACACACTTTAAACATTTCGAAACCATTAAGAAATACAATATAAACTAAATTCTGAAATCACAAAGAAAAAGTGGCAATATTATTTACTCCTGTGGCTCAAATGATAATTAAAGTCCTTCCGTGCAGAACCAGGTCCATCTCCACTGTCTTCTTGTGTCATGCTGTGGGGAGATAAGAAGAGAAAATGAGGAGAACTGGAAAATGTCTTAATGACACATCTGTATGTTGATAGCTCAGAGCGAGACTAAAAAAATAAAACCAAAATTAATGATCTGTGTTCTTTTATACTCAAACTTTTATGAAAACACAGTTTATTTAGCCAGAGAAGAGATAAAAGCCAAGAATAATGCTAGATGTTTGTGAATCAAGGTTGTATCCATATGTGTGTGCTTATTTATGCATGCACAGACCCTTTCTGCCTGACTGTGAGTTTAAGCTGTGGTACTCGCCTCTGGGGGCCTGAACGACAAACTCTTCTTCTGTCTGGATCACTAGTGCAGCCCAGGGATTTGCATAATGCTAGAACAGATTCAGCTCAGGCCGACCAACACCAATAAATCACACTTAAAGAAACTCTGTCTTTTACTCACCCCCACGTCAATACAAACTCAATTGCGTGTTTACTTATCTATTTATTTATTTAGCATTTTGCTGCTTGAAATATTATTATTGAAAAGCAGATAGGAAATTCATTTAAATTTCATATTTTTTGGTTCCACAGAAGAAAATAAAACATTTTTTGGAACATTGTAAATGGTTTGGAACAACATACTGTACATGTGTGTAAATGATGACAGAGCGTCCTCAGTTAGCATGTTTTCAGAACGGCCGTGGAGACCCCTTAAAAGTGCAATCCTAGAACTGTCCCCTGTCCCAAACTGTCAACAAATGAGGAAGTGTTCCCACAGTTTATTATGGTGACAAGAGCTTTGGCAAGGAGAGTCGAGACACTTGAACAGGCTTTGGACGGCAACTTTGGCAGTTCAGTTTAGTCAAGCAAATGTGGATCAGGGGAAGTGGCTGAGCCAAGAAGCAGGTAACAAGATGCTAGCACAGCATACACCGAAGCATAAGAGCTGTGATACAGATCATAGAACTGGATGTGACCAGACGGCAGAGCAGATTAAGGTGCCATTTCTACTTTGGAAAGCAACACTGATTCGCTCCATATAAAATTCTGCAGATAGAGCTGTTAATTTTTAGAATGCCCAATAAAACACAACTGATATGCACCTAAACCAGATGAGCAAAGGTGCAGAACAAAAGCAGACCTTGATGTGAGATCTTTTCGCCTTGGAGGAAAAAAAAAAAAAAAAAAAAGCATGCTTAAACTTTGACTTTGGATGAAATATTGCACCTTGGAGACATACTGTACATGAAACACTCTCCTCTCTTTTCTCCTCCTCCTCCTATTTCATTTGAGTAGCGAGGACATTTACAGTCTCTCTAAGGGCCTGTATGCAAATTCACAGACCTAATTCAGACATTCAGTTAACGCTGTGACCAGTACACAGTCACTGAAAAAAGAACAGAACTAATATATTAATGCACTAATACTTCTCATAAATCTCTCTCTGGTCCTGTGGGAACCAAATTACATTAAAAGTGGCAAGGAACATAACCTGACTAGAAAAATACAGAGGAAAAAAAAAAAAGGATAAAACTTTGGAAGAGGTTATGCGAGGGAGGATATCTAAGGACAAAGAGAGAGTCAAATCAATATAGCTATTGACTACATCTCATTTGTAGATCTTTATAGCTTACGTAATTGCAGCAAATGGATAGAGTTGCCACACTAACGGGTTATTTAAAAAGCAAATGTTCCATTCATCACCTTTTGATTCGCTTGTCCAGTGCTCTCATTTACTCGAGCTGTCAGTATTCCCAGGTCTGGGTAAACTCCCAGTCCACTCAGCACTATATAAATTGGTCCAATTTAACAATAATTACTTTAAAAAATAGTTGCACAAATGGCATGAACAGCGAATTATTTAGTCTCCCTGCAGTGGAGGAAGTCTAATTTACAGTCTGGCACCAGCTGTAGTGTGTGACAGTCAGCTCACAATGTATATTTCAACCATTTTACAACAGCACCCTTTTTTTTAATCTTAGCTGAGCTTTCTGAGCAGTGGGTGAAGGGAAGTTTTTAGGGCTGGTGGATGGGTGGGATCTAGTGAGTACAGTGACATGGCTGCTGACCATGAAAAATGAATGTGATGTTTGATGGCATGAACATCTTATGTAGCACTTTTGCTGGATTGTGTGATTAATCATCTGGGGTTGCCTCAGGAAAGAGGAGAAAAGTTCCTGAAGAGAGAAAGTGCTTCACCTCATTTTCTTTCTGTGTGTGTTTGTGAAAGGCAGAGCGTGAGATGAAGGCTATAAATGAGGTTTCTTAGGGGAAATTACTCACAAATCAGCTGAATTTAGTCTGTTTTACTGTATGCTTACTTCTTAGTCTTGACAATATACAGCAATTAATCTTTAAATCATTGAGGCATGTTGGTTTTCCGTAAATTCGACTCCTTTAGAAACTTCTAAATTTAGAGACTTTTCAAAACACAATGCTTGCAGTTTGTCTTATTAGTTTTGGAGTCACTGACTTTCTTCCCCCCCATCTTTCACTTTACATCACCCTGTTTTTCTCTATATATTCATCTTTCTCATTTATTCCTGTACTCAAACAAACATACCTTGCTCCTCATATAGATACACTTGAGTGTGGATTGTTGCTTCGCAACTGCTTCTCATAAAAAATCCAATCTTCTCCTGGAAAGAAAAAGAGCGTGCATGAGAGAGTGAGAGATTGATGGTGAGGCTGATTGATGAGGCTCTCTGTGCTAATTAACATTAGCAAACCTGAGCTAGAATGTTATAAGGCATGTCAGCATAAGGACTGGCCCGCACTACCCGTTACATCTTTAGCGCAAATAATAAAAATGTTAAAAGGCTATTATGGACATGTTTTCAAGAAACAAGCTGCCATTCATTGTTTTCATTAGGGCAGTGAAGTGTGTGTAATGAGCTGTTGTGTTTTTTAACAGTCTTTAAACAACTGGAACTTGGATGCTGTCTTGACAGTGTTACCTGTAAATTCAAACAAGCTTGATTACAGTGTTGTAGTGATGGAGGGACATGGCAGAATGGCAATAAAGTGCCTCTGGAAGCTCCCTTTATAACACAAACAGGAGTAAAAAAAGGATGTCAAGCACACTAATCAGGCCCAGCTTTGAGTGGTACAGTGTAAAATAAACAGGGTCCTGTTTGAAATGCTCCAGTGAAGTCTTCAGTGAAGATGAGGTGCTATAGGGTTGTTGTGCACCACCTTTCAGTTGTACTGTGCTTCATCAAAGACTTCTTCACTTGGCTCTAAAAATCTTTAAAGAAGAGGCTGGAGAGCAGCAGCCACAAAAAGTTTTATACACCCAATCATTTAGCTGCATTGTGTAACAAATGGGTCTCACAGGCAGAGGTTGAGTGGATCGACTGTGAGGAAAATGATTCTATACAAGCCCGTGTGATACAGAGAATTGTGAATGCAAGGTAATTTTTTACAGTTTCCCTCTGGAAAAGCAGTTTTTTATTTTCTGGTAAAACTTTTAAGGTCCAATTTTAAGAATTAAAACTTTATTAAACTGTAAAAAAAAAATATTTATTTGCAGCTTATTACTAGTGGGGTATTTTTATGGTTTAGAAATACGGTAGGATGATCATCTATTCATTTGATATGATTCTCATATACATACATTCTTTTCATATTCACTTTATTCTTCCGGACGTTACCATTTGTACAGTAAATTTCCAACTTCCAGCTATTTTTAGCTGTGCAAATCCACTCATTTTGTATCATGTATCATGTTTTATATTACAAATTTGTTTGTCTTACCATATTGTTTTCATTTTATTATCTTAATTATGGGCACGCTGGTTTGTTTTGCCATTGACTGCACATTTAAATTCTTGTTATTCCCCTATAAACACTAATGAACCGGAAGTCTCAGCCATAGGCTTACTTTAACACTGAATAATAAGGTTATATTTATGTTTTACTATCATGTACCTTTGTTTATTATTATTATTTATAGTAGGCCTGTCCTAACTCGGTCTTGGAGGGCCAGTGTCCTGCAGAGTTTAGCTCCAACCCTAATCAAACACACCTGATGCAGCTAGTTAAGCTCTTTCTTGGTATGTTAGAAACTTCAATGCAGGTGTGTTGAGGCAAGTTGGAGCTAAACTCTGCAGGACAGAGTTTGGACGGCTCTGATTTATAACATTATTTATAGCAAATTCCGATCAAAACCACTCACTTAGACAGAAAAAAAAACTTTACTGACATAAAATAATCATTTACAGTTATGTTTGTAATTCATCATGTAGCTGTGAGTGATTCTCAAATATATTAAACCACACTGCTATTTACACCAGTAGGAAAAAAAAAATGGTATGGTAGCCTTAAACGAAACTCTGAATATCTTTCAAGGATCTGATGTTGCTAACCTGCCAAACTTTTGCAAATCCAGTGGTTGTTTCATCTTCGCAGCTTGTAAACACAAATTTATTTCCAGATGGACTAACAGAAAAATATCATTACATCTTGGAAGCTGTATAAAACCAGTGAGTCAGATTAAATCTTACTAGATCGAGAAAGTGTTTTCCAGTTTCATGAAAGTGCTCATAACAAACAAAGCTTTGCATCATCACACTCTGTTTGGATTATTGGCTTAATTAAAGAGAAATAAAAGTATTCTCCATAACACAATATGCAGCTTTTATTGAGGCAGTACTGGTTATTCTGTGAACATAACCAAACGTCCACCAACCCCATTACCCATTATTACTCTCCAGTGAAAGCACTGTATGACTGGGTCGGCGTTATCTGACAGTTGATGTGAGATAAATGTGTGGAGATGTAATAAGTATGAGGACCACGTCTGAGGCAGAGCTTTTTGGGCCCCAAGCACGAAAAATAAATAAAAATAAGTACACACCCAGATGAAACTGGATTGAAGATAAGGAATATGACCCACCATGTTTATTGACTCTTCTGGAATCGAGTTCTGAAGAGTGGCACACAACGCACGTCTCACTCACAGACCTATATACTGTGTGTGTGTGTGTGTGTGTGTTTCTAGACAAAGGGAGAAAGATCAAACCAGCATCCCAACTTTAGAACAAAAACAGTACACAAAAGGACAGACTGTGCAGACTGCTGCCGCATAATAAAGATAGTCTTCACCCACTTACTGTAAATGGCTGCATGATGAATATGATACTTATTGTTCAATCACACTGTGGTCAGATATTTGTTAAATAACCACTAAATTGCAAAACTACACATTGTCAAAATTTCCTCATAGCTGCGTTACTGTCATGCCTCCCATACCACTGCGGTCTGTTTCTTAACATATAATCAATATTTCACGTTCATTTATTGATTTATTTGATAAGTAGCTGTGTAAAACGTTGGGATAACGTACAGTCACCTGATCTTTCTTCTTTGCAGATGTAATGCTGTTATATAATAATGTGGACCTTACATAACAGAGTCGACTGAGCACCATGTGCTGAAAAGTGTAAATGTTTTGTTCAGCTGCTGCACACAGTTTATCTCACTCACTCAGAGGAACAGTTTGATGAATTTGATGAGCTCACTTATTCTGTAAACAAGTGCTGATTTTGAGAATGTGCTAAACAGAAGAAAAACATGTGTAACAAAATATAACTGCATCATGGCTTGTGAATATAATATTTATTGATTTATTGTCATTTCCAGTTTATAATTTGATTAGAAAACAATTCAAATCATGGTTAATCATGGTTACATTTTCAGTAAATGTTGATTTTAAGATAACTTTTTCAAAACTATATGATAAAATATAAAAATAAATATAGGTAATAAAAAAAAAATATATATATATAATGATAATATTTTATAGCAATTCCCATCATACCACCACCCTCAGCCAGGTATAAAGGTAAAAAAAATTTGTAAATTTGCCAATGTGATCTGCCTGTACTTCTGGTTTTGTTTTGTTTTGTTTTGTTTTATATATGTCATGATTTTACCCGACTTCTTGGCAGACAGAAACAGAGTGAAATAGGGATGCAGGAAAACATACAGTCTTTAATAATAAATCCATGAACACGATGGACAGCGACCAAGACAGCTGGAAAAACACATGTAACATTCAACGACCGACAACCAGAACTCAAAAGGACATGATTTAAATATCAAACATAATCAAGACATAATACAGGACACCTGGAAATGCGGCTGGAGGGGAGTGAAACACTAATGAGAGGGGCGGGTTACAAATGAGGCACAGCATATGTAGAACAGAATGAAAACAAAACATCACGCCTCGGGGAGGCGTGTCCTCACACTGACAGAGGACCAACAAAGGTGCGGGTGGGCGGTTGATTGTGAGGCCAACATGGGCAGAATCACAAGGAGGCCTCTGGGGCATGATCCAAGTCCTGGAGGGCCACGGCGGTTCTGGCTCTTCGGGTGGCCACGGCAGTTCGATCTCCATCCCACCCTCCCCATCATGACCCAGGCACATCTACCCCCCAACCAAAAAAAAATTAATTCTTGGGGAAGCCTCCCACCTGTACCGACCCTGGGTCATCAGGTGTTACTGAGGAGGAGTGGTCAGGGGATCTGTCTGGCCTGGATTCGGGACACGGACCCGACAACTGCACTCCTGGCCATGATTCGCAAACCGGACCAGACAACAGTTCCCCTGACCATGATTCAGGGCTGGGACCCGACAGTTGTGGACTGGACACCGCGGAGATTTCAATCGGTTCTCCTGACTGTGATTATCCTAGAGGTTGTGCAGCCACCAGTGGGAATCTCTGGAAAATCCACGACTAAAGTCGACATTTCCAGAGATTGTGCAGCCACTGGTAGAACCTCTGTGGCAGGAACTGTGACCTCAACCAACACCTCTGGGTTTTGTGCAGCCACCGGCGGAACCACCAGAAAGGTTTGGCTTTTACCCAAAATCCCTAGTGGTCGTGCAATCACTGGCGGATCCTCCTGAGGGTCGACAGCCATCTTGACTGCTGACTTGGACGGAGACAGGTTGGCTCTCTTGAGCAGTGACTCAAAAGTGGCAGCCATCTTTGCAGTGACTCGAGTGTGGCAGTCATTTTGTGCAGCGATTCAGATGTGCACTGACACATCTGGTGCACTGACTGTGACTGGATCGGTACGATGGAGACTGTAATAAAATATTATCACTATTATTCTGAACCCCAAGCAATCCAAGATGTAGGTAAGTCTTCATCAGGATTCTCTCGGGTGTTATTAAATATTTTGGACTTTGATATGATGATTTGTGTTACAGATACACCTGAGCCCTCGCCAGGCTCCACCCTCACTCCCTCACTCAGAGCACAATCACCGGAATTCTAATCACCAGCACCTGCCACAGCATCTACAATCAACCACACCACATTTAAGCACACTCACCCAGTCACTCCTTGTTCAAACTCGTACATGCCTGAAGTGGACAAACTATGATATAAATTTCTTCAAATGTGCTCCAAAAAAGAAACCAGCTGATCTGATATTTGGATGGCCTGAGAGTGAGAATTTTTTAAATAATTTTTATTCAACCTTCATTCAAATTCTGAGGCATTATATTGTACTAAGCCATTAGTCATAAGTCATTAGACAGATGCTACAGCAAAACGTGTCACAACACTTCAAAGTCTCCTGTACTTCATTATCAAAACTCATTACTTAAACCATTTGTTTACATAAAATATAAATTCATTTTAATGTTTGTGAAAAAGGCTGTTACACAATTTAACCCACATACCTTTTGTTGAACCCTTCTTGCAGTTGTGACACATAACTTAATAATATTTGTAATACCATGATAACATGTTATGGCTGCAGTGGCACTGAGGATTATAGTTTGAGAGCGACATGCATGTGATTTGTTGTCACAGTCACGTCCGATCTATCAAGCCGACATCTAACCACCACAGCCACAAAAAAACTTTTTTTGTTAAACCATACCACATTAATTCAGCCCTTGATACATATATTGCGCAGCCATTCAGATTAGCAATATGCACGTTTTACTGATACAGGTTGAACAGACTGACATAAACATTTCCACAATTTCATCAGTTTAAACATTTTTAATGTTATGGTGTATTTCTTAATTTTTAAAAAGCTGATATATATTTGAAATATATATATATTTTTTTTAGGCCAGTTATCGCCTTTTTTCTTGCATCAAGCGATTCGTCAGTGTTCTTTAAAGCACTGGAACGTATGTGTATTTGCTTGAAATATTTATTACTACAACTACTCTTCTTGCATTTGTTGTTTTGTTTTGCTCTTTTTCTTTGCTGCTGCAGCTGCTACCTCTCCTCTAATTCTATATCATGAAGATGAAGTGTGTGGAAATAAATAAGGCTACGGTGATTTGCATTTGAATTGAACACCAGCACAAATCATGAAAGTGGAGGACTTCTCGTTTAACACGGAGCGAGTGTGCTGATCTGAGCTGCTCGGAGTGCTTGGACTAGGTGAGAGAATTTATCAGCCTCAAATCTACACATGTCAGAGGCATTTGCCAGCAGCTGATGTTGCCTGAGGTGCTTCACACATCTGATGGAAATTAAAATGGATGTTTCCCATGATGGTAGAGCTTCACTTAGCCATTTTCAACCTTTAGCAGTCTTTTTTAAACATAAGCTCTGACTGTCCTGTCTGTCAGAAAATGCATCTGTCTTTCTCACTTCTTCACTTTTCCTCCTTTTTTTCTTTTCTTTTTGTGCTGTTTTTCATCTGAGTGGCTAAGATGATCATCAGTAGAATATGTTCTTTGACAAGCATTGGCAAGGTCTGTAAAATTAATCGACAAAGTCCAACAATTTTATTTTTCATTTTAAAAATCAATTAAGGCCATTAACTTGCAGCAAGAAAAGTGAATGCTGTCACATGAATCATACAGTATTGATTTCAGTACCAAAAATGTCATCAGATCCTTTTTTCTCAGAAAACTGAACAGCTTATGCCATTATTTTGATGTATATAGTTAAACCTTTATGCAATGTTGGTCAAACTTTATACTGGGTCCACTTTCTAACATTCTAATAACTATGCAACTACATGTCAACTGATTCTCTTTCATTTGCAACTACAAGTCTAACTCTCAGAGTAGACTGTTAGGGTGGGTTTAGAGTTAGTAGAATAAGTTGGCATATCCTTGCAAAGTTTCTATTTTTTGGTATGTTGGGAACCCATCCAAATAAAGTGTTAGAGGATATTAAGCAGACAGTGTACTAATAATGACCTCTAGTTGACATACTGGCAAAGTTACTTACTGTTAGTAGACTGTCTAAAGTAATCTATCGAAATAAAAGTTTGCTATTCTCTCAGTTTTTGATATAATAATGAAGTAAACATTCAAATGTAGACACATAAATGAACATAAGCTATGGCTTTAACTCATGTGGGATGTTGAAAGCAATGTAAATGCATGATTGCTTTCATTGCAAATGACTACACATGCATTATTCAGCAAACATTCCTCCTTAACTTTGCTGTCCAATGAAAACAATGTTCTGGTTTTCACTCTAGGCATAAAGACGTGGGGGACTGATTGTTGCCTGGGTCTGCTTTCCTGATGTTTCAGGAAATGCCAGGAATCAAGTCCCACAGGGGAGCACAGAGGGGTTTGGATGGAGATGGAACAGCCTCTCCTGCTGAATGGACAGTCTAGGGAGCAACACGATATGCCTTAGGCTGTACTGAATAAGACACAAATGCTTTGCTAAACAGATGCTGTGAGAAGGAAGTTTAGTCTGTTTGTTTGTGAGTGAAATTCGCTACAAATGAATTGCACCCACTGTTACTGTTGTATATTTGCACCCGTTGTCTTCATTGTTTTTGTGGCACATTCACTACTATGCATATAAGAGAACATCACCGAAACCACCACCAAAAATTGTGCCACATGGCAGCATCTCCCATCTTGCAGGCTAGTTGTGAATGCTAAAAAGATACAGCTGATATCTGTCATACAGTCCATGCTACATTTTTTGCTTTGAAAAAGGTGATTTTAATATTTTGATTTTATTCAATGCACTGCATTAGCGTTCATAATAGAGTTCATGCGCAACACTAAAATACAAAGTGACTTACATTGTATTGAAGCTGTGCTTTCTTGTATCCCCTGTTTGGGAATCAAATCCACAATCCCGGTATTGCTAGCAAATTGCTATACTGTTTGAGCTACAGGAAGTTTGAGTTTATTGCCTCAATGTAGTAACGGCTCAACTACTTGTGTGATAAAATTCACCATGTGTGGGTTTGCACAGTGAGTGAACTTTCATTAAAGTAAACCATAAAGTTAATTAGTTACAAGTAAAGTCAGATTGCAATAAAATAAACAATAAAAAAACAATCATACGCCCAGTATGCTTTAAACGCAACATCATGGTATGTTAACTGTTACATTTTACACATCTTGGGGACACATGTATAATGGGGAGACTGTAATAGGTTAATAATTTGAATATAATATGGGTTATTAGAAGGGGATTATTTTGTGGAAATTTACATTGAATGTGAACTGTCCCACTGTTTGTTGGAAACAAAAATATTATTGGCATAGAGTATGTGTTACAAGGAATATTATTTAAGTCTTTCTACTTCAAAATTCATGCCTAAATCAGTATGTTACCTGTCCTACATACCTACTGTATCAGTATGTTTGTTCACTTAAACACTTAATAGAGTCATGTTCTTACATGTATTTTAACAGTTTGTTTATATCTGAATTAGAATGTATTTTTTTCTTTTCTTTTTGTTTTTCTTCTTTTCCTTATGAATACAACACATTTAATGGTGGACAGTATGATACAGCATCTCATAACACAGAATCAGTAAATCAGTGATATATCAAACCACATTTCTACCCATCCATCAGAGTCAGGCCTCTTGACTGCAAGCCTGGAAGCAACAGTTAAAAGACAATGGAGATGAACCAAAGCCTGATTATTCCTGCAAGCACTGAGCCGGGGCCATAAAAAGTACTACCATATACTGTTGAAATGCTTCTTTCTACTTTACATCCATATGTAAACTGTCTTGTTGAATGTTTTATGTGTGGGAGTGTGTCAATTCAGTGCACCATATATTAACCTTTCGAATGCTTCTTGAGGAGCTCAGTATATAATTCATAGTGCTTTTAAATTCATAATGCATGATGCAATCCATGATGCATGATGTTTTTTTTTTGTTTTTTTTTTTGAGCATTTGAGAGCATTTGAGTACATTTGCAGGCTGAGTCAGTCAGAACACTAATGCTGCATTAAATCGACACATGTTTCGAAAATCATTGTTGAGATTTTGCTCTAGTCAGCATTGCTTATAATATAGCTTTGTTTACAACTAGTTATGAGACAGGGGAGAGCTCACTCTTTGAGGCTAATGTGTTCATTGACTGAGAGTCAAATCATTTTTTGCATTAGTGTGATTGAATCTGTCCAGCTTTTAAAAGCTTGGCTCATATTTGAGCACATTAACGTCTGTTAAAATCTGAACCGAGTCTTAATTGAAGACTATGTTAAACACTAATTCCGACAAAAGGATTAAACACTCTCTGTTCCACTGTATTGCTTCTATCTGGCCAGTAATCCAGATTCCCTTCACAGCACATTACATTCATTGGTTATCATTAAGTATTCTGAAGACTACTCTGAGCTGATCCACTGGTGTAGTTTCATTTAAAAGAGGAAAAATCGAATATGTTTCAAGAAAAAAATACAAATCTTTATATATACTGGAGCTGGATTGAAGCACTTGAAAATTTAATATATTTCAGACTCTTTATAGATTCAGTGAATGATTTAGGAAAAGCATGCTGTATTTCTTTAGTCAGCAGTTAATTTTAAATGTTCCAATGGGGTGAAATAAATATATATATATATATTTAAATATACATATTCTTTATTAATTACGTCTCTCTGAAGTCTCAAACGCATAATATAACTACAGTTTAAAAACAAACAGTTTTAAATTGAGCTTGATACCAAATGTATTTTACTTCACAAATACTGTATTCCTAAGCATTTAGAAATTACTAGCAAACCTGGCTATTCAACCTGCAGAAAAACAATGTGTAACATATTCACATTTTATTTATTTAAGTGCTCATAGATACGCTATAATTCCACCTTTGCTTTTCACACTCCCTTCCGCACAATGCAGACCTTTATTTCCTCTTTAGGTTTTAATGAGGAAAATTGGCCATTCAAAAATAGTCTATTTTGTGTAATGTGTACAAAAAGTGTGTCAGTGTGACACGCATTGTGGGGGATGTATACTAAAAAGTCATTACTGCAATTGTGCTGTAATTGTATAGAAGCCATAGAGAGACAAGCAAGCGACCCTGCTATTTCTCTCTGCAGTTTCGCCTTAATTTCTTTCTTTATGTGTGTGTGTGTTTACTGTAGTTAAATATCTTATACAAAGGTAGTTAAAGACTGTAACTATCACTATCAAGTAGTTTTAAGTAGCACCATTTAGAGTAGCTTTTATATTTGGCTGTAATGGCTATTAAAAAGTGACTCCATTTGTAAGTGGGTGGGAAAAAAGTACAATAAAAATATTCAATTGTTTATATTGTTATGCTAACATGGCCAGCTTTCATAAGCCAGTTTTGCTTTTCCCAAAGTGCCAGGCCTTTCAGAGACTTTGAACTTGCCTGATTCATTAATTGGGAATTTTATCAGAGTTTTTTGATGCTTCATTTTTGCTGTTTATTTCATCATGTAACAACATTAACCATGGATTTGGTGTTTATTTTAACTCCTATGTGTCAGAGTACACAGTGTGCCATAAATACACCACCAGAGTTAATGCAAATTTGTTGTGTCAAAGGTTAGAAATCACAGTGTAGTTAATTACATGTTGTGGCACTGCGTAGGCTTCATGCAGAGCACGGGATTGCGTCAGAAACGAAGCAAGGGTAAGGACTTTCTTATTCCCATTTACCACCTTGCATTATGCTTCTAATTAACCTTTCCTTTGGAAAAACAGATGAGCAATTAATACTGCTTTTAAAACTTTCAAATGACAATTCCAGAGGAGAGAAAAATCCCTCATTTTCTGCTCGGCTGCTCTGTGGTGTGCATATAATTACAATTAAAGGGTTCATTCAATAATACAAACAGAGCCCATGCAGCTTTAAATACACACCAGAAGAGAAAAAAACACCTTGAAGTGCACTGTTTTGATTATTTGGTTGGCTGATTGAAAGAAAAAGCCCTTAACATTTGACATGTTAGCAAAACATTTTTTTTAATTAGGGCCATGGCATCTCCACAAAAAACACATTTTAAGCTTATGAATATTTTTTCAGGCTTTGCCTTTATCTACTGGCTGTCTAGGTCAATGATTGCTTGTGGTCCTGAGGAGTTGTTGAATAGCACCAAAAGATCCAGAGACAAATGAGGTCAATAGTTGTACAATGTACTTAGCAGTACTTTATGTTAGTCTAGAATTTCGAAAACTATTCCGCAAATTTCCTTGTGTTCTTACTGATATTATTTATTTATTTATTTTTATGTGACAAGGACACACCATGATTGTTTATTCTTCAGTTATTGCGCTTCATTTGTGTCTCAGCAACTGCTTGAGTAAAGAAGCCTTCTGTGTGAGCAATATTGTAGAGAAGGATGGCTTGGAGCTGGCGAGGTCTATCTTTGCCAAACGGCCAATGCTAAAGATTATAAAAGCTCTTATTTGGCCAACAGAACAGAGTTTTGGAAACCCATAATGTAATATTAATATTCACAGTGAATTCGACAAGACTCTGGCTATGTTAGTCCTGTCAACAGAATTGCTGCAAAAATGTTTGTTGATCAGTGATTACAAAAAAGTCTGCACTGTGATGATAACTAAATTTAAATGAAAATGATAGAGTGGATTGAATTTGATTAGTAAAACATCACAGGGAAAAAAATGTAATATTCTTTTTAAAATGAAAAAAAAAATAAAAATAAAAATAAAAGATGGGAGTAGAAATGCAGTTAAAAAGTAATACTGTGAAATATGTAATGGCAAATGAGTATTATTGCATGAATATAATATTAGAATATTGACCTAAGACTATGACTTCACTATCACTGTAAAATAGGATCACAGGTCAAAGGGTCAAATCCTAATCCCCCAATCCCCCCTTCACGTGCCTATCGAACAGCAGGGTTGCTATCCATTGTGCTTGAATTAAGATCTTCGGCTCAAACCCCACAGTTCATTATCATGTATCCTGTTATCTTCCATTTGTTCCTCTACTCTCGCTCCCCCTCATGATAGCACTATCTGATGTTCTGCCCAGAGCTCATCACTCATGGATCGCTTCATTTGCGTCCCTGACAGGTGGAACTGAGCTCTGCTGAGAATAAGGAACTGGAGTTCATGCACCACAGGCTTTTGGGTCAGGAGACTAATCATACACATGCATGTTGGGGTGGCTGATGCAGAATAAATCGAGCGTGTGCAGGTGGAGAGCGTGCTTCTAGGTTTCCAGGCAATATTTTGGGGGCATGTCTGTTAACAGGGGAAGCTCTCTGTCAGTTGACATAAATTGAACATGTCTTATTATCTCTCCCATAAGCTGGAAATGAAAAATAACTGGCTCTGGAGAGACAAGATAAACGGCCTTCATTTGTGTCTCTGCCACGTCTCGCTGAGGGTTGTGAAATTCACTCACACATGCATCCAGTGCTCAAACAGGCACAATCACTTCTTCCCACGTGCGCTTTTTTGAGTGTGTGCATGTCTCATCACTCATCACTATGATCAACAACAACATACCAATACAACAACAACAGCAACATAACAGTTGTATGCGCAAAACATTCCACTTCATAATTCAGGCTGTAAAGTTCACAAGTTTACTCAGTAGCAAGAAAACTAGATTGACAAGCAGAACATAAAACGGATAGCCACATACTTTAACTCTTCTCAAGACTCACAGCTGCATTTTCTCCTGTCTGAACAGAACCACACTGCACAACATCGTCTTCTTTGATTTAGTTTCAGTCACTGCTGCTATACTTATAGTCACAAATAGTATTAGTACTTATTTGACTTCTATTGCTTGGTGTCAATTAAGTTTTTACGATTGACAACTGCATTTACTTACTGGTGTGGCTCTTGAAATGCCACACAGCAGTAAAGGCTGGAATAGTGTATGTGTCACACCCATGTCTGTGTTTATGTTCACGTTCTATGTCACAGTTATGTTTTGGTTTCATTTATGGACTTCCTATGTTTCCTTATTTGGTCTTGTTCCTGTCCTTGTTTAGCTAATGAGTTTATCCACCCAACCTGTGTATCTTACCCGTCCATAGTTTCCTAGTGTGTATTTAAGCTTCAGTGTTTGGTCTTGTCTTTGTCGATCGTCATAGGTACATGGATGTCTGTAAACCTCTTTACTACTGTTTAGTTTCATTAAAAGTGCATGTTTAAACTTCATTGCTTGGACTACGTCGCGATTACTACAGATCCGTAACAGTACGATCGACCCAAAACAAACAAAACATTGATGAGATGGAGGAACTCGCCTAATGCCTGGGGAGGATCGAGCACTGAAGACTCTATTCTGGATGGGGCTGGACCGTCATCTCTTGGGTCAGTTCCCCATTTCCAGTCATCAAGGGTCCTTCAAACAGGTGGTAGCCGAGGTATTGCTCCGGAGAACGCCTCTAAAGCCTACGCTGCCCGAACGGATCAGCGAGCCCACAATGCCAGGGTCAGAGCCCGCATTCACAATGCCTGAGCCCGCATTCACGATGCCTGAGCCCGCATTCATGATTCCAGAGTCTGCCACGCTGCCGGTTTCACAGCCAGAATCTGCCGCGCTGCCACAACCAGAGTCAGAACCACCACCAGAATTCATGTCACCAGAGACCACGACGGGAGGGGGATCTCAGGGATTCCCACCCCCCCACCCACTGGATCCAGTGCTTTTGGGGCGTCCCTCAGCCTTGCCGCTAACCTCCGAAGCCGGAACTCCACCTCGATCCATGGACTCGTCGGCTTCTCCATGGGCCCTAGCTCCGCCCTCTTCTGTGGTGCTCGTCGGCCCACTAACTACACAGGGCTCGATCGTCTCCCCGGCTCCACCTTGGTTGGTCGTCGGCCTTCCGTCGCCTTCGGATGCCACTCCTTCGGCTTCGCCTCATCCTTCTGTCCTGCCGGCTCGATCAGGCTCCTCCCTCCGGCTCCGCCTTGGTCATCTCTCGCTCCTGCTCCACCGTGGCCCTCTGGAGCCCCTCATCTGAGTCGGTCGCCGCCCCCATTGGTTACGCCTCGGCCCTCTGGATCATCACCGTCGGCCTGGTTCTCCGGCCCTCTGGCATTGCGTCAAGCTCCGCCCCATGACCAGGACGCCTCCCTCCCTGATGTCACGCCCATGTCTGTGTTTATGTTCACGTTCTATGTCACAGTTATGTTTTGGTTTCATTTATGGACTTCCTATGTTTCCTTATTTGGTCTTGTTCCTGTCCTTGTTTAGCTAATGATTTTATATATATTATCTTAAGAGCCTTTCTTCACCTCAAAAAAAAAAAAAAACCTTTTGTGCAACAGAAAGGTTCTTCGCATGTTAAAGATTCTTTATGGAACCACTTGAGCTGCAAGGTTCTTTTGTGGCATTTTGAAGCACCTTTATCTTTAAGAGTGTAGGGTCATGCAGTGCACAACTAAAGTTGAATTGAGGTGTGATTTAATTCATCAAATTGTTATTAAATGTCAGCAGTTTATACCTCAGTAAAGAGTAAAGCATTTGAGTCATGACAAAACTGTTTGAAGTTGTTCTAGTGGAAGACAGTAAACCTTCAGATGACACAGAGCACATTTCTGTTTTGTAATGTTGGAAGAATGGCTATCTTGTACTGTGTAATGTGACAATACACTAACTGTCCATTATGGTTCCATCCACACAGCAAGGCTTTATTGAAAATACAGTTCTGAGTCCTGGAGAAGTAAATGCGATTGTGAATCCTGGACGCTGAAAATGTGTACATAGCTTTTGTCTCTTTCATGTTTGCTCAGCTCTAAAAATACAAACCAAAAGAAATGTGGTTGGTCATATTACATGTGGGTCAGACTGTCTCTTTAAGTGACTGTTCTTGGGCAGAGCAGGCTGCGTGATGGGCTACACTTTGATGCAAGTTAAAAGAGACTTAACTGACCTAAAAAACTAAGCAAGATGCACTGGAGCTATAATTGAGAGGCATAAATGTACTTTTTAGCAAAATCAAATACACATTTGGATGTCAAATTTTATGGTAGCCACCAGTATGCAATAAAATGGATTGCACCAGTAGCCAGGATGAATGTTTACTTTATACAAACCTTATGAAGTTTTGTTAACTTATTTAGCTAATATCTACATTTTTAAAATTACTTGAAAGGGTAAAATGCAAGACAATGTTATTTCAACAATAGCACATCAATTCTCCTATTATTAATTTGCATATTTAAATAAATTGAACATGGCTGACAATGTGAGAAGTGAATGTGGGAGTTGTGAGATGGCAAAACTCTGGATAATTGTCATCTGAACCCATGAATATGATCAAAGAGGAGTCATGCATGAGAAACAGTAAGAAACAGTTACCATACCAAAATGGCTTTAGGGTAAATCATGCTCAATGTTGCTGTGCTATTAAAGTGCTATTAAAAGGCAGCTCTGTTTCTGACTCTTCAACCTCTGAACCCTCCCCCAAGGACTCACCAAAGTCCAAAAATGATTATCAGCCTCTTCAACAGTCCATCTCTTTGCTTTTTCTCTAAAAGACAATTCACATAGAAATTATACATTCTTATTTCAACAGCCTTGCACCACTGTACCCCAAACAATATGTAGCTCAGAATCCTTCTTACTCCTCTTTTTCTTTTTGTTCCCCCCTCCCCTTGCCAAGGTATGTGTGTGTGTCTTTGTCTGTGCTTGTGTGTGGAGAGGTAGAAAGCTTCAAAAAAAAAAAATATATATATATATATTTTTACTCCTTAAAAAAAAGCTCTGTTTAAGAAAAGGCTTTATAAAAAATGCAGCCACAAGAAAAAAATCCAGACAGCAATGCAGTCATGAATCCAAGTAAGCCAACAGCCTGGGGGGTCGATGTTTGAATGAGATTATATCAAACCCTCACGGACCACTGGAAGTGTTCTTTCTCAAAGTGTTTAACAGAGCTTGGAGCAGGAGAGAGTGTGAAAAGGGAAAGCGAGAGAGAGAAAGCACCTCGGAGCTCTTTCTAAGCATGTGCCAAGAGATCAAACAAGATATTAGTTTAAATCCTACAGCTTTTGTTTTAATGTAAGTTATCTTGAGAACAAGAGCTACACAGATTCATACAGAGAAGTGTGTGTGTGCGTCTTCCACAGAATGACTACACACACACACACACACACACACAAAAAAACATAGGATTCAGAGACAACACAGACAGATACCTTCAAAGCAGAAAACAAAAAAAACAAACAAACAAACAAACAAACAAACACAAAAAAACCCCAAAAAACGTCTAGGTTACTATTGTAACCCACGTTCCCTGAAGGAGGGAACGGAGACGTTACATATGGGAACTCGCC
>JAUCMU010000125.1:19830523-19841651 GCA_032275025.1 Enteromius treurensis
AAAGCTCAAAGGCAAATCGGTCTCTCTGACGAGTTCCCATATGTAACGTCGAAGTGATTCGACTGAAAGGGTAACTGTGCATGAAGTATTTTCAAAGTAAATTTGACTTTCATGTGATATTTATTCCATTGAACTATTTTAGATTTGCACAATTTCTTTCAAGAACTTTCATCCAGATGAAGCTTTATTCAATCATTTTTTTCCTGTTCCAGTTCAGACAGATTATTAACAGATTATTAGGCTGCATGTGAACATAGCCATTGAGGTAGAAAAATGGCAGATGCCCCATCCCTCTTTCACATATATTAGCATGCACAGACGCTATGGATCAGAAACACACACACACACACACACACATACTTGCATTTGTGGTTTACGGGGACTCTCCATAGGCATAATGTTTGGTTTAGTATGTTTTTAAACCTTTTGTTTTACAGGGGCACAGGACGTGTCCTCATAAACCATATTTACGTTGTAGTACCCATGTCATCATACACATTTGTGTCCTCGTAAACCACAAATGCCTGAACACACAGACTTTTTCTTTATGTGTCTGTACACGGTCACTATGAACTCAGAAAAAATCAGCTCTTTTAGTAAAACTAATTTATTTTTAATGATCTGAAGCATACTCAATTAATTGTAATTAAAGTCTGTGTCATTTATCTGGTTGGAGTCTCTGGACATAATTTCCCTTTGCTTATGAAAAACACACACATGCACACAGACTTTAGCTCACACTCTTGAGGGAGTCATGTACTGTAGATCAGTAATAACAGAGAAACCTTTGTAAACGAGCTCCTATATGTGAGTATCGAAGGAGGTCATGCTTCTTTTAAATTTCTTAAAACCTCAAACTTCCATCTACAATGGATTTATGAAATCTGAACATCAGTCTCGGAGCCTGGAGGCTATGGACATAGTTCTCCGGAATATGGCAAAGCCAACATTAAACTTCATCAAAGTTGCCTATGCATAGGCAACTTTGGAAAAAGAAAAAGAAAAGAAGAAGCTTTTATTTCATCTGTATTCATGTAAAAGATACAGCTCCACACACACATGCCAAAGGGAAGACATGTGGAATACTAATGCCACACAAAGGCATCAAGGAACAATCCTCAAGAAAAACTTATCGCTGCAACAAAAAAATGAATAATTCTTTTTAATCTAGAGTTGAATGAATCAAGCATTTTACAGCATGTCCTCCTGCATTTCAACTGTTGTCAGAATCAGGTTTATACCTCGCAGGACTGCTGGCACTAATGAACCCATATATACTTTATTATGGAAACATTATTAGGATCATAAATAATTGACTCATTTGAATGATAGAAAGATTTGTGTTCAAATTATCCCACTCACCCCTAAAGAAGAGCAACTGGAAAATGAGACTTGATTATCTACCAGAATACTCAGTATGATAATAATGCTCTGTTATTTTGTTTATACAATGCAAACCAGACCAGCATTAACATCTTCGCCTCATGTATTTGTTCACCCTTAAGACCTCTAAATAATCACACACAGTACTTTTGGGGGAAAACAGTGTTCTGCATGGCTAATGATAAATATATGCATATTTGCTGCTTAGCAGTTGGGTAATGAGTCTTTATGTGGGTCACAATGGATCAGATCTCCATATTCGTCTATGAATAATTTCAGCTTGCCGAATTTGTCTTATACGTTCAAAGTCAGTCACATTTGCTAATCTGTCCCCTGTGACATGTGGTGTAGGGGAAGGTGGGGAGCGATACACGTCATTTTCAATTACAATCTGAGTAGAATTGATAAAAAGAGTAACCAGCTTTATATGAGTAAACAATGCACTTATCTGTAGAATGAACCGGGAAGATGCTGCAGAAAGTCAGAGATATGAAGGACAAGTGAAGAATAGCAGCAAACAGCCAAAGTGGTAAATTCAGGAGGGAAATATGCCATTGACATTAGCTTTCCAAGGTCATTATTTTATCATTTCACAGGGACAGATAGCAGTTGTAGAAAAGAGGGAGAAATATGAGTGATGAATATTCACCAAGTCATTCCCTGTGTGCGTGACAGATGGACAGACTCCTCCCTGGAGATGAGCGGCTGATGACAGTCTCATGGCTGGTCACAAACCAACAAATATATTATTTGCTCAAACTCAAAGAAAGAAGTTGATAAAGGCATTCGGAGGTCATTTGATGCAGTGAATTGGACAGGTTTGTGGATATTTTCCTTGGCTTTAGAACTGCCTTTGAGCAGACTGGGGTTTAAGCCAACAGATCTCATATCTACCAAACTGTTCACACCAGACTGGTTCATGCTTTAAAAACAGCCTTGGGATATCAGAAACAGTGATGGAGGAATTGGTTTTCACAGCAGAAATGACCTTGGGGAAACAACAAAATGATTATCATTAATTTATCTTAGCAGTGTAAATAGGTATTTTTCTTTCATACCAAACATAAGCTGTGATGTCAGATTTATCAAAGACCACCTTCCCTCAAAACCGCTGATCTCTTAGCTGGTTTTCACATCTGTTGTAGGAAAAGTGATAATCAAAAATGGTATCCTGAGGTAAAAGTTTATCCAACGATTTTTAAATGAGGGATGATGTATCGTTGTAATGTGAAGTTTGATGGACAGCTGGTTGCCTGAGGTAAAAGCTATTAATGCAAGACATTTTTTTAAAGGGTTGCGCATGTCCCAGCCAACTGCATTCAAGACAAAACACACTCTTATTAAACCAAAGCTTATCGATTACTCTTTATCAGTATGCTGTAGTCATTGTTGTGGCCAGTGGGTCTTTGCAAGCGTTGAATAAAATTCATTTAACTATTCAAGTGCTTCAGCCATAATGCTTTTACAAGGTGCATTTTATTTTTGTTTAGTCATGTATGGGTATGCATTTATGTACCTGCTATAATGGGATATGAAAATTATCAAACTACTATGGACAAAAATGATCCTCTTGACATCTTTCTGTTTCCTACAAACATTCATTCAGACAAATAGGGCCCACATTTGATTGATAATAATGTAGGCTTGAAAGCTGACACATTCATGCATTTAATAATGAGATGATTTTCATGGTTCTAATTTGTAGGAATAATTCATGGGTAATGAATTATTGATAAATTATATTTCAAAGGTAAATGACATGGCGTTATTTTGATGTATGAGGCGAAGCACAGTGAGTTGAGAATTACAACAGTGTCTTCTGAGAATCGTGATGCCTTGTGTGAAACGAAACATGGTATTGAAATGAAATGGTGCTTTTTAACTTTTATTTCTGATAAATAATAATAATTAAAGCATTATATGAGAAAATGAGATTATGTTGTGTCATTATTTTTCCCACCATTTCTCATGTTGTTTATTATATATATTGTATCTTTAGGTGCATGGGGGTTGTATGTCTTCCATTTTTGCTGTCCAGTTATATGCCATTTTTTTGTTATAGGATTGTCACGCCCAGCTGGAGCTGCCAGCCTAAGACCACTATTTGCACTTCAGCTCTCATGAACTCTATGTGTTTCATGTCTGTTCCTCCCGGACTCCATTTCCCAGTATGCCTCTTTCCTTCACAGCTGCTGCTTGTTAGGTTCATCATTCAATCATTCAATCATCATCTCCACCTGTATAAGTACTGGTTTGTTTGTCTGTCTGGTAGCCGATCATTGTGGTGTTTCCCCCCCTTTGTAAGCGTTTCGTGTCTCTTTGCTCTTGTATGTATTTTGGATTTACCGTTACCAACCTTGCCTGTTTTTGGATATCTGCCTTTGTCTCGCTCTATGGACTGTATTTACTGTGATTATGACCTATGCTACGTTTGTGACCATTCTCTCGTCTCTGCCTCTATCAACTCTGTATGCTGGTGATCGACGCTGCCTATTTGTGCTCTGCCTTGTGATTTTGTTCATTAAATATTAAGCAAATGGATCCAAACGCATTCAGTCTCGTTCATGACAGAATGACCGGCCACTTGGGATCTAGCGAATATTCTCATGAACACTACGTAGACGGCTGGGATTCATTGCGCCGTCTTTGCTCTATTTTCCAGCAAGGGGTGCTGTATAGAGGATTATGTTCATTGCCTACAGTCACTTTGTTTGGGCAGATGATGAGAAAATCAAGGACTGCTTTTTGCTTTTTGCAGTAACGGGTGCCAAGTTTAATATAATGTTTAAAAATAATAATAATAATTTACAAGAAAATGCAGAAGAATACTCTCATAGCACTTTGCTCCTATTGTTTATACATACTTATTAGTATGTAAAAATGACAGGTATCAAATATTATTGTTTTTGTACGTTTAGATAGATGCTGAAACAGATGCTGAAACTGATGTGTGTGTCTTGACAATATAAAAAAAATAAAATATGAATATTTAAAAAAGATATATATTTTTTAAATATATTCATATATTTGTTACATTGTATAGATGCATTTTAAATCCTAAAAAGGAGTGCCAAATCAGCAAAAATGACTTTTCAGGGATTGAAATTAACTTTTTCGTTCACCAACCAATTTGGCTTTCCATTCATAACTTTTACTAGCCAAAACACACACAAAAAACAAAACAAAACATTGAAATAAACCATTTACAATAATAAATATTGTAAACAGGCTATGTTGATTAACAATCTGAAATGATATGAATATATTAATTTCCTGCCTCTTATCTTGAAATATGTGATCTTTCTTAATGCATACTGCTAGTCTGAATCATGCAGTAAAAGAATGCACTGTAAATCGCCTAACACACTGTTAGTCTAACTAGATTTCATCAAGTTGCGTGTGTGCACTCTGTTTTAACTTATTTGGTTTTGTGCAATTTTTGATAATGTCCTGCTGTCTTACAAGTTCAGAATTAGACCTAAAATGCATAGATCTGTCTTGCATGAACTTCCTAAAGACATTAATGAGTGAACATAATTTGCAAAAAGCAACCTGCCAAATTGGCTAGTGATTTAAAAATTTTCCAGACACAGTTGATTTTTTACCCGCATTTGGCGGGTTGGGGGGCGTTAATTTCAAACCCTGTTCACAATCCAATCTGGCATTTTAAGTTACCACACGGCAAACAAAAATACATATAACAAGATAAGCAATTATTATGCAGTTATAAAAATTAATTAAAGTGCAGTCATGTTTACCATTTATGTAATCCTTTGAACAAGTTGGCGCCAGAAGTCACACAGAATAGATAAAATTTGCACACACATACAGTTCACATAAACACAAATGTAACATGTTAACATTGATTTTATACAGCTGCATTTTGAACTACACATTGCGTGTTGTGTTTTAGGCTTAAAGAAAATGTCGGTAGATAGTACTTTCTGCTAGAAGGGTATCTAGGAATTTCTTTTCTTACATTGCACACACACTCCACAGACCATACGTGTGCACCTTACACCCCTAACCTCTTAATTTCCTGCTAAATAAAGCTTTGGAAAGCTTGACATTGAACACTAGCACTCACTGGACTCAAAGAAATGCAGAGGAGCTTGAAAGTAGTGCTGTGGCTTCATAATTACGTGCTTAATTGACTTGGCTGCAGTAAAAGCATCACAGATATGTTAATGAATCTTTTGATCCCTCTGGTCACCAGGCCTATCGTTTTGTTCCAGCGAATGAATCAGAGAGATGCAGAGTCATGTTTTCAAAGTCCATATTCTCCATTTTTTTTCTTTCGCCAACAACAGTTTCTGTATTGGTTACACTATAAGGTGGCCTTAACTACAACTTACATTAAAAATAAGTATGTACCTATTGTGTTCATATTAAAATTGCAAAACACTTTTGTTGATATTGAGTTGGGATATGGGTAAGGTTAGGTACAAGTTTAGTGGTATCAGTAGATTTAAGGGGAAGTTAAGGTGTAAGGGATGGGGCAACAGAGTAATTGTAAATGAAATTACAGATGTAAAACTTGTGATATAAGTGAAATGTAAAAACATGTATATGCACAATGTGTGCATTGTATCAAATTATTAATTTTAATGTAAGTGCATATAGTAGTTAAGGCCATCTCATATTAATGTAGGACCTGTATTTGATGGTAATTACATATTCAAATGAGGCTCCACATTCTATGAAGGAATGGCTTTTATAGAGACACCACTCTTCTAAAATAATAATAAAAAAATGTAATTTGCTTCATTTTTCATGACAGCTACAAAACCCCTAAAACATCATCTTCCAGTTTGAGATTTATTTTCCATTTTTGCCCTTATATCGGTTCTTCAAGCATGCAGGGAGATGAATGAAATGAAAGGGAAATGATTTAAACATAATGTACTTTGGAAACGACTGTTCAAAAGGCTCAAAACAAAACTGGCTTTTGTGTGGAGCATTACATCACTTTGTGTTCTCCTACGCCTCCCCCCACAACCCCAGCACTTAAGCACGCAGGCATTGCTTTTATTCTCTTCACCTCCCTCCAAATTACTGCATGAGAAATTCAAATATGCCTGGGGGACAAGTTCCTCACAGACTGCCTCACAAAAGGTTGGCACTTTAAACACAATTTCTTGTTTGTTTAACTACAGGCTATGCAGCAAACCGAAGCCTACTTCCATCCCTTTGCCTTGATCAGCCTGATTCATTATGAATGCTCTGAAGCAGAACACATGCTCTTCCCCCAGGTGACAGATAGCATGTTTACAGGTTGTTTGTGCAACGGGCGGATTTCCTGAAACTCGGCTGTGACAGTAAAGCGAAACTCTGGACCCTGCTGGCATTTGGAAAGCCGCACACATTCAAAGTTTCGTCTCAAAGAGTCCTCTCACTTCATAAGGTCAAGACATTTAAGGCGTTGTGTTTGTCTGCTGATGAATATCTCATTAGATGTACACCCTTATTTCAGTTCAGTCTGCTCACCTCTAATTATAACCATGGTGTAACATGGCAACCTTTTTGCCCTAATTGATTTTTCAGTGATTGACCTCGTCAGTAAATCAGGGACATTTGATGTTTCTCCTTTGCCTTACAAAACGGAAGCATTAATATTAAAGAAATGTATTAATAGATTTCAGCTAGAGTCAGAGGTGAATGTATGCATTTTATTAAAAGCTTCTGCTGAGGGGAGTATTTAAAAAAAATGCTGGTAATAACGATTCACATACATCTTTCAATAAAATCTCAGTAGGCTGTAATGCAAATTTGTTCATTCATAAGTACAAGATGGAATTACACTGAATACTGCATCATACTGCCCTTTAAAACTCACCTGTGCTAATGTTTTGATTCCTTCCATTCCATGAAATTATAGCATGAACCCAAGGAGTAGTGGGATGGTTTCATGGGGGTTTGCGATTTGTAGCGTGTGTGAGGTGTTATTGGAAGGCTAAAGGAGACTGGCTCAGCTCTGTCCAGTGTCATAGAGTGATAGTAAGATGAGAAGGGGAGTCAGCTGATGCCTCCTTATAATAAGCTCAGGGTGAAGTGAAGGGCTAAGACCTCTGTGCTCCATGACACTGCAAAGCTTTGGACCGTGATGGGATTACAGAAACATTTGGCTTGGAAAATCAAGCCGATGTCTTATTACCATTCATCAGTGCTTCTGTGTCTTGCTTACTAATTAATATTTTACGGCGTGGTGCTTTCTAATTTTATTGATTGGACATTAAAACACAAACATTACTAATGTTTACAGGGTGACTACACCGTGATCAGGGCCAATGCATCCCATTTATAAGCGGCTTCGCCAAAATTAGGTAACATCTGTTTGAACATTGTTTGAAAACAAAAGACTGACTTAACCAACTGCTCATTACAGGGAGGGTGTTTTTAATTTCATTTTCCAGTACTCTATAACATGGGGGTGCGCCCAACTAGGGGGGTACTTAGAGATCCTCCAGGGGGCACGTGAAATAATTTAAAATGAAGGTATATCCAAGTACTTTTATGATGTATATGTTAAATTTTAGAACAAAAAAAGGACCAAATCTTCACTATAGTTTAAGTTGATATTCTGTTTTTCGGAGCAGAGGTTGTTTCTTATCGTGTTGTGAGGACTGAAATATAGACTGAAAGGCAGCTCCAAACACATGATCGCTGCATGAGCATATCCATGAGCCTTCGGCTGGATAAAGCAAGCCAAAGTCATGCTAGTAAGATTTTGATAGATGACAACTGTGATCGAGGTAAAGAAGACTGCAGTGACAATTTGTACAGAAAATTTCAGACAAACATCTCGGACTTGACCTTGATTTAGGGGCTGGGGGATTTTTTACTTTGTACTTTGTACTTTTTACTGGTGTGTATGGGGTGTTGCTCTGGGACGGGTGAGTATAGGAACATTCTCAGTATACTCACTACAAAATGAAGATAACATTATTATTGAGAAACAGTCATTAACATTGAAATAATATTTTGTTACCTAAATACAGCATGAATGAAGCAAGGAAAAGTACCTTGCTTTAATAAACTGTTTATTCGCCTAGCCTTGTCTGAAATTGAGGAGTAATTTACCTAGTTCTGAAAAATGCATTGCACCTTTTCAACAGAGATCGCATGAGCAGTCAAGAGACCAAGTCAGTCCAAGAGGCCATGTGTCTTTAGCAACCATGTTATTGAGAAGATTTACTACATGGAATGACTACTGCAGGGGCCCACGATATGCAACACACTTCCAAAAAATACTGCTTTTTGTAGTTGTAAAGATTACTTTAAGTAATGTTACCTATGATGCAGAAAGGAGCTCATTTGAATCATTTTATGAGCTGCTTCAGAATACTTTAAGAGGCCATCCTACGCTGTTACACCAGATGTAAATCACAGTCTTTGCCAAGCAGTCCTTCTATATTTATGAGGACTGTCAAAAGGAAAGGGTTAAACAATGGGCAGGGGGTTTTATTGGTTCTGACAGAGTAATATAAGCCATCTTAATTCATCTTAAAGGTAACACCAAAGAGTGGTCACACTAAATCATTTAGCAATATATATATATATATATATATATATATCCTTCCTATAATTCTATGGTGATAAAAAAAAAACTAAAAAACAGGCAAGTGTTTGAAGTAATTAAATTACCTTGTTATAGATAAAAGAAAATGTAACAACTGTCTTTGTTTGAAGATTTAATTCCAATCAAGACAAACAAACAATTATACACAGTTCTGCTGATGTTGGATAAAACAACTGCTTTTAATTAAATATATAGTAATTAGACTGTTTTTAAACCTCTTTGATTTTGTGTCTTTAAATCTAGTCCAGCACTGTCAGGTGTAATTACTTCCTTTTTCCAGAGGTTGTTACTGCTTCACTCCAGGCAAGCCACATAATACCCATCAGTGTTTACGTAATACAAATATGAGACTAATTGCAGGGTAAGAAAACCACTTCTGTACACCAGGGTTATCAAAGGCAAATTTAACAGATCTCAGTGGTTACAGGGCTGTTTATTCAAAATGAAATTCATAATGCAGTAGCACTAATTTAAGGTTTCTCTTTATTTTCCCACTTTGTGCGATTACTTTGTGAGTAGTTTCTGCTTGTTCCTGCAAATGCAATAAAATATAAGTAATTACTCATTTTAATTTATCAAATAATATTTTTTTCTGAGGAAAAAAGTCAGAATTGTGTCATATACAATAGACTTGCAATTATATAAAGTTATTTGTTATTGCAGTTGCAAAGGAAAAATAAGTATTTTTCTAGGCTGTGGTAAATCAAGTTTATGTCTCCTATTTTATACTTTTTTCCTCTCAGAATAACAAGTTTATTTCATGCAAATCAGATTTTTTTTTATTCAGTTGCAAGAATTTATTAATTATTTTTCAGAATTGTGAAATAAAAGGTATGAATTACCTTATTGTTGTTATTATTAATATTTTTATTTAGTTCAACATTCAGTACTAAAATGAACAGAGCATGTTCAGCATAGCTACTAGTGCGAGGAAATGACTGCTATCTTTCTCTATTTGCAGTGTAAACAGACTCTGCCTTTATATGACCATTTTCAGTTTATTAGGCTCTTTGAATATTCACCATCCGCCCTAATCATCTCAGAAATGCAGCCATGATGAAACCCTAATCCCTTGCTTTGGTGAACATAATTTGCTTTTATTTTCAGACTCCAGCTTTAATGCATTTGGGTGTGTGAAGAGTTATGGGCAGTTCATGAAGGCTGGGCACCTTCATTACAGGTCTTTATGGGACATGGGCAGCATTGTGTGAGGGAATGCGGACGACATTTATGACCTCATTCCAAACCTTGGCCTGGGGGTGAGGCTGTAAGACACATTAAAAGCAACTCTGTGACAGAAACCTGAAGAATGCTGGCTTTACTGCAGCTGAAAGGGTCAGGTAATGTCACAACAATAAAAAAATCTAAACAAGCAGGTGCAAAAAAGCTAACCTGAGCCAGAAGAGGCACCCCTCGCAGAACGATGAGAGATGAGTGCAGGCATTGGCTGTGGAATATCGCAGACTTCTCAGACAGCTAAATAAAAGGGCACATCTTATCCTCTCCCACACACCCAGGCAGTTTATAATTTACCTCATTTGTGAGGTCTATGAGGTAGGAGTGACACCCTTTAGTAGGCTGAGGGAAATTAGATAGTGCTATTTGGATACAAGTATATGTGAGGAAAGATGTAACTGAGGGAAGAGGGATTACGAATGGGATAAAGAATAAATTATGGTAATGCTCAGGATAATTTTCTTTTTTCTTTACTTATTTAAATGTAATATTTGTGCAGAAACATGTTCTCAGCTGTGTGTGATTTAACAGTTTACCTGGAATCATCATCACATTGTTGTGTATAATGGCTAGTCTAAAAGCTCCAAGTCATTTGGAGCAGTACATGGAGGCAAAACAACATTTTAATCAACATATTTAAAATTACAGAGATAGTTGTAGATAGAGCAGGCAACATGTTTCTCATACTAAATAAAGTGTTAGAAATTAAGCATGACTGCTAGTTAAAGAGTTAGTTCACCCAAAAATGAAAATGTTGAATGAAACAGTCTGTTTTTGCCTTATTTGGAAGGTTGATGAATATTAATGAGGAGGTCTGCTCTGATTGGCTGTTTCTCAGCGTTGCTCATTTCAATAGCACAAACAGATTTCTACTGTCCAGCGTGAACGATGGAGGGATTAGGGATTCAACCTTATATGTTTGAGCCTGTA
>JAUCMU010000125.1:19849163-19859379 GCA_032275025.1 Enteromius treurensis
TTTATTGGCATATTTGTTTTAAATTAACATTTTCATCCTTCCGCGAAACGATATAGTACCATGTGACTAACATTCAAACGTTAGTAAGACAATTTATAACTTCTACATATGAATATATAACAACAGATGTATTTTAGTTATTTATTGCACCTTATGTTGTCCAGTGTTTGTCACACGATGGCACCAAACGGTAATCTTTGTTGGCGCGGAGGGGTTTTAAACATACAAGTAGTACCGGCTATGCGTTATTACTTTGGAGCGGTTATTATTCGAAAAGAATCAAATGTCACAACTGACCAATCAGAATCAAGCATTCCAGAGAGCCATGCAATAAAATGAATTAGCACATACCAATCATACAGTAATACTATGTTCTAATAACATACAGTACTATATTCTAATGAGAGTTACTGTAGTTGCTTTGTAGGGGCAAAGTTATTTATTGTCAACTGTACAGATGGGAATATCAAAATAAAGTGTTACCAATAGTTCCTTAATTAAACATCTGCAATTATGTTTTTATCAGTGATCTGCAGCAGAACCTCTCAGTTGCAAGTGCCTGGATCATTTCCAATGGCGAATGGTAAAATGCCCTCAATAGCGGTATGGTTGTCCCTCATAAAGCCTGCTAACCTTCACATGAGATTGAAGGAGGGCAAGCTTTTCTCTTAGTACTCATGAGTGGTTCAATATATATGGAGTGTAGAACTTCAAATGCAGCCCGACCACAGAGCGATGCTTTATTAACCACCAGGGAAATTGGAGCCATGCACATATCTATTTAAGAAGGCCTTTAAAACCAGGGCTGGTCGTAAAGACTTTAACTGTCTTGGATTGGGCAACAGCACTTTAAAGAAGGATTGTACAGGAGAGTTCCCAAACAAGAAAGAGGACAAATGCACGAGGGAATGTGTCTATGCCACTGTGCTGTCACTGAGAGGATGGTGATAAATGAACTCAGGGAGCTTACTGTAATGGTGGCAAAGCCTTGGTGGCAAGTGAAAGCATGCATGGCCCCAAGGTGCATGCTTTGAGAAACATTTTTATGTGTCACTGGACCCATGTATATACTAATATATGATTAAAAAAGTATTCACCTTAAAGCGACCAGTCATGTGGGCCTGGTATTGTATCTGACAAATGATCTGTTCTGGGATTTTGCCTTCAAGGGTATTATCACCGTAATAATACTGACCATTAACTTTTCACTAAAGTGAGAAATATCTACTAACGGAGTGATTTTAGTTTCTCTCACTTGCTCTTTTTCTTAAAGGGATAGTTCACCAAGAAATTACATTTTTGCCATCATTTACTTCTACTGTATGATTTGATTTAAACTCAAAGTATTTAGAAAAATGTTTTTGTTCATACAATGAATGTTAACAGATTGCAAAGTTTTTTATGGATTCTGTTGCCTTTCATTGTAAGGACAGAAAAGCATACACTGGGTCTCATTCACTAATAATTTAATGTTTATTTCATATTTGAAAGTACAGGAGAATGCAGCCTACAAGTCATTCACAACATGTGCATATGCAGATGAATTTATTCTTAACCTTATCATAATGCTATTTAGAATATGTTATTTTGTGGCCCACAGAAGATAAAACGTCAGACCAGTTTGGAAACACATAATGGTGTTAGAATTTCTATCACTCAATTGTTCTTTTGCTATGCTCTCCATCATCCAAATATACAATAAATGTTTTTTTGTTTTTTTTTCTCCATTTGCATGTGGATGAGGTGAACCGCTAGTTATTCCTGGCATGCTTCAGAATCCCCTTTGTGCTGTTTTTGTGATCTGAATGGTCTCTTTGTTGCAGGAAATTGGAGATGGAAGAAGCTCAAAGCAACTTTCGATTTTTCTTGATCCATGTAAATCGTGTGAATCAATCAGCATATCTTCTTTTGGCCAAGCAGCTGTCTTTCCTTATCAGCCGGTCACTCATAATTCTGAGTGCAGTAGAATGCTATAAGAAAGTCTTGTCTTTCTCTTTCTCTGTCATATTTGCATTTTCAATATGGGTGGTTTAAGAGATCAAGGCAGCAGGGAGGGATTTCGTCAATTGATTCCACTGTCGTCATTACCGGTAGACCATTACAGATAGCAGAACAGGAACAGGAATTTAGTTGGAGCGTCACACTTCCTTAGTGATTTGGCCTGTAAGGGTAGCGTGAATTTCTCCACTTCTGTTGGCAGCATATGGTTGCAGAAAAGCAGAGTGGCCAATGCTGCAGTGTTTCAGCTGTGAAGTGGCTTTGCCTTTCAATAGGAGCACTGATTTGATCTGTTTAAAGACTGATCAAATCTGCAATCACTGGACAAATGGATACTGGTGGACTCGGTCGAAGAAGAAAGGGAAAGAGCGAAGCGATATAATAACTATGGTTAAAATTTGAAATGCTGCCTACTGAGAGAAAACAATGTCTGACTGATTTTCTTATTTTTTATGTCCCATTACCTCAACACTCAAATTCAGCTTAACATGCTTTCTTTCAGAACTTTAATTAACAAAAACATTCCTGTGTCCCTGTTTGACATTTTGACATTATGCTTGAATCAATATGTGGATAACGCACAAATTATGTGGATTATGTGGATTTTTAACATGCTTACCGTATGTTATATTGTTAATGCGAATGCTTAAAGCATCAACCTATTTTATACTTATTAATGCTGATTAATGCTCACTCACAACATTGCTCATGTCAACATTAACACTGACCTCTCCACTAATGGAAATACTCCTTTTGTGTTTGTTTACAGCCCTGATGACTTCATCCACTCCAGGACACATAAACTTCACTCCACACTCTGCTGAGTGCCTACACATCACTGTTGGCCCAGGGACTATTTGACACCTACATAGCATACAACTGGAGCAGGTACCTGTAAATAATATATACAGTGCATCACTGCAGTAGTACTAGCTGATTTTTTGCATAGTTAGGCCACTTTTGTTAATAACATTGTTGTTTGTTTTTTAGCCTTACTCTATCCTCCTTTTCATCCTTTACACTTTATTTTCCAAGAAATGTCAAGAAATATTAAAGTATGGCTTTGAAAAGCCATTTAGAACATTTCCAGCTCAATCATCGGTTCACTAGACATTTCAGCTTTAAGTCATTATTATATTCATAAAGAAATATTTTTGAAGGCTCCAAAGTGGATGACTACTTAAGATAGGTATCCCAATGTGAAAAGACACTTAAGGACACTTAGTAAATCAGCCCATTAGATTTATTATTAGCTTTAAATTGTCTTAAATGCTCTTAATCTTACCCTCAAACACACTTCTCTCTAAATCACTTAAAAGCTCTTTTCATTATGCAGACATCTACAGTCTTTTATTGTAGTGCAGGACTAGAGTCAGTGTTCTCAACTATGGTACCACCCAGTCTGTGAAGATACACAGACCCCCCACCCCTTAGGTTAAGATTCTTCGTTTCTTTCTTTCTTTTTTTCTTTCTTTTTTTTGTCAATGAAAACAGTGTGCTGCAGGAGCTCTAGCTTTATAATGGACGTCCTTGAGTTTTTAAAGGTTAAAGACCCTTGAGACACAGAAAATATTGTTGTAATGTATTTTTTTTATGTTCATTATTGCATATCATTAGTTAGAATGATAATCAAAAGCAATAATTATGGCTTATCTCAACATGTCACTCTCTGTCTAACAACTGTGATTCTGGGGCTAAAACTGGACCAGAGTGCTTGATTCATTTGTTTTCTGAGTGTGCAACAATACTAATAATGGCTGCTATTATTAGCATCATGAAAAGTTATGGATCTGTCCTGTCATACACCCTCTAGGGTCACACTATGGAACCACTAATGGTCTGCAACACATACCAAAACATGCTCCCAGGCTGTAATCAGTCCTGCGTGTGTTGTGGTGCATATGGAGGTTTCTCATAGATAGATTATATTTGGCAGGGCATCACATTGCCTAAAGGAGGCAGAGTATTTAAACCACATCTGAGAACACCTACATGGTGAACTCTGGAAGAATTTACAATTGTTGTAAATAGGGATAGGTGTCCGTATGACTATAGCTTATTTATATATGATGTGATGATTTAAAGTGTCTGTCATTAAGAGATTTTACTATGTTGTTGTATGCAAATATATCCAATAGCACAGTTACTGACACATTAGAATGATAAAGAAACAAGCATTAATAAATAAATAAAGGCAGATGTAAAAAAAAAAAATAAAAAATAAAAGAAGTAATTACTTAAAATAAAAAAAATAAAAAAAATAAATAAAAAACTTCTGTGCAAAGAAAGCAACCTTTATATGACAGCATGCAATCTTACATTCAAATCTCTGGCTTGAAAGGTCAAATAAAAAATAAAAATTATGCCAAAATGTAGTGACTTTAAAGAGTATTTGCATAGAGTTGGTTATGATTTGAATGAATGTAAACTTTTGATGAAAACCAGATGTGTCCGTGTATTAGATTCGTGCATTAGGTCTTACAGTGACAGCAGCCTAATATACCTGCTGCTGTCTGTTTTTATTAATGTTATTCAAAAAAACAAACAAAAAAAAACACAGAAACAAAAGAGCCAGGGAAACACGCCGCTCACTCAAATTGTTATGGTCCGGTATTCTGTCACAAGTGTGATGCTCAGGAAGGCATTAATATGGATTCAAGTTCACAAAATAACAATTGTTTAATATTCCAAGGCAGGAAATCAGACAGGCAGGGTAATCCACACAAAATAACCTTAATACCGGACAACATTACTGAGACAGAAACAAACTTATATATGGCAGACAATGACACTAATGAACATGACACAGCTGAACATGATAGACAATTGACAGAAACTAGGTCACACAGAGATAATGATTCTCTAGGAGCGTTAGGATCCATATGCAGTTCTTTAATAGTCGTAGTCAGGCAAGCAGAGGTGGGTACACAGGCAGACAATGATATCAGGGAGCAGGCAAACACATGTCATGGCAGGCAGCGAGAATCAAAGATAGATAAACAGTCCAGATGATACACGGATAAACACTCAGAAATAACGCTTAGAATTGATGCCAGGGCAAACCAAGACTTTCCGCCGATCTCGAAGAAGATCGACGTATAAATAGTGGAGATAACAATGAATACCTGGGCCGGAACTAGCCAAGGTACGTGGTCATAAAGAGTCCGGGTAGGAACGTTAGAATTCAGGGGAAGGTTCCTGCTGGCCAGAGAGAGCCACGGAGGCGCAGCTGGTGACACACGGAACACATGGAGTGTGTTCAGTTTTTAAATAATAATAAACTTAAAAGAAATGCTTAATATTAACCTGAAGTTTCTGTTACTGTATTAAGGAATAAGATCTTTAGTGGTTTAAAGTGATATTATGAATTGGAGTTATACTGTTGATCCACACTAACCGTTCTTCTACATTTGAGAAATATAAATCACAATAACTTTTGATTTTTAATACTGACACTGAAAAATGTTTTTTCTTTAGAATTGAGAAGCTTTTGTTGTCTATCTTCAAATAAAATACAAACATATAATATAATGTTCACAATCCAAATGAAAAAATTCATTCATTCATTCATTCAATGGCTTGGAATTGCTTTTTTGCTCTTTTTTTAATGACAATAAAATAGATAATATAAGATAAGATAAGATAAGATAAACAACTATACTTTGAAATATTTTGTATCATGAAATAACTTTGTTCATATCATCAAATAGGATTTCCTATTGCCCACCCCTATCTGTAAATCTGTGGCATTTGTATAATCTCACACCACCATAAGCCCTTTCCCTTTTAATCTCCCTGGAGAAGCATCTGGGACTTCTTTGGGATGCAGAGTAAAGTTGAAAGTCCCTGAAGTGCTGGGGCTTTGTAACCCAAGCAAGGCTTTAGGGCACAAAGATCTGATGAAGCCCTGTGCACAAAAGGCCCTTCCTCTGCCTAGCTCGGTAAAGTAATCCCATCTCATTTATACCTCCTCTCAATTCTATACCTGCTTTGATTTCCTTCTTCTCTCTCTCTCTCTCTCTCCATCCTTCTTGCCCTGAGTATTCTGATCTGATTTTTTCGTGATCCTTACCTCACTGGAATTGCTTTGCGACGGTAGCAAAATCCCAGACAGACTGTAAATGTGAAATCTTCCATACTTTTATGTGTACTCCAATCAGCATGTGATATGTGAGGGTCACTATAACTGTGTTGGCAGTGTTTACCTTTCGCTCTCTCGTGTCCTCCCTTCCCCTCACTTTGAGGTGTTTAATGCCCCTATTCACTGAGCTGTATCTTTTGCCTGTTTCTAATTGTGCAGCGTCCCCATTCTATCCTGCATACGTCTTATGATGTGTCACATATTTAGGCCAAGTGGGGAATGATAACAGTCCTGAACGGTAAACAAGACCGTTTATTTTCCGCTTCCCTCCTAACCAGACTGTGACCTGGCAATATCTGCATTGTTGCAAGCTGTTCACCTCTGCTAAGGGTTCTGAACACCACAGGCAGTTTTGCACACACACAATAAATAAGCTTGAGATGTCAGGCAAGAAGGTAAACTGGGTTCTGCATGGTGTGAAAGTCATTGGTATAGTTTGAGAAGTACCAGCGTACTTACTGCAAGTGACACAATGATAACTACTTAACTTCTATCTGCCTAAATTTAATGTGTTTATATGTTTTGAAAATAGTTGTAAAATGTTATAACATATGTAATTAATTTCTGTAAGTACATATATGATTGCATGTTCTTTCTATTTCATGATACAAGTAAAGGCAAACATAGAGCAAGAGTAGGCAGCGTCTTATTCTATCTGTTCTTCTCTTCTTGTGCTACACTACAGGTGGCATACATGCAGGTTGTGTGTTATCTGCTTGAGAGCAGAGAACACAGAATCTGTCTGCATTGCGAGCATTCATTTATGTATAAACTTTGCTCTCGGAAGGACCTTTTTGAGGAGGGAGCCTTCATCAGTGTTCCTCACTGTGCCCTGCTTTCGCTGAGGCAGGGTTGTAGCGGCTGCACTCAGGGGAATAGCAGATGTATTTGGTGGAGGGAATAGAGATGGGTGATCTCCTTTTTTAATCTTTTTCCACCAGATCTAGCGCCCGTTTTCTGGTTAGGAAGCCCGTCCCGTGGTGTTCCCTTTGGAGAACCACCAGTGAGGAAAATGTGTAGGACGTTATTGAGCTTCCAAGAAGCAGTTGCACAAGCACACTACTGTATTTGCACAAACATATTGTCTTCAAAAACCCAGCTGTCAGCTCTTGAGGGGGCTGATGCTTCGCCCGCTGCAAATGCTTCACCCCCACCGGGAATTCTGTGAAGTTCTTGTTTCTGCTGCTGCTAAGGCAGGTCAGTGATTGAGATTGCGGGGATCGCATATGGATCTGGCTGACAGGTTGGAGATTGGCTTGCCCTTTCTCCACCTGCATTGTGTAGATCTTTTGCTTGAGGTTCAGAAGCCTTCACTGCGGTTTCTTCCCTCAGTGCCCTTAGGACAGTGATTCCCAACCTCATTCTTGGAGGCCCCCAACACTGCATGTTTTCCATGTCTCCTTAATCAAACACACCTTAATCAGATCATCAGCTCATTAGTAGAGACTCCAAAATCTGAAATGGGTGTATCAGACAAAGGAGAGATGCAAAATAGTGCAGTGTTGGGGGGCCTCCAGGAACGTGGTTGGGAACCGCTGCCTTAGGAGATCGGTCTGCTAACCCTGCCCGTGTTCCAGAGCGCAGTGGTTTCTAGAGCAGCTGGACTGGTACTCTCCTGCATGCTCGCCACGTCAGGGCACTGATTTAGCTTCTCCGATTACACCAGAGGAGAGAGGCCAATCAAGGTTATTGATAGCAGGTCAAGCCACTTACAGTATACCTTCCTTCTATTTTCTTGATTCTTGCATATCAGATGCTGCAGACACGTAATGTGTGTATAGTTTTCTTTTTTCTCTCCATAGTATGAAATTCAATGGGGATAAGCAATTGGAGATGTTTATCATTCTCCATTTCATTTGCACTGCATTACTCTTCATTCATTCATCCTGTAACATATTAGCTCATTAAGAGAATTTTCAAAATAATGACTATTAATTATGACCCATTGCAATTATTTATACTCGCTGCCAGTAGTAACTGTAGCAGAATTACCAACAACTAATCTGTTCATTCAGCAAACACCTAGTGTAATTTCATATAGACTCTAAGAAGGGATATTTTTGTGGCCACAGAACAAGAGTATCCCTGCATTAGAGCATGTAGCAAGGGTCCAAATCATAAAGGGACATTCATTTGCAAGGAAGAAAAATTTGTGCAAAAGTTTATTAACTCTACGTTAATTCACATAATTGAACACGCACATATAAATACACTCACACAAAGGGAAAAGTGCAAAGAAGGCTTAAGGGTAAGCCATTAGGAAAAAGCTAAAATTTAAGTTATGAAAAGAGAGTCAGTTGACCATCAGTGCCATTCAGAACGGTTCCATAACTAATACTAAACCTTTGTTTCATTTAGTTATGTATTATACCTGCATTTCCTTATTGGTGAGAGTCCGATGCAGTCGAAGTCTGATGGTTGCAAAGTTTTGGATGGGCAATCATGTCCTTCTGGTTTGAAGAGCGATGAATTCCAAAAGACTCTGGTGATCTGTCACGAAGTGCTTAGATACCAAACACGAAATGTGTTGATCTGATGAGGTGAGATATGCTAGTGATCTGTCGTAAACATGCATTAAACAGTGTACCATTCACAAGGCAATATACAATATACACAATGACCTGTAGAATGTGGATTCACTCAAGGAGAGTTTTCCTGTGAATTAATTTAGGGAACAGTCAATTGTCTTTTCAACATGGAGAACTAGAGTCAAAGTTACTTTGTTCACATTCCTTCACATTCTTTTATCAGTCGGTTACCATCAGAGATGCAGGCTTCTGAACTGAGCGTTGACAACAACTTGGTGTAACACTATCAGTTCAACTGATCCCAGTTCAGCTGTCTACTCAAGCTCACAGCCACCAGAGCCTAATGAGCTCCACCTGAAGCTAATCTAGCTCACTGCATATAAGCAGCAATCACCTTTGAGTAGACGGCTGAGCTCAAGGTAAACCTACTCTCTACTTACCTGCCGCCTTTATGCATTCCATGCCATTGAAAGTGGTGAATAAGATGTTCTAGTGGAAATACAACTCTATCTTCTCTCTACTGCTGTGTTTGAACACTGTTTCAAAGAAACGTGAGTCTTACCCTGCTACTTACCTGTGAAGTCATCTCTAAAAGAGAAAGCCAGAATCTCACCCGGATACTCACCTGGAAGGTCCATTCTCTGGAGCAATCTCAGGATTTTTACCTCGCTACTCACCTACAGGGCCATCTGCTCGGAACGATAGCGATTAGCATCGCAGTTACACAGTGAGAACTCCATTAACCATTTCCCTGTCTACACTCACCTTCTGTTACTCACCTGTCTTCACAGGGCACCACCAGGAAACCTGCAAGGGAAACAAGGGCAGCATTCAAGTAATCGACATCACGACCTAAAGACTAAAGACAAACTATCACCATACTCACCTGGGCACCCCCTCTCCTTCACAGCCGCACAAGCTCCACAAGTTTATTCTAACTGTCAATAAACTTTATAAAATTTACTCACCGTTGTCCGGACTATTCTTGCCTGAGCGTTACGCTTGGGTTGTCCTTGTCCTCTTTGGTCCGGATGACATGGCGTCCCACATTTCCCAAAAAAAACTTCGAATCGTGACTCGTCTGACCACAGAACAGTCTTCCATTTTGCCACACTCCATTTGAAATGATCCCTGGCTCAGTGAAAACGCCTGAGCTTGTGGGTCTTGCTTAGAAATGGCTTCCTCTTTGCACTGTAGAGTTTCAGCTGGCAACGGCGGATGGCACGGTGGATTGTGTTCACTGACAATTCTGTGAGTATTCCTGAGCCAATTCTGTGATTTCTTTTACAGTAGCATTCCTGTTTGTGGTGCAGTGTCGTTTAAGGGCCCGGAGATCACGGGCATACAGTATGGTTTTACGGCCTTGACCCTTACGCACAGAGATTGTTCCAGATTCTCTGAATCTTTGGATGATGTTATGCACATTTGATGATGATAACTGAAAAGTCTTTGCAATTTTTTGCTGGATAACCCCTTTCTGATATTGCTCCACTATCTTTCTGCGCAACATTGTGGGAATTGGTGATCCTCTACCCATCTTGGCTTCTGA
>JAUCMU010000125.1:19946660-19956797 GCA_032275025.1 Enteromius treurensis
TTAGAGGATGTGGTGCCAGCTGTGATTAATCGACCACGCTCCTACTCGAAATAGTTTATTTGCAAAAACTTCACTTACTACATTTCTTGACCTGGATCATTTCAGTTGTATTGCTGTCTACAGAGGGTCAGATGGCTTTCTGATATCTTCAAAAACATGAACGAAAATCTTAAAGGACTGGAATGACATGAGGGGGAGTAATTAAGACAGAATTGTCATTTTGGGTTGAACTAACCCTTTAAAACTTAGCAGGATGGTTTCATTTACTTAGAGCTGTGTTATACACTACATGAAGGGTCAATTTTCCATAGTGACATCCTAGTGATCATAAATATACCATGCTAAAAACATGACAAAACCACATACTGTAGTAACCACCACCTGCGACAGTCTCACATCATGGCTGCAAAATACTGCTCACATTTTCTTAAGAAAATGTCTAGTTTCTCTTCTTGCATCTCTTGTCCCAATTAGCTTAATAACCTCCTTTGATTTGCTTGCTGCTTGTGCTCTTTAATCACCTATCTAACCCCCTTTCCTTGAACTTCAGCGTGTTCTTAATTAATACATTTCATCGCCTGTATGATTTACTGCTCCTAAATATATATGTTATTAAATTGTATAATGACATAATTAAAAGCCTATTTTAGATATTGCAAACTTTTGCAACCATAAAACCATCAGGATGTCTTGGAGGGTGTTACATGATAATATTTTATAAACACAGACATAACCAACCTGATCTGCGTTGGCGAGTTTGTGGCCACAGGGTTTTTTTTTTTTGAGACCAATTCTGACTATTAACTAACTATTAGGTTTTATTTAGGTGGTTAAGAGATCTAAAATACGGCCATACAGAATGAGGCATCACTATGTGCTTTATAATTACTATTGAGCAGCCAATATGCTGAAACTATGCATGTAAATGAGAAGAAACTTCTGAAGTATCTTATTTCTACATCACAATTTTAAAAATACTATAGGTGCATCCCAATTTGCTTGTGTATGCACTATATTGTATGCTGTGTTTTAGTGTCAGTAGTGTGACTAGTGTATTGAAAGGTCTAAGAAAAAAAGTGCTTTAATGTTGTACTTATTTACAGTTCTTCTGGATTGCTAGAATACTGTAACCAAGCTTTTAAACAAAAATTTCAAAACCATGACACCATTTTTCTAAAAGCACACCCATTTCCCTAACCTATAAACACTATTTGTTGCTTTGACACATGAGTCAAATTTGGTAAACTGTAACTGAAAAACTCTACACACAAATCCCTACATTTTTCAGTGTTTACACCATTTAGAAAACACTAGCATTCAATAATGTTAACTCAGTTCTGCACAGCTTGAGCTCAGTTAGCACACATTTACCCAGGTTGAAACACTATGAGTCAAAATTGATAACACACCAATCAGAACCTTCGGTGGAGAAAAAATGACCTAAGTCAGCTTACAGTTTTTCTCAGGGGCTTTGGTCCATTTCTCAGATCAGAAATGAAATTCTCAAAACTACTTGTTCTACCTCCACATCATATAGTCTCTTGTGTAGATCATAAAACGTTTCTCATTTTTTTGAACAAGTTGCAATTGCTCTGGTACAATCATGCAGCTGATCATGTATATTTGACTTTGATCTGATTATGTACACAATAACATCTAGTCATTACTGTAATACATTGATTACTGTAAGTCATTACTGTAAACATAAATTGGTGTATCTTACATAAACTGTCAACCAAATTTTTCAATCAACATCCCACATACAGTAATGTGTACATTTGTAATTTTTAAATGAATGTATGGCATACATAAAAAGCACAGTCTTTTGCATTTCAGTACAGTAACTGCCAAACTGATGCCATAGTTCATAGATTCTGTAGAAGTAGCAGAGAGTACTTTTATATTGACAACATAACTAAGCAATTTGTTTGTGAAGAATGACACAAGGACATCAGGCATGCAATTTTGGCCTGACCCAGAGCAAAGACAGGATGCTGAGGCAGAAGATTTTTAATTTTATTTTTTTAACAGTTGTACTGTGTAGTACATGAATGAATAAAAATGTCCCAGTGTATACATAAGTTGTTGTTTTTTTGTGTGTGTTCATGTAAAAAAGGTTTTTGAGGAGGAGATCCATGAGCAACATAACTGTTTTGGAAATATTGTTTTAAATTAATTACACCAGCGTGTAAAACTATGTTGTAGTGTGTGTGTTTTTGAGGGCTTGTGTTTGATGTCTGAGGGCAAAGTTTGGTTTTTCAGCAAAAGTGAATGGTTTTAAGTGTAGAGCTTCATTTTGACCTGAAAATAGGATGTTTTGGAAATTGGGTGAGACGTTATGGATTTGTGTTTACTGTTCTGAGAATATGAGGCATAGTTTCAAGAAATGTGTTTAAGCAATCGAGAAAAACTGTAATAACAGCATGAAACATCAAATTGTCAAATATCTGTGCATGTTTATTTTTGAGCATGAATTATGGAGTTTAATTGAGAAACTGTTTCAAGACAACAGCAGGGCTTCACTGAGCTGTGCTATAATCTCAGAGCAGGTTACTGAGTGAGAAACTGTGCATTTGTGGAATAAGAACCTTTCCTCTTTTCAGTTCTTAACATACATTAATCATGCCATCTGGTGAGTTTTTTTCATTTTCTGCCAATACATTTCCATAAAGAATGCCTCTAGTATGGACTTGCTGTCACAGAACATAGGAAAATAAAGAAGATATATGAGATTTCCAGCCTGAGTACAAAAATCGCAATACTCAGCATCTTCCCCAAAAGACAAAGTTTTTACTTCTGCCAGTTCACCATGAAACACTGGCAAACTTCTTGTTTGCATTAAGCCTGGAAGCTAAGTACATTCAAAACCATATGAGGAGGTCTATCTATCTACCTATTACAGTTTTATGCAGGCATGTTCATTCAATGGAAAATATAAAAATTAGGCCTTACTTGATGCATGTTCAGTATCTCTTCTTTTAAAAAACCACATGGGTTTGATCTAGGCCAATCAAAACATATTCAAACAGCACAAGGTGGACATGAAAAGAAAACAAGTTTTTGCTGTGATGAAGGTAATGATCCCAAATAAAGTAAGCAGTCCACCTAAAAGGTGTTAAAATAAAACCTGCCCTGTTCTCTGTTGAATTCTTATTATTATTCTAATACATTCGTCACCCACTTGACAATGAATGCTCCTTTATTAAACCTCATTTGCCATGTGCATATTTAATGTAAAGTCTGCGATACCCTGCATCCTGTCTTATCGAATCTGTCTGCTGTTGAAGAACAGCAGCTAATCATGCGAGTACTTGTCTCTGTCTTCAGCAAAGTCAAGTAACCTCAACTGCTAACACGCTTAAATGAGCCCACTCAAGTCACACTATATTAACCCAGCCGTTTTATGCTATTTCTCAGTCCTTCTAAGTCTATCTTTATCTTTTCAACTGACAATTATTTAAACCTTTGTATTTGCAAAAAAAAAATAAATAAATATATATAATTATTGAATTTAAACTAAAGAGACTTTTAGAAAGTCTTTTGTGTGTGAATCACCGGCTAGTCAAAAAGGTGCTTTAAAGTTGAGTTTTTTAAATTCAGATTAAATCAAATAAACTTAATAATTTCTCTCTCTTTTTTTTTTTTTTTTTTTGTCTCTGCACTATGCAAGGGACCTTGGGTCTGTCATACCTCATACTGTCCTTAACGATGCCATCAGGGTCCGACTTACAGTTGTTGTCCATCAATGCAACATGGATCTATCAAAAATTCCTCTTGAGGAGTCACTTCGGTTGCTGCTCTCATGTCAAGTTTATGTCATGATGGAGCAAACCATGCGTCCCTGAGAATGTATTTTTTACTGCGCACGGGTTTGATGTGATAGTTTACAACTGACTCTAATGCATGCTACTAAAATCCCAGAATAAAACTTTCCAGAGAAAACAGAAAACTTGAAATTGCTTAGCAAAAAGGGTTCATAAAGAATTCGCTGTCCCTCTTTTCTACTTGTCCCTCAGCCATCCTCTTTCTCTTTAACAGGCAATATAGACTTATTTTCAATCTTTCAAAAATTCAGGTCACAAGACGGAGAATGGTCATGTCCTGTTCTCTATATCTGATGAATGAAGGACAGGGCAACTTTAGAAATGCATTTGAACACCCAGCCACTTGATGAATGTTTTATTCTTACAAGTGTTATTTCAAAAGCACACTCCTGGCATTCCAGATCATTATAAAGGGTTGTCGTTGTCTATGATGAAATAAAGTTTTCAAATGTGCAATATCATCAAAGAATAATACATGCCAATACATCTTTAATTATAGAGACGGCTGGGCTGCATTTGATGGCTTTACTGATGTAGTTACTTTGCTCTGGCTTACTTTGTACACACTCCACTGCTAAATGTTACATAATAAAGTGTCAGCACAACTTGTGCCATCTGCCACCAGCTCTGAAATATGGCCCTTAGGTTCAGAGAAGCGTTGGAGCAAAGCAGATTTTCTATTTAAGTACAGATTTGTAGTGTAAGCCATCAAAGGGCAAACATACTCTGTATGATGTTATTTTAATGAGGATGAAGGGTGATAAAAGGAGGGAAGAAAAATATGTTTCTTGTTTCTTTGTTGCTTTTTGTTTTTTTCTAACTTCAGATAGAGGTGTGCGCCCCTCTCCAAATTGCAATCATCTCCGGAATAGCTGTGCATTATTGTCTTATCAGGGAAGCATAAAGATGCCAGAGAGCTGTGACAGATGTGGAAGGATAATTAAAATATCAGTCATGTAACTGCAAATTAAACGTCATTTTGATTTCGCATACCGCCTGACTTGCAACCAATAGGCAGCTGGGTAATCATCAAAATACCGATGAGGCTGTTCGTCAAGGGCCATATCGCAATCCTCTGTTTCTGCTCACCGTCTCTCTCCAAAAGACACTCTAATTAGTAAACCCTGTGCGCTCTCAAGATAAAGCAAAGGCAGCAAGTGCTTTCTGTTCTGCTAGGCCTTGCTTGGTACAAGTGATCCAGTCCATGGCAGATGGAGAAGTGGAGAATTATGTTTACTTAAATAAGGCTGAATATGACAAAGTTAAAAATGAGAAAACTGATCAAGAATTAGCTCTTCATAAGTGAGATGTCCAACACAGAGTCAACAAACAACACACGCTCATAAGATATTGACGATGTGGACCATGGTATGTTATTATTTATTGATTTAATTATTTATTTTTGCTCTCAGCAGATGTTAAACATGCTGTGTCGTTTTTGTATACAAAAAGGATTTTCTGCACACTGGGTTTCACAAAAAACTGGCATGGTGGTCCCTCAGAGCCATCTGCCATAGTGTTATCAAAATTGGCACCACTTCCGAGCCTCTATTTCACCTGGCTTCAGCCTTCAGAAAGCAATAAGGAGGAACATTCAGTGATAAAAAGAGAAAGTTGATGCAAATCCGAAAATCAAAATGTCATCACAACATGTCAGGCGTCTCAAAAGCTGTTCTTCTGATTTGACAGGAATCCCCTTAGACTGACCTAATTTAGCTTTCCACAGGGAAGTGCTTCACCACCAGAGCCAAAAACAGTTTGTCTTGCATTTACATGTTTATTTATTATTATTATTTTTTTATTTTTATTTGTTTATCAGTCCTTTCAAACTAAAAGCTTACATTAAAGGCCAACTCAGGAGGCAGTAGTTCAAGAGCTTTTTATATAACTTTTGCTATATATATCTGTAAACACAACAGAGGAAAAAAGAATATGCTTACAATAAAATGCTGTTAAATATATATATGTAAAAAACAGAAAATGCTATGGTAAAAGCCTGTTAAATGGTTAATGGCAAATTCCTGTAAAATTTACAGGAAAAAAAAAAGTAAACTAACTTTCTCAGAATTCCCTACATTGCATGTCTTATGAGTTATGTTTATTAGGGTTGTATGTTACACGTAATGTTGTTAAATTAATGCTAATAGCATATTTCAGTTTAATGAGTCTTACCCATGATGGTGTTTAGTGTTTGAATGAATGACACTGAGAACTTTCTATAAATGTTCATTTTGAAAAGCTGCTTGTAATGCATTTTGGTTTAACGTGTGATTTTCTCATCACCACCTGCATTTGGTGATTATCAGTGTATTTCAATGGTATAAAACAGAATTCAGTACTTTAATAGATATAATAACATTATATCAGTTAATGAAATTATGGTATTTAACTGTAAATTTAACTTCAAATTGTAAAACCTAAAATGTTATTAAACTATTTGTTTTATGGTTGAATTCCAGCAACCACAGTTGCTGCTTTTTTACTGTCAATTTTACAGATTCTTTTTTATATATATATTTTGAGAGTTCATGGTAAATATTTATTCATTATTATTAATATTATTATTTCAATATTGCATAATTTCGGTGGTTTTCCCCATAGTTTTTCATCAGTTATATTAAGGTTTTATGTTACAACATCTGTTGTTTAATTAGTTTATTGTGTTATTTTAGTGTCATCCTTATAACCATAATGACATTTTGTTGTTGTTGTCATCGTTGTTTTAATTATTATTATTATTATTATTATTTTATTTTATTTTTGTAAATTATAGTTTTTAAACTGTACAATTTACGCTTTGTTCTTTATTTGTCAATTTATTCATTCAATGCATGTTTGCCTAGCTATTTAGAAATACAGTAGCAGAAAATTAATCTGAAGTATTACACATTCACAAGAAATAGCATGCTTTCACGTTGGGGGAAAAATGAAGTAAATACAAAGGCAGGTAAAAGAAAAATAAAAGCACACTGTATGAAGCCAAGGACAACAACAGACTGAGAAACCCATCATAATGGTAACAATACATAAATCAGCAATGGATTTTGCCTTGAATTACAAGAATAAATGAAAACAAGAATAAAACCATTTGATGAATGTGGTCCTGATTTTGTGAAGATATTTAAAAACATCCCGACTATGCAGGAACTATCCAGCAAACACAGCTGTGCTCAATGGAGATATCACCAGTCTCTAAATTACCATATTTCCTCAGCAATTAGTCACCTGTGCAAACTCTGGACCTGAGTGGGTAAGCAAGGGCAAGTCGTCAGCCTCCTGTGTCTCCTGCATAAATGATTAAACAAGTGGCCTGAGACACCCATGAGACGTCTTATAAGGTCACGCTTTGGTACACAGGCAAGGGCTGTCTGGATGCTGTGTGTTTGGGGTGGAGGGGAGGTAGGGGGGTCCGTATAGGGGAGCATTTTTTAATGTTACTGTTTGAACATAATGTGGCCAGAGGAGAAACTGTGGTACGATAATTGCTTTAGCCCTGCAGATAAGGAGACAACTATTTTCTCCATAATGATAGGAAACGCCTGAGGCCTCTCTATCTTCTTCTTTCCAGTCTCTCAATAAGGGTCTGCAGTTCTGAAAATATTTTATGCATTACAGCTAAAATGGAGGCGAGAAGGGTGAAAAGATTCAATATGTATTTCTGTAGGATTACAATACTCTTAATTTACATGCTGCAAGACTTAATTTATGAATACAATTTATTTATTATTCTCATTGAGTCACCATCAATAAAGTGTACGGAATACAATTTTACAAGCTCAAATCCCCATGCCGTGTAATTTTCCATAAATTCTCTTGATCATGCAACCTACTGGTGAACCTCTGTACTTCTGCACAGGTTGTAGTAAAATTACCCATAATTACAGGCTGACATCAAAAAGAAGTTAAGTTCTCCAATGCTTTAGTATGAAAAAAAGAAGTGTATTTGTTTAAATTTAAAATAAGCAACTTTAATTTTTTTTATATATTTTTAATTTCTTTTTTTATAAGTGAAAAAGTAAAAGAGCATAAAAAGAGACACAGTCTCAGTTAAGTTGCGTCAAATAGTTAGAAATATGCAAGATGTCAACTTATAAGTATTGCTTTTGATGATTAATATATGACATATAGCACATGTCAGAACTCTTTTGAGAATTTAACACCCTCTCTTGCTCTCTCATTCTATATATAGGTTTAAATGAACGTGACAAATTAAAGCAGCTTGGAATAACTGGCTGACTTTATATGGTGATTACAGTCTTGACCTTCTGCTTGACATATATTATGTTATAACGGTTATTGCACATAAGAGAGTATCTTTGTTTCAGTGACTCTGGTTGACTTTACTAATGGGGTGTTGTTTCTGTATTTTAGATTATAAGATGTGAGCCTGAAATTTACCTATTAACATATAACGATTACTCAAGGCCATTGCAGGTATCCTAACATCATGTGAGATTTGCTAGGTATTATGAAAATAAATAAATAAAAAAAATAAACAAATAATGCAAAACATTAAAATGTTCTATCAAAAAAATTAATAAAATTAAAATCCTTCTTTGTAGAAAATGCACATTTTGTTAATTTCCCTAATGTTAACTTCCAGTATATCTTCTTGATGGGAGCAAGTAAAATTCCTGTGAAGATCGAATGATAACTAAAGGATACAACAATGGGGTTAAACAGGGTTTTTGTCCTCTTCCAATCTTACCAACTATCTGATTAAATCTTTTCAGGGAGAAAATCAATAGAAGGACACTTGTTTAGGGTCATTTGGAGAGGTGGCTGAATTAGCCGACAGGGGCTTGGCTGATCGCTCCAGCTTCTTGTACCTGCTACTGCCTCTTGTCTGTTTTAACCTATCTAACATATAGGAAGTGAGTGGGTTTTGTTTATGAACGAGAAATGGTTTGAAAAACAAGAACAAAAAGAGTCCACAATGATCTCAGAAAATTGATCTGAAATGATTGAGGTATACTGTTTATTAATGACTGTAATAAAAATAGGCTACAATAAATCACTTCAGAAAACAAAAATAAAAAAATAAATATGTTTAATGGGTCACAGGTGTGCTCTAATAGCATTGTGAACAGCAAGGGAACATGCAAATAACTTATTGCAATTTTTCTTGATTGCTAGAACACTATAACCAAGCTTTTAAACTAAAATGTCAAAACCATAACGTTATTTTTCTAAAAGCACACCCATTTCCCTAAACTATAAACACTATTCCCTGCTTTGACACATAAGTCAAATTTGGTAAACTGTTACTGCAAAACTCTACACACAAATCCCTACATTTCTAAGTGCTTACACCATGTGCTCATTTAGAAAACACTAGCATTCAATAATGTTAACTCAGTTCTGCACAGCTTGAGCTCAGTTAGCACACATATACCCAGGTGGAAACACTATGAGTCAAAACTGATAACACACCAATCAGAACCTTCGGTGGAGATAAAATGACCAAAGTCAGCTTACAGTTTTTCTCAGGGGCTTTGGTCCATTTCTCAGATCAGAAATGAATTTCTCAAAACTACTTGTTCTACCTCCACATCATCTACCTCTTGTGTAGATCATGAAACATTTCTCATTCTTTTGAACAAGTTGCCATTGCTCTGGTACAATCATGCAGTTGATTATGTATATTTGATTTTGATCTGATTATGTACACAATAACATCTAGTCATTACTGCAATACATTGATTACTGTAAGTCATTACTGTAAACATAAATTGGTTGATCTAACATAAAATCGAAATCCAAATTGCATGTGTGATTTTCACAATGGAGGGCAGGAGAGAAGGAGGAGGAAGAGACAGAGGGGGAGGAGGAGGAAGAGACAGAGGAGACAGAGGAGGAGGAAGAAGAAGAGCCATCATTTTCAATGAAATTGGAAGCTGAGAGATGCCACATAACATTTGTGTTCTTCATCATAAATTAGCCACAGCAGAAAGCAATTTCAACCTTTGCAATTTTTTGCGAAATGCTCCTTTTTCAAATTTTCAAACCACCTCATGCAAGCGTAAAAATGTTTTTGCAATATATGGGAGTTTTCGTGAACATTTACGCATTTAGGTGTATTTTCAATTTGCGCAAGTTGTGGTAATGGAAACACAGCTACTGGGGTTTAGAGAAATCGTACAAAATTGTATGAATTAACATGATTTTACCACCTTATACAAATTTTTACAAATTGGTCGTGAGACTGTATTGCGACTTACTACTACAGTTTTTGCCACTAAAAGTGAATGCTTACACCAAAGCCTCAATACCTAAACTTCTTGTATCTTATCTTAAACACAGTGTAACCATA
>JAUCMU010000125.1:20045894-20068366 GCA_032275025.1 Enteromius treurensis
GTTACGTTGAAGCACATCAGTCTTCACCAGCGTTGCGCATCCGCGAACGCTCCGTTCTCTATGCAACCTTTCTAACAGCCGCCCCCAAATGTGCATAGCACATTTGTTTCTGAATTGGTACTTAGTTCAGCACTTGGGAACAGTTCTCATCTTCTTCCTGAACCTCTGAGAGAACAATCAGTCTGGCTACAGGCCTAGTGTAGGATCTCTCATTGATATTTACATCCACCGTTCTCACGTGTCCATCAGCACTGGGATAAACTTTGGTAACACGTCCGAGAGGCCAGTGTGCTCTTGGTAATTGAGGGTCCACCATTAATACCACAGATCCTGGGGTTATATCTATAGGAGTGGAATGCCATTTCTGGCGGGACTGCAAACTTGGGAGATAGTTCTTAATAAAACTAGACCAAAACTGGTCAGCCAGAATTTGGGAATGTCTCCATCGACGTCTGCTCAGAAGTTCGGATTTAGGATACACTACTTGGGGCAGGGATCCATCCCGCCGCCCCATTAATAGGACATTTGGGGTCACTGGATCCAGGTCCTTAGGGTCGGAAGATACGTATCCCAGTGGTTTAGCGTTCAACATGCCTTCAACCTCCAGGAGAACAGTATGAAGCACTTCTTCCGTAACAGCTTGACTCCCCACTACTCGGTAAAGTGCAGTTTTCACAGAGCGAATTTCCCTTTCCCACGTTCCGCCGAAGTGGGGTGCACCAGGTGGGTTGAAGTTAAACTGTATCTTATGTTTGGCAAGCTGGAGCTCTGAGGACATTTCTGCCAGAGCTTCTCGTATCTCTCTTTCTCCTCCCCTGAAATTCGTTCCCTGGTCAGAGAACAATTCGGCTGGGGTCCCTCTTCTGGCGATGAACCTCCTCAAGGCCATTAAGAAGGAGTCGGAATTCATATTGGCGAGGATCTCTAAATGTACACATCTAGTTGTAAGGCATTTAAATATGATTCCCCACCTCTTCTCGGATCGCCTGCCCACCTTGACTCCAAAGGGCCCAAAACAGTCCATCCCCGTTGAATAAAATGCTGGCTTATAAAGGCGCAGACGTGCTATTGGTAGATCTGCCATCTTCGGAACTTGAGGACTTGCTTTCCATCGCCGACAATCTGTGCAGGTATGCTGATATCGTCGAATTGCCTCTCGACCTCGTAAGATCCAAAATTTGCGACGGATTTCGGCAAACACTCTCTCAGGACCAGGGTGGGTGAGTCGGGAATCGTAGTCTTGGATCAGAAGATTAGTAGTGGGATGGCGATGATCCAGTATGATAGGATGCACGGTAGCTGGATCTAAGTCTTCAGAATGGCGCAATCTGCCACCAACCTTAATGAGTTCATCGGTCTTGTCCAGCTCTGGAGACAGCTTAAGTAGACGGCTATTTCGTTGGACTGATTTCCCATTTCGCAGTAAGCGGAACTCCTCTGCGAAGCTATCTTGTTGCGCCCTTCTCAGGATAAGAGTCTCTGCGTTGCGGTAGTCATCAGCACTAAGAACTCGGTTGTAACCGGCCGCCCCTTGAAGCTTCTGTACAGTTGCCTCTACAAGCTCCTTCCAAGTGGTGTACTGATGCAACTTCGGTAGGTAAGGCTCCTTGTCAGGTATAGTTGCGTGACTCCACAGACTACCGACTTGCGAAGTTCTGAGTGACACTCATCCACTACTGCTGTTGGTGGGGTCGGCCATTTGTCTGGGCTTTGAAGTAGAAAGGGTGGCCCATGGCTCCACCAGTTAGGCTCAGCCAATTCTTCTAGCTTCTTACCTCTGGTGAGGTCATCTGCAGGATTTTTCACTGAGTCAACATATCGCCATGAAAGTTTATCAGTGAGCTCCTGAATTTCAGCCACTCAAGTTCCAACGAAAACCTTAAATCGGCAGGACTCAGAATGTAACCAGGACAAGACCGTGGTGGAGTCGGTCCAGAGGGTAGTTCTGCTGATTGACAGGGTAAGCTCTCGCTCCAACAATCTACTGAGCTGGGCTCCTGCGAGGGCAGCACAGAGCTCCAGTCTGGGCATTGAGTGTAGTCGTTTAGGTGCAATCCTTTAACGGGCAACAATGAAGGAGACATAAGACTGTCCTTGAGTGTCAACTGTCTTCAGGTAAGCAACAGCTCCGTAGGATTACTCTGAGGCGTCGCAGAATACATGCAGCTCACAAGTGGCACTTCTTTCATCCATGGCAGGAGGCATGTATGATCTGGGGAAGGTGATCTTCTGCAGGAATTCCAACTCTCCTTCCCAGTCTCTCCAGGCTTGCAGCAAAGCCTGCGGCAATTGTGGGTCGTCCCAGTCCCTGTGTTTATCCCAAAGCTGTCTCACTATTATTTTGGCATGGATGGTGTAGGGCAGGATCAAGCCGATAGGGTCGTATTGGCTGGTTAATACCTTGTAGATGTTCTGCATGGTAGGAGCATCATAATTCACAGGGCGATGTTTATATCTCAGTGTATCCGATGAACAGTGCCGGTTGAGGCCAAGAGCAGACTCAGGGTTGTCAAGTTGATCATGAGCAAGCCAGAGTTCCAGATTGTCTGATCGGGCTTCTTCGGGTAGGTGACTAATGACCTCCGGCTTATTGCTGGCCCACTGTCGGATTTCGAATCCCCCAGAGGCTAGAATCTCCCGTAGGTTGTCTATCAGGGTTCTAGCTCGGTCAGGTAAGTAGAAGCTTTGCAGACAATTATCGACGTAGAAACATCTCTCGATGGAAGACCTCACATCATCCTCTGGCTGGCTTTGACTGACGGACAGCACGGACTAAATGTTGTGCCAAAAGGCAAGACCTGCCACTCAAACACAGATGGAATTTGCCCTCTGTCTATGTCTCGCCAGACAAATCTCAGAAGCGGACGGTCTTCTGGGAGCAGGCGAACCTGGTGGAACATGGCTTTTACGTCACCACTTATGGCTTCACTATGTTCTTGAAATTGTTACAACACTCCCAGGAGAGAGGGTCCTAAGGTGGGTCCTGGTCACAGCCATTCATTTAGGTTCAGACCCCGATGCTGGTAAGAACAGTTAAACACAATACGGTTCTTGTTATTGTGGGTCACCATGTGGTGTGGGATATACCACGATTCCCCTGATTCTGTCACCTCATTGGAGTTCAGCTTCTTAACGACCCAGGTCTGAGGCGCCAGTGATAAGAAAGCTGTGCTGAGGCTTATCGGCCGGGGAAATACGAAATGACACCTTGGACCCATGAAGAACTTGAATATCTTGACGTATAGTCCGCAAAGCCAGGTCTTCTGGCTCTCCTCGGAGGTCCAGATGATGTGTTGCAGCCGGGAAGAGCATAGTCCGCTCTGAACCATCATCCAGGATGGCATATGTGCTCAGAGTGTGCTTCCCATAGTGGAGTAATACTCTTATAACCTTCAATAGCACACGACTGCCGTCTATTGGCTTGTCCACATACAGCACCTCAGAGGATGTATTCACTAGACAGCTCTCCTCTTTAGTTGACTTGGCCCCAGTCTTAGATGTCTTGGAATTGACTTCGTGCAGCACTGGTAGGTGTTTCCCTTGGCAAATGTGGCAACGTTTCTGTAGATTGCACTGGGCTGCTTGGTGGGTTCTAGCACAATGCCAGCATCTCCGATTAGTACGAATCCATTCTGATAACTGGTCCGTGCTTAGTTTTACAACCTCTGTGCATTGACTTAAGAAGTGATCTGAGTTGTTACAAAATGGGCAGTAAGGCGCAGTTCTGTTCTTGGTGGGCTGAGTCACTCGTACTGGTGGAACTTCTCTCTCCATCGCCTCTCTGGATCCATGTAGCACGGTAGTGGTCCACCTTTGGTGCCGAGGCTCCTGTCTAGGCCCTTGTCTCTCCCTGGTGTTCTTCACCGTTGATGAACCATCATATTCCTGACACCATGACTCATATTGCAGCCAATCAGAGAGATCAGTAAGAGTATAGGTTGTTCCTGGATAATGGAACTTGCTGCGCCTAAACTCAGCTCTCATCTCTGTTGGCAACTTGCTCAGCAAACGTGCTACATGAGATCCACACTGTAACTCGATTTCTCCTGGGGGACCAAGGGATTTAAGCATGTCCACGAGTGCTTGGACCTGCAGGGCAAACTTCTCAAAGGCAGCTTGATCACCACGTCGAATATCAGGTGAGTCCATTACACTGGCTATTTTATTCAAAACCATCTGATGGGGCTGTCCAAACTTCAGATTAAGAGCAGTTATAGTATCGCTGTACGGTCTGGGGGAGTTCAGATATGAATCTGCTATCAACCTTGCCTCTTCCAACCTCAAGTGATCCACTAGAATTTGATATTTAAAAAGCTCCGTCCCATCTCTGGGTAGGAGATTCTCTAACGCTATCTTCATCCTAGCGAACTCACTGGGGTCTCTGCGACTGAAGTAGGGGATTGATGGCATTGGACCTCGGTATGCTGGTTCAGAAGGCGGAGGAATCCGGTGCCGAGGGTCCATTACAGCTCTCAAGTGGGCCCTCATCGGCTGGTAAGGCTGGGAAATTGCTGCAGGTTCACCTTGAAGGCAACTATTGTACTGTTCTGAGCTATATGCTGGGCTGGCTTGCAGAGGTGGTGGAGGTCGGAGGTCTTTTTGTTGACTTGAATGGCCTTGAAACATCCTGCTTGTTTTTGCTGTGGAAGGGCCATCTTTAATGATAGGGGGGCTTTGAGTGTGCGCAACAAGAGGTCTACTCTTGTTAACAGCAGTTTGTCTGAGAACTTGAATCTCCCTCATCATCTTGTCCAGAAGGTCAACAATGGGCTCATTACTGACATCCTGAGGTTGTGGATCCACTGTCTGTGGCCATGGAGGAGGATCAGGCCATTCTGCCTCATCATTCTGATTATCCTCAACATTAGTAATCAGCTCTTCACTGTGTGGAGGCATAAACCTATGGTCTACGGGGAGTGTAGGTAATGGATCAGACTTACGTGGGTCCAGTGCGGCTGGTTGAGGAGTCTGCTTTAGGCTGCGCACTGTCTCAGCAAGCAATCTTAATTCAGATCTGGTCTCTCGGATTTCAACCAATGCAGCGTTAAGGTGCTCATCTCGACTTTGCATAAAATCTTTCCAGGGGGCTGGAGGTAGATCATGCTGTACTGAAGACCAACTGCTTGGAGTGCACACTCTACTTCTTTCAGCCTGTGTTCTCTCTGTGTACTCATAAGCTAGCTGGAATTCAGAACCTGGTATTTGGCTGTTTTGACCTGCTACAGTGTGCTGTTCCTCCGTGTAGTCCGCATCCCTCAGTGACTGATGACGGTTGAATGTGGGGGGTGCCACCTTGGCAGCTCCTTCTTCCTCAGAACATGACTCCTCTTCTTGCCCATGCCTACTAACTCTTGGTTCAGATAACTGTCTTTGTGGCAGCACAGACCCTATTTCGTACTCCTTATAATGACGTGGAAGATGGGTCTGACGTTTAGGTCTGGTTGAAGCTCTATCATCCATCTTCTAAAGAGAAAGTACCACAGTTCCGGCTCGAAGGACCAATGTTAGTGAGGCTTAAAAAAGGACTGTATGAAAGTTCTAATTGCCGGTTCTTTACTTGTGTGGTAATCACTCCCGGGTGTCGGTCAGGACACAGGAACCAAACCAATAGCTGGATTGAAAGTGTTTAATGAACAGTTGAAGTAGGCATGAGCAAACAGTCTGGTTGTTGGCTTTATATTACATTATATTGGGTATGTGGGTGTGTGTGTTTCTGAAATTAAACAAATAACAAATATAAGTATCAGTATTGCAAATTATTACCCATATACATACTAGCAATAGCTAAACAATAAATAAACAGTAACGTGCAAATGGCTACCAGCATCATTAGAGTAATATTAATTGAGGCTAAGCACTATCACATGCTTGGAAACGTGACTAAATATAAAGTGTGTCACAGATTTTAGAGAGCACTACTGATTGAACTACTCAAAGTATTCAACTATACAACCCACAATATAGTAGAAACATTTAGTCAGAAACAGTAAACATAATACACTCTGCATGTATACAATTAACCAGTGGAAGTGACATGAATATAGCAGTGCGTCATCTAGACATTCGCAATAAGTCACAATTTAGAGCAAGCTAGTACACAAACAGAGTAAACTCAGTTTTTAAATAGAAATAAGAATAGTAACTTACTTTGTGGCATCAACGCACACAATATAAAGCCATATTAAATCTCAGAAACGAACACTCTCATTCGCACAGTCTCACGCATTGCAATCACTCTCTTTAACGTAACTCTGTGCATAACAGAACACCGCTCGTTGCTTATTGCGTGCGCACAGGTTGTGTTGAAGCACATCAGTCTGCACCAGTGTTGCGCATACGCGAATGCTCCGTTCTCTACGCAACCTTTCTAACACATACCACCTTGCCAATGGGTAAACGATGAAACGAAATGGCCAAGAATCCAGTGGCCAGAGATATATTATTACCTCATCGACACTCAAAGTGTATATACCCGGAAGAAGTTAAAAAGCGCACAAGTCTCTTGATGCGTACAACATTGTTCTGTGTGGTCATGTCCAAGACATACAGTTTCATGATTACCAAGTTTAAAACTTTGTAATGCTGAAGACGGTGGTTCTGCCTAGCCAAAGACAGGGTAAGAAAACAGAATTGTACAAGGCCTGGGTTTTCATCAACAAGACAACTTTATTCTCTCTGCGAACTGCACCTGTATGGCTGAGGGCTTGTAACCAAAGACGTCTGCGGTTGGCATTAAAAGGAGTGTATGTTGATGGTATTCGGTAAAACTTAAGATCACTTTTTGCAAATTTCCGATTCTGGCATCCCACTGCACAACACAACATTTTCACAGTTGTCTTTTCTTCTTTTTCTAATTTTTATTTCGGGTTCTATAGCTGTTCCGGTCGACTTTTGCAACCGACATGCGCAGTTGAACCTGCGTGACGTATGTGTGACGTAGCCTGATAATTGATAAATGAACTGTGTTATTTCACGTGATTACAGCGCTCAAAACATATTTTGAATTAGCTTACGCTCAATCTCCGTTGATGCAGGCCTAATTCCCCTTCCCAATCTGAGATCGCTCACGTGCAGCAGCAAAATTTAGATTAACAACAAATTAAAATCCCCCACTCGTTGCATCCACACAACTGAAACCACCACGGGTCCACGAGTCCATAAACCGCTTGGATTATATCCAACTAACAGTTTTATCGGCGATTTCTTCCTCATTTGTTACTGCCGCTTCTATCCGTGCGTTCTTCATTGCCGTCTGACTCACTCTCACTCTCATGCAAACTCTTAAAGGGGACAGCGCGTTTTACTGCATTAGCGAGAAATCTTAAAGGGGAAAATTATCAGGGGAATTAAATACTGGGCTACTTCTACTAAATTTTAAAACAAACTATATTACAAACTTTCCATTAAGACGCTAAAAAAAATCATATTAGCTTGTGCACAATTCGCTTTGTATGACTCCTCTAAATGCTGGTCTAAAACAAAGTTTTACTTTTCGTACTGCAAGATACATGAACGCTATAATGATAGATGGTATTCTTGGTGAGCTGAAGCCTCTTTCAGCTGCAGTGATGAGAAGCCAATGTTTAAAATGGCTTGACGTAGAGTAACAGAGTGCTTTCAAGACCAAAAGTTACTGCTTCACCCCAAACCCAAACCTTAACCAGTTGAAATGTTAAAGGCAAGCCATTAATTATGTTAAGACAAGATAGAGGGTTATAAGAACTTGGTTTGAAAAGGATAATTTTCATCCTCAAGCATCTAGAAACAAGGGGGGTGTTATTTCTGTTGAATAAAAACGCTGGATTGGCAAGAGACTAGGCTGGTTGCACACAGGTGAAAATGAAGTTTGGACTGTTTGAGCATGTTAACCATTTAACATCTATCTTTCCTCCTCTTGCCCCACTTCTGGGTCAGGTGCAATGGGAAAAGGTGACTTTGTCAGAGTGATTCATCTTGCTGCAGGCTCCACCTGCATGGCAGACACCTGCTTGGATGAGCTCCATGACCCCTTTATTTATATATTTAAATTAGGGGAACATTTATTGCATGGCCTGCTTCAGTAAGAGGTCCTGACAGGCTGCCCTTATGTGTTGCTGCTTTTATATGCATTAGATTAATAACCAATGACTGGAGAAAAATGAGAGAATGATTTTTAAGACTTTCGAATCCCAGTACTTTACATTAGTCAAGAAATAATAAAACATCATAATGTCTGTTCAATTTTTTTTTTTTTATGCATACCAATTATGTATTATGTAAAATAACTCTACTTATTTTAAGCTATTGGGGGAAGATGTCAAAATCGTTGGTGTCTTTAAATATTTAATGTAATGGTTTAGCTAAATAGTACTTACAATAAAGGTTTACTCAATTATTTTGTTATGGTGCCTGTTGCAATTAAAAAGAGAAGGGAAAATAGCCAAGCAGAGGAGAGAGAGAGGCCACAGTATTGATCAGAGGTTTGTTTAGAGACTGCTAAGGGAGCAAGGTCATCTGAGCCCAAGAGTCAGGGCCCTTCTTTAGGGAACGAGGGTTATATAAGTAACAAGTAATAAGTATATAAGTAAGAGGTTGTCTTTAAGTTGGTCACGCTGGATATAACAGACGAATTGGGAACCCCTACCAACACGCCATGGACGCTGCCCCTACTTTACCAGTGTCCTGAGGGAGTCTCCCAAGCCCCCTCTGTTTGGTGTAGGCTGGGGCTCACCACAAGAGGCCAGCTACTGTTTTCAAAGCACTACCCATTCAATACATTGGAAAAGTAACACTTCTCAAGGATTCATTGGTCCAATATGGCGCCACTAACAGGACCTGTTCCTTGTCCTCCCTGACCTTACACAGTAACTGTGCTAGAAGGCTCACTGGGGGGGGGACGCATACTTGCGCAGGCTCTGCGGCCAGCTGTGTGCCAGGGTGTCTGTACCGGGAGTTCCCCCAGTCAGGGAGTAAAACAACTGCCAATGAGAGGTATCTGAAGAGGCAAACAGGTCTACCTGAGCGGCTCCAAAACGCTCCCAATCAGCTGAACCGTCTGGGGATGGAATCTCCATTTTCCGGGAAGTGCAGCTCGCGACAACTCGTTGGTTGCCTGGTTGCTCAAGCCTGGAATGTGAATGGATCAAAGCAACCTCAGATGCTTCCGACTCCAAAGGAGGAGGTGGCAGGTGAGTTGCGACATGCGATGGCTGAGCCCAGAATATACCCGCAATGAAAGTAATATTAAAACTCAGCAAACTCAGCATACACCTTACCGATGATGCAAACTATATGCAGGGATATTAGGATTGATCCGCCCACCCCCACTTAAAACACTTCAGGAAATCCCAGATATGAACAAAGACATGCAGAGATTACTGTAGCAAAATAAAAGAATATAGGAATGCTTAAACTCAAACTTAAAGACAAAAAACACTCTTCTACAAAAGAATGTAACTTATCTGTGTTCTTCAAGCCATTGTGGATACTTTAATAATAATTATGTAGATTTATAATCCATTGCTAGTTGACAGGGTAGAATATATATTTACAGTTTGCACCACCACAAACTCGCAAACATCTGTCACCCACACACAGTTTTTCTCTCAGAGAAGTTTAGAAACTTCTCTCCAAATGGCCAACTACCAGCCCCCTTGACCCTATTTCCTCCCATTTTCTCTAAGCTCACACACACATCAACACATCACTCGTCAATGACACTTTCCCTACTATGTTCAAGTAGGCTTGGGAAACTCCACTCTTAAAAAAAGTCTACACCCTTTACAAGTGGAAAATTACAGACTGGTCTATCTCAACAAGTTCACAACAGACTTTCAATCAGGTCTCTTCTTTCCTCTAAAAGAGAAGCCTGCTTGACCAATCAATCACGCTTCAAAAGAACAAATTCAACACAGACTCCCTTTCTGTCTGAAGCCTTGTGGCTGGCGAAAGCTGCTTCAAGATACTCTGTCCTTATTTTACTGCATTTGTTTGTAATTAATAATGCAATTCTTCTTTCTGGCCTTGGTATTTCAGTTTTTTTTTATTTGTTGTTTGTTTTCTTTTTATTAGATAAAAAACAAACAACCAATATTGCAGTGTACATGCAATATGATAAAAATATAAATCTGTGCAGATTTGGCTTAATTAACTTGACCAAGAACTTAATAAGTGAACATATTTTATGAAAAGTAACCAACCAAAATGTCAAGTGATCTGACAACATTAAATTGTTTGGTTTAATCAGCCACTTAATCAGTCCAGAATCTAGCAATTTTACAATTTCACTATAATATTTAAGTATACATTAGAATTTTAAATAACCACAACCCAGGGTTTGCAATGCTTCAGCTTTTAAACAAACTAAATAATATGTTCTATCATCTTCTCTTAATTCTAGTACAAATATGTGAATACCTTTGCATTGGAGTGTCAACTGCAAGTAATCATCATGACATATTTTTGCTGTCTTTCAGTCATTTGAAATGCTAGCATATGTTAATTTATCTACAGTATATATCACTATACATTTACAGATTTACAGATCCCAAAACATCTACTGTATAATGAAGCAGAAAAGCAATCCAGCTGCGGCACTGTTAGGAAATATAATGTTGCATGATATTCAGACCAAGCTTTGACAGAAGTACAGTCAGAAGTCACCACCAAAGTACAGGACCAATATTGTTTCTTTACATAAACACATTACCTGTGGAAGGCAAACAGTACTTACGTGACACACATCAATTTTTCTACCGTTCAACATCTAGAAGCGCCTTTGGAATCGGGCGGTGTTATAACAAGGTAAGGGAGCCCCCCTTGCACAGCTTTGTGAGCAGATGGAAACAATGTTTTAACCCTTGGAGAGGAACTTTTAATAGGTGTAGAAAAGTAGTTACCAGATTGTCCTCTGAGCATAGCTGTCAGGGAGCTTTCCTTCCCATCCAAGCTCAAGCCTCTGAGCTACAACATCAATGTCATGGAAAACTCTGCCTGACAAACTAACTGCAAAGCTGCTCACCAACTCCAGGCGCACAGTCATAACCAGTGCAAACTAAGGTGAAAAATATGACAGAAAGACCTTGCAAGGATTGAAGGTTCATAAATGATTTGGGGTTTTAATTTGAGCTTCAAGGATTAGTTCTTCCTAAACCAAAACGTGTTAAGCAGTTCATCCTTCTTCAAAATGTTTCAGAATATGTCCTTTTATTTACTCTTGAGATGTGAAACAACTACTAAGTTGTGAGATAAAAACATTATGATTAACTGACTTAATCAGATTAGCCCAGGTAATCAAATAAACTGACACTTGAGACATTGCTTTGTCTAACATACAGCTGTCAGTGGAGTAAAGAGGTTATTTAGTTTTTTCGTCTATCTGAAGAGAGTGCAATTATAATATATAGAATAATTATACACATCAATTAAATGAAGAGAAAACTTGAAAAATAAATTCATACTTTAAGTATTTCTAAATTATAATGATTATGAAAATATAATAAAATAAATAAAACATCAGTTAGTCAGGGAGATACCAAGTTTCTTTTAGAACATACACAAATAATCTGTTTTACACTGAACAGCAAAAGAAAAAGAAAAATCCTCTAATTACTTCAATATGTACACTTCCATGAACATTCATGTCACTAAATACATCAAATTGCATTTAAATTTCTAATACTGCCATGCATAAACATTGAACATGCAACTTCCTGAGGTGTATTAAAATTAGAATCATACTCGTCTCAGAAATGATCAACAATGAGCAGAGAGTCAGGGAGGAGAGAGAGATCAGAGACAGAGAGCACAGAAGAGCTTTGTGAAGCCCCAGGGACGCCGGCAGTAAAAATAGCCCTGACAGGTTCCTGCTTCACTGGCTCAGGTTTGTCAGAGGCTCTGCAAGTCCCTCCATCCCCTGCATCCCCTCCAGATACTGGCCATAGATGGAGAAGGGAAGGGGGGGGGGAAAGAGCAGGAAGATGAGGAGGATTAGCTGTTATCCCCAGGGAGCAAGTTCATAGTCTGGTGAGGTAAACAGATGAACTTCTTTATTTATATTACACTATTGTCTCCCATGCCAACTCTCAGAAGTTTTTAGAATGATAATGGATATTACAGTGTTAATGTATTTGGTCTTGGCGGAATAGATCTGCTAAACTGAAGAGTAAGTATAGAAACTTGCATACACCGATATGGTGTTGTGAATATTTTAGACTGCTGCTACACAAGTGGCATAGACAGTATAATAAATTGCAGATCCTGCAGATCTATACAGTTGGAGCTGGGGATGGTGGAGGGTTTCAACAAGCTCATTGGCTTTGTATGTAACATGAACCAATCAGCTTGTGAGAGAACATTTACATTTAGCTATTTTGCAGACGTTTTTCCAAAGGGACTTACAATTGGGGAAAACTAAAAGCAATGAATCTAAAAGAAGTAGAGGACAGAGGAAGTGCTCGTAATACATAGTACAAGCTTTTTTTTCCTTTTTTGAAGTCAGGAAGTGTTGAAAGAGATGAGTTTCAGCTGTTGTTTAAAGATTGACATAGATCCAGTGTTCCAGATAGGGGTGGGAAGATTATTTCACCAGCCAGGAACAGCGAATGAGAACGTTCTGGAGAGAATGGTCACTCGCAGATCTCAGACCTCTGGAGGGGATGTAGATTTGTTATGCTAAGCTGAAGCAGGTGGGTGCTGAGTCTGTGGCTGTTCTATATATAAGGCAGTGCAAGGAGTCAAAGAGAGGTGTAACATGGGCTTTATTTTTTGGGCTCATTGAAGACCAGTCATGCTGCTGCATTCTGGATCATTTGTAAAGGTTTGATTGTGCTTGCAGAAAGTCCAGCCAGAAGAGCATTGCAGTAGTCCAGCCTAGAAAGAACAAGGGCCTGGTGAAGAAGTTGTGCTGCATGCTCTGTTAGGAAGGGACTGATCTTTCTGATGTTGTGTAAAGAGAAATTAACACTGTGAATATTATAAGTTACCCTTCAGTCGACCCACCAGGGTGGGGCAGATTGCGGAGAAGTCCACTTAGGCAGGACAGCAGGAGGAAAAGCCCACCGGGGCGGAGCAGATGGAGGAGACGCCCTCCAGGGTGGGTCAGACGGCTGAGAAGCCCACCGGGGCAGAGCCGGCGGCAAAGAAGCCCTCCAGGGCCGACCACTCAGCGAAGACGCAAAACTGGGCGGAGCAGGCGGCAGAGAAGCCCACCAGGACCGACCACTTAGCGAAGAAGCCTTCCTGTTCCAACCACTCAGCGAAGACTCCCTCCAGGGCCTAGGTAAAGGTTCGGGAGGATCGGCCCACGGCAATTCGGGTTCTGGGGGTTCAGGCCATGGCACATTATAGTCAAAAGCGAGCTCAGGGGTGCAGACCAGCTCGGGGTTTTCTGGCCAGGATGGAGTCATGAGCAGGTTCAGGCGAGCAGTGTGCGGCCCACACACTCAGATAGGCAACTGCCACTACAGGAAGCACAGTGGATAGGGGAACGGTCTCTACAATAGCCCGTTCAGGAATTCTGGGTGCCCCAGCCGCCCTTACTGACATCAAAGGGGGGTCAAGTAAGCGAGAAGACAGTCTATGGTACCTAAGCCCAGCCTTGAAATCCTCTTGGGTGGCACTCACAACGCCTGGGAACGCTTGGGAGACGTCCGTGGTGGCAAAAGACAGGGGTGCTGGCTCAGGGGCGGGAGCCATCTTGTGTGCAGGCTAGGGCTCGACGGCCATCTTGTGTGCTGTGGTCACGGTGTGCGAAGTCTCGTGATCGACAGCCATTGTGCGCGTTGACTCAAGATCGGTGACCATCTTGTGCGGGAGCGGAGTTCGCCGTATGGCCATGCGAGAGCCGACCCACAGGTTCGGCGTGACGTCCGCGGCGCAGTGATTCCTGCCTCGTTGACGGTTCATTCTGTCACGAAGAGAGGCAAGGAGGCGTTCGGATTCAAATGCAGACTTTTTAATGAAGAGCAGAGTGAGGCAGACAGAGTGGATGATCGGCAAAACAGGGTTAACGGAGGCAAAGACAGTAGAATCGTCGTAAAACGTAGCGGTGGTCAGTACAACAGTAAACACAGTCTCGAGGGGCGAGACAAAGGCGTAAATCCAGGGAGAGCAGAGGTCGGCAACGATAAATCCACACGGAGAAACTCAGAACGAAGACACAACGAAAATACTAATCGACAGTGCAATGGACCGTCAAGATATACAAACACAGTCATGGTTTTATACATGTAAGACAGGGCGGAGACAACAATAAAACACTATGACAACAAACAAGATGGGTGGAGACATGAGACCGGGTTTGCAAACAGAGATAGACATACAGAGTTCAGAGTTCAAAGTTTGCTGGCTCTGGAGTGCCATCCAATGGCCTTAACTGGCAAATCCAGCTGATAATGACAACTAAGAATTTTTTTTATCTTAAAACATAAAGGAAAACGTATTATTATTATTATTTATGAGCCCCTTTTTACTGCTCTCGTTAAACAGTTAAAGTAGAGAGTATTTCAAATGTTAAAATTAAAATTAAATTTCATATTGCAGTACAATATTATCATTTAATTGTTTGGATTGTTGTACCTGTGTCTGTATGCATTTGTTTATGTTGCCATTTAAAGTTTATAAAAGAAGAACACTAAATGGCTCAATTGTTCTTCCTATCATATCCATTTAAAACATACATATGCTATTTATATGCATGGAAATATAATTGGACATTTAATCTAATGCTCTGTACTACTACAGAAGTGCAATAAGGAGGGTTTGTTGTTGTCGTTGCTGTTGTTTTCAGTCACATTGCCTAAATGTTATTTTTCAGTGGACTTTTCATCAACCCCTGCAGTAGAACACAGTTAAACTTCCGTTTCCTAGCTGATGCAAATATGACTATATATAGCTCTTTCAGCTGTACAAAGATGTAAAATAGTTCCAGTACTAAATCCAAGAGGTAAAGGACACTGCTGTCCCATATCTTCTCAAATGAATTGAACTGCATTGGAGCATTTGCACAGCTAGAACAACCCCCCGCCTTTGACATAGTATTTTCCTGGAGAATGACTCTATAAAGTATTAATGAAGTGTGTCATGCAGGCTTCCAGAGGGAGGTATAGGTCAGTGGCATTCATACAGTGCATGCGGTGAGAAAATACATGCAGGGCATTCGGCATTACACCCTTATCATTACCCACTGTGCCTCCTCTTTACCTGGATGGAACAACACCCCTGCAAATATCAGGACCAGGCCCCATTCCTTCTCTTCTCCTTTTAAATCCATCAATCTACTCTGTCCCCACACCAGCACCCATGGTGTTGAATCTCCCTGAGAAGTAGGCCCAGACCACGTGAGCTCTTTAAACAGTAATGAGCTAATAACAGTGGATGAACAGAATGACTGGAGGCAAAGAAAGCTCCACATGGCGTGGTGAGACAAAAATGACAATGGTGCAAATAGCGCAGGAAGAGGTCAAGAGACTAGGAGGACTCTCCTTTTCTCTTTCTCTCTGCAGAGTTTAGCACAGTGGGCTGAGCAAACCTATTGTTATGTGTGTTTTATGCCAGTTTTCACTGCCATTGGCACTCAGCTCTCTTTATGGAACTCAGATTTGTATTTATTTATTTATTTTTAATAGTTTGCTTAAATGTGACTGAGATCTTTCTCATGGCAGTGTGAACAGCACAAACGACATGGAATACTGTATATATATTTTTTTTTAATTCCGATTTGTGGCACTTCCAAATGTGGCACTTAATCCGATACACTGCATCATACGACTTTGACATCACTATAGATCAAAATTAATCACAATACTACACTCATGAGAGTCGCTTCAAAGATTTTCCATACCCAAAGTTATTAAGACAGTTGCAAAGGTAATGAGTAGAAGTGTGATGTGTCAGAACTTATAAGTATTAAAATGACACAAGCAAAACATAGCTGTTCATATAAAGTTTCAAAACTCTTGTCACATCCTTGTCCTTGTCATCCTTCATATTGCCTGCACATAATTTCACTAACCTCTGTGTAAGGACTGGGCTGAGTCAGTCGGATCCATTTGCGCAGGTTTATTAGAATAACAGACAGACAGGGTCAACTCACAGACGTCTAGGTTTACAAAGACAATCCAAAACCGAGTCAAAGTCTAGGCACAGATCAGGGCAGGCGGCAAGGTTCGTAGTCAAGGAAACAAAGCAAGGTCATACATGGGAAATCCAACAAGGTAAATAAACGCTCAGAATTGCTGCATGGGGACAAACAAGAATTCACACTGAAGCAGTTCATGATCGCTGAATAAATAGGGAGTGAAATGAGCAACCCCTGGAGCTGATCACAGTTCTGGGAGAATGCGTGTTTGTGTGAAAACAGTCCGTGCAGAACTAATACTTGGGAGAGGGTTCCCGCTGGTGCCGTTCGGAACGAGCCTCGGAGGCACGACTCGTAACACTCTGCAGCAGATCACACTATAAATAAACGCATAATTGCATACTCTCAGTGTTTACTTTCAAAAAGTGGTGTGGTGCGCAAATGCTGCCAAGTCCACAGGTTTCCTGTGAAATTGAGCTACCTTTTCACTGTTGCCATGGGTTGTTTTTCATCTCTGTGGGTTAAAACAACCCCACTAATGAGATATCTTACAAGAGGTAGATTTTGTTGTGAAAATGTAGCAACCCTGTTCATATTATCTTATTGCGCAAATGAGACAGATCAGAACTATGATCTGTGCACACTGAAAATCTTATATTGACCAAAAAAGAGATGGTTGACTTGAGTTTTCGGTCCCAGTTTATATTAAGTGTCCCTAATACCTGTGTACATACATAGTAGCTAGATGTGTATCTAGGGATGGGAAGATTCCCCGATTCACTCAGTGCATCAGCTTAAAATGTGCGCATCGGATACAAATTGGCATTTGTATCGCAATGCATCGTTACTATCTGCATTGGTAAAACCTGATTTATTACTTTATAATTATTAGTAGACATATTACACTTTCATTATTTAGAAAGTGGAATTTGTAAAATATGTTGTGCCACTATAAAATGTACAGCCAGCACAACGAATCTGACAATACACTTGAAGCGCCGACACGGTGTGCGTTTGGAGACTCCGGTCTTCTCCTCCTCCTGCTACTGCTAGTGGGACGGCGGGTGATCAAACGATCAAAACTTTTTTTCAATCGCAGCTGCCTTACCGGTTTCACACTGCATGTGTCAGCAGGGCGTAAGCGGTGCGTATGCAGAGCAGGAGAACCATGCGCTGATTGTGCTTTCACACTGGCAGCGCTTGTCGCACGCTACTGAACCGCTGCTTTTACTGCAGTAGGCTATAGACAAGCATCTTATTTCTGTCTTGTTTTCCAGCGTTCTTCTCCGAACACTGTGTGCCATGTGCCTTGATTTATGTCATTGCCATACTTTGTTATGCAAATGTCTATAATATAGTTTAAACAATAAACTTGAGCAAAGTTTTCAATATGTGTATATGAAAAAATAGCAGAGCCTCTCAGGAAAAAACAATGTCTGACCCTTCTCACATTTTGTAAAAGAAATATTACATTTTGCCATGCAACAGAAGGCTTGCATGCAGATGCTAGATTGAATACAGTAGGTTACGCTTTGAGATCCAAGACAAATTTCAGAAAGAATTCCAACAATAAAGTGTATTTGAATTGAATAATTGAATTGAAAAGCTAATCTTAAAGCTAACAAATGTTTGGGCAGAAGTTTTGGCAAAAATTATGTGATTTTGTGCATTTTATTTTTTCATGTAGTGAGTTTGAAACACAAAACACATCAGTTACACGATTTTATGGTAAAATGTGTTACTTTTCATGTTAATCGGGTCAGTTTTGATCAAGAACAACACACTGTCACTTTAATTCAGCGTAAGCAGCGCAGCAGAAATAGACTTGGTGCCGAATCTATCGCCCCTGCGTGAAAGCTCTGATCCGTTAACATGGGCGCCGGAAAAATATGCACTGCTTACACCCTGCTGACGCCTGCAGTGTGAAACTGGCGTACAGTTCTGCTCATTCCAAGACAATAACTGACACAATCACCTTTTTTATCTGTAAAGACATTCAGCCTTACAGCGTTACAGAGAACGAGGGCTCCCAATACTTGTATACTGTACCTGGATATTTGTTTCATTGCATCATACTGCATCGAATCGCATTGAATCGAATCGATCTATGTATCGCATCGCTAGCTGCTTCATGTATCTTTCATGTATCATATCGTTGGCTATAAATCGAGATGCGTATTGCATCAGCCTCAGTTATGGAGATGCACATCCCATGTAACCATACTAGTACACATTGCTACATAGTATTTATATCTGTAATAATTCTGTAAACTACACACATGTAACAACTTTCAGAATGGTGTGTGTAAGTACAAATGTGTAACAGGACATTAGCCTAGTTGCCATCACGTTTTTATGCTGTTTTGTTATCGACAAAGAGAATTTGCGGGGAATTTTTTTTTTGCAAAATTTGCTGTCTCCAGCCTGTTTTCATCAAACTGGCCTTTTACTGATGAAATGGTGTGTGTGAAGACGTCATCCTTAAAAAAAAAAATTGTCGCCTAAGATTTGGTGTATCGCAAAAAATATTATCCTTGCGTTGTGTTTGTTACGATTTGCTGCTGTGATGTCACGGCCCCACTTCTCAACGAACATGGAAAGATTCGGAGACAGGAGTTCACAGAAATGACTATTTATTTCAAAGACAAGGATACACGGCGGGCTGACGAAGGTGCATGACCAATGCAGACAAACTCACGAGCAAACACATATTTTCAATGACGGACACTGAACACTAGACAGAGTGTTTTAAATACAAAGACTAGTCAAAGAAAAAACACAAGACACCTAGTAGACACGGCTGGCAAAGGATCAAACCCTTTGGTGGGCCATGGTGGATCAGGCCCTTTGGTGGGCCATGGAGGATCAGGTCCTACTGTGGCCCAAAGGATCCGACCATGGTGGATCTGGATCATCGGCAGGCCACGGCGGATCACGATCATCGGCAGGTCACATCGGATCAGGATCTCCAGCAGACTCTGGCGGATCGGGCCACGCCTTGGATGGAAACCTGGCTATTGGTAACAACACTATTTTCACTTCACTAAGTAGTCATGTAACCAGAATTACATAACTACATTTTGTAGCTGGAGTAATGGTGCGTTCACACCGGATGCGAATTGTTTGAATAAATCGTGAACATTTTGAGGTTACTCACGTCATTCGCGCGTGAAATTCGCTTCATTCAGGCGTACAACAGAAGCGAATTCTGCCACGCGGCTCCAGTCTCTGCATTGGTGGAGGGGAATATTCTAAATATTGCTGTTATTGTGCCATGAAATGCACTTTTAAGAGTATTTCAGGCGAGAATGTAGTTGTTTAAAACACAAATCTGCGGTTTATTAAAAAGAGAGCGCCTATTTAAAAGTTTGCTTCGCCGATTTCAGAGCCGTGAGCTCCACGTGAACACCGGGTGCTCAGTGCTCATGTATCCGCCCAGGGCAGCCTCACCGCGGCTAGTAATTCTGACACTTGCCGCTGCCTCCTGATGTCTCTTTAGTGGTTAAACAGGAGGTACACTGGTCCTCAGGAGGACACCAACCACAATGTACATGTAAAGCCTAACTTACTGCCCGCTGATGTGTAACATCAGAGTAATTACATGCTAAATCCATAGAAATTGTCTACTTAATAAAACAATTTAACACTTTATTTACCAAACAGTGCTGTTAGTCCTGTTACCAGTGTCCTGTTACACATTTGTACTTACACAGACCATTCTGAGGGTTGTGTGATGTGTAAAGTTACAGAAATATTACAGCTGTAGATACTATTGTCACGCCTTCCAGGTCCACAGATCCCAGGTCAGACACACTTGCTCGTTCACAGTCAATGGAGATTTAATTAATATCACCTAACGGCAATCAAGCATTTTGTATTTAAGCCAGTCTGTTTACAAGCTCTTTGTCTGTGATCAAGGTAACTCCGCTCTTCCTTAGCTCTACCAACTTCTACTTGATCTGATCTCTCTTTGTTCCAGTGGCTACTTGGATGAAACAAACTTTCAGTTAACTGACATAGTTACCATAGTTTCTAACCTGAACTACTTACCTGCATCGGAGATGTGTTGATTCCAGTTTGCGGCGAGCACAGCGGTCTCTTCCTATGTTTTAATGAACACCTGTGATCCTACCAACGAAACTCATCTGTTCACCGCACACGTGCAAGCTGAAAGAAAGACTGGGCTAACCTGACCATTCAGATAAGTTCATCTGTTTTACTAACCTGTTATCACTCACTGTGTCCAGGAGGCAAGGAGGATTCTAAAAAGACGCAGGAAGGGAGAGAATTCGCTTAAGCTCGGAGAGTGATTCGCTGAAGCCATTGCTTATCACAGCGCACACACATTGAAGAAAGTCACCCAGGAAGGCGATCTGGAGATCGCCTGGATGTCATTTGTGTTGTGTTTAATTCCCCTCATTTGAGTCATTCCCTTCCCTCACAAGTTGTAAAATAAACTTTGTATGTGCTTGAGCACCTGCCCTTTTCCTCCTGGATGCCTCAAGGGCCCTTTTCTTGGAGTTTCTTGATTTTTTTTTTTTTCTGTTGTTTATGTGTATGTGTGTATAAAGCCCTGTCTTTGCCCCACAACAATAAAATGTAACGATTAATCTCAATTTGCTAAATAAAAGGATCTGGCTCACCTCAGTCACATGACTGCCATTAACCAATGCTCGCCCTTGAGGGCAGAGCGTGCTCGTTACGAGCCGGGTACGGACTAATGCACCAGGTGCGTCATGGGTATTTCTTTAGAGTTTACTTATTTTTGTGTCATTAAAAAAAAGACAGTTGGGTTTTTGTTTTAGTAATTTTATGTGTGTTTATGTTCAAGTTAATTTGGGTGGGTTTGGTTCATTTGCAACCCTTTTATTAAAAAGTGTGACTTGTTGATATTGTCATTGGTTGAGAATTAAAATGATGAGAAGGCTGGATTCTTTATCGCAAACCAGTTCTTTCGGACAGTTTGTTCAAAGAATAGGGTCAAAAAACATGACATATTAGATCGTCATAAATGAAAGATGCTGTTATTTAGCCTGCCAGATGCCTACTTGTTCAACTTTAAGCATCCGCCTCTTTAAACGTCTCTGCATGGCCCTGATTATAAGTAACATGAGTTCCAAGTAAATACCATTACTTTTTAATCTTAGAGTAATATAACTTTTTCAAAAAAGTAACTATTTTCAATAAATAGTATCTTATTTATTGACTGAAACTACTGACATTTGGGAGAAATGTGAAAATTATTTAAATGTACTGTATGTAGGATTGACACCGAGTGGTTGAACTAGGTATTGCAGTTCAAATTCAAATTATTGGAGATGGGTTTTTTTTCACCCGGCCCCTCCTACTTGTTGCCAAATTGAAGACAGCAACTAGAACAAGCGCAATGACGATGGAATGCGCTGTGTTTATGCAGAGCAGGCAACCTGGATGCCGAAACAGTACTGACTTCATGATTGGGAGATAGATGGAGGGTGGTGCTTCGGACCAAAACAAAACATGACAACATAAACATTAGTTGAGGGCTTCAACTGTTCTTTTTAAATGAGAATATCTAGGCTGTACGATTGCTGTCAGTGATACGAGTACTTGAAATGAACATGTTTACTTAATGCCTGTTGAACATAACAGAGACATTTTATGATAATTACAATAAATTTCTAACATACGGTACCTTTAATTTCACTAACAAAAAAAAAAACAAGAAAAAAAAAAAACAGATTTAGCATTCATCAAAATGAATTAAAATAAACTCAGAATATGATGCAAACCTGCAACAATTAAATTACACAAATGTATCAAATTCCATTTTAATAACCAATGTCTTTGCTGCTGACCTTTGATAATCCAGTTTAAACATACTTACAAGCAAAAAAAATGACTTCAAAAGCTAACTCTTGTGCTTCATTGTTTTTTTAATTGCTGAATAGTACTGAACTTTCTTCTCCCATATTCTGCTTTACAGATGTGAATTAATTTTTTTCTTCAGCCTGAGGTTTATTCCTGACACTTTTTTTGGGAAATAGCTTTTAAATTTGCTATAAATATAACTTCTTATATTAAACACAAACACTCTGTCGCAAAGAGGAACGTGAAGCTTTTGAGTTCATGTGCAAAAACAGGTTTATTCAGGGTCAAAAACATACAAAGCAAACAGAATCCACGTAGGCAGAGACAAAGAGTAAACGTAATCCACAGATAATCAGTGTCCGAAGGAGAAGGCAAGGCGAAGGTCTGTGGAGAAGCAGAAGTCGGCAACAAGTAAATCCAAACAGAGAAACAAACTAAATACAAGAACACGAATGACAGGCAAAGACCAGGTTGACAGTGTAAATTAAGGGTCACCAAGTTCAGTCCTGGAGGGCCGGTGTCCTGCAGATTTTAGCTCCAACTCTAATCAAACACACCTGAAGCA
>JAUCMU010000125.1:20089626-20104655 GCA_032275025.1 Enteromius treurensis
CACACTCCATCACAGTAGGTGGCGGTATGCACCTTGAAGTTGGTTCGCAACCCGCCATAAAACGAAAAGAAGAAGAAAAGAAGAAGAAAACACCAGAGAGAAAACGAAATCAAACCCGGCTCATGACATATATAATTCACAGAACTTCAAAATCATGCCCATCATCCACCTGCTTTATCAAGTTCGGAAGAGCTAGTAAAACCATCTAAAAGAAGAAAGTCATATACACGTCTAGGATGGCTTTGAAGTGAGTAAAATATGCTGTCATTTTTATTTTTGGGTGAACTATTCCTTTAAAACACACCAGCACTCATATTTAAAAAAAAACTTTTTTGACATGGAAAGGTTCTCAAGTATTGCAGGTTTTTGAAAATGTAAGATTTTTTTGCAGCTCACTTTTTAAATTATGAAGATTGGTTATATTTAATATGTTAATTAGGAGTTGTTTACAAGGCAGAGAGCTGAAATCAGTTACATGCAAGTTCACGATCATTCGAGATTCATAGATTTCAGACCTGAAAGAGAGGCGTACGCACATTTTTTGTTTGTACATTCATAATATGGATCGAACGTACGCTTATTCGAGAGATGATCGTAAGATCAAATTTAGGATAGTTTCTGTGCAACATTTTATAACTGAGGCTCCTGATCTCATCATCATCCAGTCTGTCTGTAATGACATGAAGAAACAAAACAAACCAAAACAGACTAAATCCAGAGGAATGTGGCAACATATAAAACATGTTAACTTTTTTAAAAACATAATTTGTTGCAAAAACTAATGAATCAAGTCACTTTTATTTATATAGCGCTTTTAACAATACATATTGTAGCAAATCACTGAACATTATCAAATAGAAGAACAGAGTGATGGTAATGTATAATGACGAGAATTAAACTTTATTTATCAAATGCAGGGACGGTCTCTGTAGTCAAGACGACGTAAAGTACTATTAAAGTATGAAAAACAGTTCCCTTTCAGTCGAATCACTTCCACGTTACAAATGGGAACTCGCATGAGAGACCAATCACCTCTGAGTCTTATCAAAAAGGCCAATGAATATTGGCGTGCACTGATTGCATCCAGCTGAATCTCGTCACAGCGTGAATATAAGAGAGAGCGGATGCAATGCACTCATTAGCTTTTTGCCTCAGAGCACTCACCTGCCTGAGCTGAAGTTTGATACTGAGAAAGCTGATCCTGAGAGATCTGATTTTCAGATCTTCAACAACAAAAGAGTTCCTGTTTCACTCCGCCGGAGTACGGACTGGGCAGCCCCCAGCGGAAAGTTTTCTCACCTCCTCGGATGGCCACTATCATTGTATGTCATGTCTGGGCCGGGACCACGCTGAGGTAGCTTTTGCGGATGGTTGATGCGTTCACTGTGAGCGCATGACCATAGCTTCGTTGAGGTCCTGCCTCTCATTCGTGAGACGGTCCCCTCGCATCCGTCCTGCGGCGGTTCGTCAAGCTCAAAGGACTTTACGGCCACTACGGTGAGGAGAAGATCGCTTTCCCACACAGCAGGCCAAGCATCTCCTTTGGTGCACCCCAGGAGGCTGAGATGTCGTTGGCAGTATCAGATGGAGATTGGATTGGAGATCCCGAAGGTGCCTCCGTCTGATCCCTCTCTGCTGGATGATTGGTTTCTGGGGTCTAGTTCTCCCCCAGTTCCTTTCCTTTTTTCCCGGAGGTGCATGAGGAGCTGACCAGGTCATGGCGGGGGCCCTACCTGGCACGCCTGCGTCATGGCTCCTCGCCCCTCACCACCCTTGATGGCCGGGCAACTAAGGGCTACATGGCTGTCCCCCAGGTTGAGCGTCCCATTGCGGTACACCTGCACCTTGTACCCTCTTGGGACCTTGCCGCCGCCCTCCTGCGGCGGGTCCCATTTGAGCCACTTGCATCAATAGAGTTAAAATACCTGTCGCTTAAGACCGTACTCCTGACTGTGCCTCCATCAAGAGGGTGGGGGACCTACAAGCTCTCTCTGTCGATGAAGCGTACCTAGAGTTTGGGCCGGCTGATTCTCACGTCATCCTGAGACCCCGGCCTGGCTTCCTACCACGCCTTTCCGCCATCAGGTAGTGAACCTGCAAGCTCTGCCCCAGGAGGAGGCAGACCCAGCCTTGGAGCTGCTGTGCCCTGTTCGCTCTTTGCACATGTATGCGGGACGCACCCAAAGTTTCAGACAATTCAAACAGCTCTTTGTCTGCCATGGAGGTCAGCAGAAAGGGAATGCTGTCTCCAAACAAAGGTTGGCCCAGTGGTTGGTAGATGCCATCTTCTTGGCGTATTTATACCAGGAAGAGCCATGCCCCTTAGTACTGAGAGCCCACTCAACAAGGAGTGTTGCTTCCTCCTATGCGTTGGCTCACGGCGCCTCTCTAGCGGACATCTGTAGGGCTGCAGGCTGGGCGACACCCAACACTTTCGCCAGATTCTACAATCTCTGTGTTGAGCCGGTGTCCTCCTGTGTCTTAAGTTATACATCAGGGGATTGGGAGCCAGGCTGGTATCGGTTTGCTGCGCCATTCCCAAGGGATCCGTGCGCCATTTCCCAGAATGTTCCCTACCTGCGAACCCTGGGTCCTCCTGCCCCGCGGTCAGGACTAGAGTGGAGTACTCCCTGGCTGTGTTCCTACTGGGTCTCCTTCGCCCAGTAGGTAGTAGGATTATATTTCCTTCACGGTCAGCCAGAAGGCAGTCCTTCCCTTCATATGTCTCTGATTCATGGATATATTAGTATTCACATTTCCGCATGTAGAAATGAAAACATGTGCTCCACCCCAACCCCTGATTCAGTAACAACTAGCACCCCTGAGGGCCCTCAAAGTGGTACTCCCAAACATTAGCATGATGCAAGCAGTCGTGAGACACACAAAAGCCTATGGCATTTCACAACCAAAGCTGTCTTAAGGCTTCTTCTGGTGGCAATTTTTGAATTTGTGCACAGACTGCAGTATTTGTGTTGGAACTTTACAATGGACGGAGACAGTGACTGTGCCTTTTCCTCTAACAAAAAAATAATTTTGCCTCAGAAGACTTTGAATATTAATATTTTCTTAGGTAACGCTTTATTTTGATAGTCCACTTTATACATTCTGGTAATTTTGGAACTACATGTCGACTGGCAGTCATTAGAATATTAGCAGATTGTCTGCATCTTCTTCTAACACTTTATTTTGATGGGCCCACAACATACTGACTATGAGAAAAAATATATATGTCAATTTATTCTACTACCATAAACCTAACCTACCAGAGTTAATAGACAAGTAGTTGATTAAATGAATTAATGAGAATGAGTTGACATGTAGTTACAAAGTTACTTAAAGTTAGTAAAATATCTAAAATGTTACTTTTTGACTATGATTTTATCTGCTGGTTATATCCTGTGTTTTATAGACAACTGTTAGGTGTAGAGGCAGGGGGTTGGGTTATGTACTCAGAAATGTGTAAATAGTGCAATACAAATAAAACTGGTGTTATTGTTCACATTGAAAAAACACTCTTTGTGTAGCCTACCAGCCATTGTTAATTGTAAATGTATTTTTATTTAAGAATAAATTGTAAAGGCTACAATTAATTGAAAGTGGAAAATATGGTATGCTGTATGTAAAAGAAAAAAAAAAACTACTACTACTACCGGTAGGTGCCCCCCCAGGCAAAAATGTGAAACTCCACCTATGTAGGCCTGGATGAAATATTGGGATGAAGGCCTATAGAGTTGGAACTTCATGCTAGATTAAAGCACCCAAACCTAAACATATTATCATCTAAGCACAACTAGTGTTAGCAGCAAGATCAGGTGTCGTAATGTGAAAATCCACTTTAAGGAATCACAAGAGAGGCAGTTGTCTGCTAAACTGTTTGCTTTGATAAGCAAATGTGGAAAAAAATAGACTGCATACAGTACATGATGAGATGTAGTAAATGCATTTAGAATTAAAATTCATGGTTAGCATGCCATAAGGAAGAGCTAGAGGTTTGGAAAGAGAAGTTATTTATATGTTAACATGCAGCTAAAATGTGATCAGAAAAGCAACAAATCTCAAGATGAGACAGATGGGTTTGACAGTTGGTTTGTTCGGATCTGCCCTTGATTTCAAGCTTAAGAAATGATAGATCAGGGGATACAACTGAAATGTTTACGTTCAGATGGTTAAAAGTGGAGGTGTCTTAGTTTGAATGAAGCACTGAAAAAAAAAAAAAAACTGAAGCCCTTGAGTGGATGTAAGTGACGTATATGCTGAAAGAAGGAATAATGACCTGTCATTTATTGAATGCAACTGTAAGAGCATAGACAGAAAAACTGAGGAGAGACCTGAATAAAGAAGGATAAATACTGTCACAAGTATGTGTGTTTGTAATGAGACAGACAAAGCATGGGACTGTGAGGGTGTGCAAGCAAGAAAAAATAAATAAATAAATAAATTTTAGTATTCTAGCTCAGGCAGAAATCAGATGGCATACTAAAATAAAACATTCCAAATGTGTTCATGAAAATATTTTTTTTAAATTGTGTTGCTCTGCATAAAGCAGTAAAATTGTTTCTAACACTGTAGTTTAATGTTTGACTGTTTAAGGGAATGTTCTGGGTTCATAAAGTTAATTTTGAAAAATCTGAAATACAGAGAAACTGTATATGACGGAGAGAAAAAATAAATAAAAAGATTTGTTAAAATAATTAACCACAAAATTAAAGGGATAGTTCACCCAAAAATGAAAATTTGATGTTTATTTGCTTACCCCCAGGGCATCCCAGATGTAGGGGACTTTGTTTCCTCAGCAGAACACAAACAAAGATTTTTAACTTTAACCGTGGCAGTCTGATAGTCATTTAATGGAAGTGGATGGGCACCAGACCTTTCAAAGTAAAAAAAAAACATTCACAGACAAATCCAAACTACACCCTGTGGCTCGTGACGATACATTGATGTCTTAAGACACGAAACGATCGGTTGTTGTGAGAAACTGAACAGTATTTATATCAGTTTTTACCTCTTATAGACAACCATGTCCAAACCGTCTCAGGCTCGAGCTTTAGCTTAGGATTCGCAAACGCTATTCACAATAGATCACTTCCGGCGTGCACGCATTTGTTTATCCGACGTTTGCGTATTCAAAGCGCGAGTTCACAACAGATCACTTCCGGGGTTTGCGTAATGTACGCCAAAGCGTGTACACAGGGAACGCGCCTCAAGCTGAGCACAAGCCCCGAGACGGTTTGGACATGGCTGTCTATCAGAAGTCAAAAATTATATAAATACTGTTCAGTTTCTCACAACAACCGATCGTTTCGTGTCTTAAGACATCAATTTATCAGACTCCCACATGACACTGGAAGGGGCAGCTTCCATGACGTTTTGGTAGGGATCTTTATTCGTCGATCACCGATGTGACTCGGAGTGAACGACTGAAAGGGAACGTCTCGGTTACGTATTGTAACCCTCGATCCCTGAAGAAGGGAACGGAGACTTCACTTCCCGTCGCCATGGATCTGTACTGCCGCTAGGGTGCCGTGTCACCAGCTCGGCTCCTCAGCGAAAAACTAATGAACGCTTAATCTGCTGCCTATTTGTACTCGCGCTGTGATCATATGCAGCCAGATACTAATCAGCGTATGCCAATTTCATTGTCGTGTTACTATACACACAGTAGATTGGGCCTCTCGAAGGGAGATTCGAAGCGAGGGTTACAATACGTAACCAAGACGTTCTGAAGGGAAATGCGCCCTTGATCAACTGAAATGCGTTTTTGTTGATGCGAATCATTCATGATCCAGCCTCACCTACAGAGGCAGTAAGTATAATGTCTTTTAATTAATCTTTGCAAATCGCCTTTCCTAATAATGTGCTAATTAACAAATTTTCACTACGAATACGGCTAAAAAATATCCTCTTTGAGCATCCCGGAAAAGAGGGGAATTACACAGAACAAAGTGATTTCAAAAAAGCTGTTTTTACAGGATAAAACTAGCAATTTGAAACTATCTTTGAGAAATTTTAAAACAAACTATATTACAAACTTTCCATTAAGACCCTAAAAAATCATATTAGCTTGTTAAAAATTGGCTTTGTATGACTCCTTTAAATACAGTTTATTTTATTCATAAATAATTAAATATGCTTCACTCAGTGGAACAATCGTCCATTAATCTCACATTTAATTTTACTTCCAAACTGCTATTTTCAGACCCCCAAAACTTGTCATGTAAATGTGTACATATTAGGTTTTCTTTTTTTAGTTAAAAAAAACGTCATGTAAACATCCCTTATATTGATCAAGACATCTTTCCATAAATAACAACAAATTTCTTCAACAGTATCTATGTGAAAGAAGAAAAAAAATGGTCACAACACGACTGTGTCCATACAAACACCTACAATAACTATAGTAAAGATTTTAAGTGAACACGCTGTAAAGATTGCTTCTTTTTTATGTTGTCATTGTCTTCAGAGTAATTTGTTAAACTAGGTTTGCTTAAATCTACCGTAGGCTACTGTAGCAGGCTTTGTGGGCAAGGTCACAATTTCTGGCCCTTTTTTCCTTTTTGCTATACCTTGGGACACAGCTGTCACATTATAGAAGGCCAGGTATTTTTAAAGATACAAATGTAAAAGTATGCTATAATTTAATAATTAATTTGACACATTCATCCTGATTTTTCTTGACTACTTTTGTCTTCCATAAAGAAACATGTCCATTTCCCCAAAAACCTCATTCCATGAAGTAGTAATGAAAACAATACAAATAGGTCTGCTTTACTACAGTCATTTTATTGATATTCAAAGCATTGTGTACGATATATATCCTCTCTTTATCTTGTTACTGATTCTGTCTCTATTCCCATCTCAGATCTCTTTTGACAGTCTGGCCCAAAACACTATTACAGTGTCTTGATCAATAATAATGATGAACAAAAAAGATCCATGATCACTACATATAAAGCAAATTATATACTGTAGCAGAGTTTGCCTAAATTGATCTGGCTTATTTCTGATCAAATGTCTTCTTTTCTAGCATTTGTTTATCTTACTTCTTTTAAGCCAGCAGCAGATTATGACATTACACAGCTGATAGAAAACAAGACTTTGTGGAAACAAAGAAGACGGTACATCAACATTGAACAACAGCCAATAATCCCTCTTTCAGATTTTTCTCTAACCTCTATAGCTGAGGAAATAAATATTTACTGAATGTTTCATTGGTCTAAGAGAGCACAGCCACCTACAATACAAAATAAACAAATCCAAATGGACCATTTGTGGTATTTATTTTAACACTCTGACATTGTGTTATTTTTAGGTTTTGTTTTTTTTTCCAGATATTTTCTTTAGGTATTTTGTCTTACCTAACCCCACCCCTATCCACTTCTCAACAATATAAAATTGGTAAAAGCCAAATATGTGTCATTTGTATTTATTGCTCAAATTGTCCAGAAAAGCTGTATAAAAGTATCACAAACAAGTCTTGACGAATTTCAAGTCTTCTGAAGTCACACAATATATTTATGCTAAGAAAAGAGTAAAACAAAGTTTGTATTACTGAACAAGATCCCACTCCATTAATGTGGTCTTATCTTATTCAAAAGATACTGCCAGATATTAGCATGATGCAATCGGTCACAAGGCACACAAGAGCCTATGGCATTTTAGTCTTGGAATACTTGGAATATGAATACATTTTTAATAAATTCTGGCTATACCTGTAGCTGAATCTGCCTTATATAACCTGTGTTTTATACTAACAAATCGTTATGTTTAGAGGTATGCTCAAAAATGTATAAATATTGTATTGTAAATAAAACTGATGTGATTGTGAGATGTTTTTGTGTACAAAAAGTATTCTAGTTGCTTTATAAAATACAGATTGAATCATTGATGTCACATGAACTATTCTGACAATGACAAAACATCGCTCGAACCACGAAGAACCATGTTTTGGGTGGCCCGGTTCAAACTTATTCAAATAAACCACATTAACAAAGCAACTGTAGTAAAGTTTGTTTTAATTTAACCTAACCGGCCAAGTGTAAACAGGTCCGCTTAAGATCCATGTTCCAATATTTGATTATTTATTATGCCTGTCAATAGATCCAACCTGTGATTGGCACAAGCAGTTACCGTGTGAGTAACAACCCCCCTGCTCTGTTTGTTCACCTTGATTTCTGCCTATCTTTGGCCTTAATTGAAATGAGACATGTGCAGCAGAGCTAAATACACATCAGATTGTTTTACCCCTTAGCATCTCTTATTTATTAGAAATCATTTAATTGCACCCCAGAGTTTCAGGAAGCACAGAGTCAACTATCTGCCTTCAACCGACACGGATTGCCTCAGCCAGCACATTCTTTGTCTAATCTGCAAGTAAAACCCATTATGTGTATAAGATGAGTTGCACATCTAAACAAACATATAAAAGAAAATACTGTCCCCACACTGTCTCTGAGCAATTCATTTCATAAAGTGTGCTTCATGGGGCATTTCACCCTTTCACATGAGCAGCTTGAGAATCAGAGCTGGGTGTTTTGCTTCTGGCAGCAATAATCTGAGCTTGCATACTGCAGATCACACTGATCTGTGGAACGGAGCTCATTTGCAGCCTATCTCGGTTTGCTGCATTTGACTTACTGAAAGGCTAATTCCTGATGCATGCTTATTTATTGTTTGCTAGGATGTGAATCCTGTACCCGGTAAATGCTTTTACAACCACCTGCATGCAGGTTAGAATTTAGAACAAACAAAAAAAATCTGAAAATAGAGATTATTTCAAACAGAAAACCAATTTTTTTTGCTTACCCCATTGGCAGATTATTTTGTTTTTTTAAGCCAAAAACTCACTTAAGTTTGACTTCTTTGTTGTATGAAAATGAGACTAATTTTGACTTAAAAACCTTATAGATTAAAGAATTTTTGGAAGAATTTTGTTTGGAAACAAGAAAATCATTTATTTTTGTATACTTGCCAGTGGAGTTTATCTTAGAGAGAAAAATAAAATAACATTTTGGAAGCAGTCATTATTTTGCTATTCTGTTAAATGTCTCGGTTATATATCTAACTCTCGTTCCCTGTAGAAGGGAATGGAGACATCATGTCGGATATGACCAATGAATCGGGATTTTGCTTTGAAAGACCAATCCACTTCAAGTGTATTAAAACACAACAATGAACATTGGCATGCGCTGATTGCATCCAGCTGCAGCTGATCACAACGTGAGTATAAATGAGCAGCTGATGCAGCACAGATTTCAGGCATTCGAGCCGTTCAGCGGTGGTACAGCACCATTGGCAACGCAACACGACGGGACATGGCATGACGTCTCTGTTCCCTTCTTCAGGGAATAAGGGTTACATATTAAACCAAGATGTTCCCTTTCAGTCCGTTACTCCGAGTTACGTCGGATATGACTGACAAATTGGGATCCCTACCAAAACGCCATGGACGCTGCCCCTTCCAGTGTCCTGCAGGAGTCTCCCAAGCCCCCTCTGTCTGGCGTACACAGGGGCTCACCAAAAGAAGCACTATCCATTCAGTTAGACTGAATCACTGGGAACGTCCCAGTGAACAGAGACGTACGGAAGTCCAGCCTTCCCATAGGAGGTCTCAGGTCATACAGTATTATGACAGTGCACATGGACAGTATTTCAGTGCATATGGAGAATTGGAGGTGATTGAACCCTCTTAAGGTAGCAGAAGGTCTGACGAGGAAACACGGGCTCTAGGTCTTAACTGTGGAATACACACATGGAGTCCTTTCAGGTACTCCATATGGAACCCAGCCCTCTACCGGTTCTCAAGAATTCATTGAGGGATGCTCCGCCACAACCCGTTTGAGGTGAGAACACAGGAGGATACTGGTTCCACTTGAAGGCTTTAGAATCTAGGGAACGTGTTAGGTGTCACTCAGCCCACAGCTCTACGATTATCTGCCAGCGAGGCACCATCTGCCAGCGCCTAGGTCGATGCCACACTCCTTGTTGAGTGGGCCACTAACCTGAGGAGGCAGGGCACACAATGTTCTTGGTAGGCCAGGGTGATGGCGTCCACTATCCAGTGAGCCATCCTCTGCTTTGAGATGGCATTCCCTTTCTGCTGGCCTCTGTGACAGACAAAGAGCTGGTCCTGAAGCTTTGTGTCCTGTCAACGTAGCATCTTAATGCTCGAACGGGACAGAGCAAAGCTAGGCCTGGGTCTGCCTCCTCCAAGGTTCAGCTCTTGGAGGTTCACCACCTGGTCTCTAAACGGTGTAGTGGGAACCTTGGGTACGCGGCCTCTGTGTTACCTGGGACTCAAGGCACGATTCATCGACCGAAAATGCCTGCAGATCCCCCACCCTCTTGATGGAGGCCAGTGTGAGCAGGAGCTGAGTCTTTATTGATAGAAACCTTAGCTCAACTACTGGCAAACTAAGCCTCAACTAAGGCTCAAATGAGGCCTGTTGAAGTGCTTTCAGTACTAGAGACATGAGGGTACAGTGGGGGGCCGTGGAGGATTCAACCTTCTGGCCCCCCTGAGGAACCTGATGATCAGGTCATGCTTACCAACAGAGCATGGGAACCAGGTCCAGGTGGGCCAATAGGGTGCCACTAACAGGACCTGCTCCTCATACTCTCTGACCTTGCACAGTAACTGTCCTCGTAGGCTCACTGGGGTGAACGCATACTTCCGCAGACTCAGCAGCCAGCTGTGCGCCAGGGCATCCGTGCTGAGAGTTCCCTCGGTCAGGGAGTAAAACAACTGCCAATGAGAGGTAACTTGAAGCGTGAGGTAGGTGGCAGTACACAGTTCCCTGAGAAATTCTGGGTCATGACCACCCTCGTGCAGATACCTCAGTGCCTTGGCCTGATGGATTAGCAACAACGCCGTAGCATGTACTGCAGATGCAGCTTCTCCGCAGGCCGTATAAGCACTGCTGATCAAAGCCGACAAGTGCCTACAGGCCTGGGAGGGGAGCACAGGATCTCCCTGCCCAGCGGTAGTGGCGTTAGTAACTGCTCCAAGGAGGGACCCCCATACACCCCCTAGCTGCACCGCTGTCAAGGGTGGTGAAGGAGGAAGAGCCACCAGAACGGTTTCTGGCAGTGAAAGAACCTTCTGACTCACCTTCCAATGCAGCAATTGACATCCGATAGTTGGGGGGAGCGCCAAAGGAAGCAGCTGGTAGCCCCTGAGGAGGTCCAGACTGTTCCTGAGGCAGCCCTTGGAGGGGAATTTCTCACCATCACCGTAAGATCAGTCCGCGTGCATTAAGCCCAAGCACAAGAGGCAGCGATCGTGACCATCACCCGGTGCATTGAAACAACGCATCCAAAAATGCACAGGTGGAAGGGCATCTTTAAAAAGACGTCCCACCCGTGAGCTACTCTTTTAGAAAAGCTCTTTTAGTGTGCTGAGGCACACAGGGGAGATAACTGCTTGCACACAACAGGGGTGTAGTGGAACCTGATGTGGCAACACACTCAACACAGCTGACGACGCCGTCACACCAGCCACTAATCCTCGAAGCAAGAGAGGGAGCGTCATTGGCGTATTAATACACTCAAAGTGGATTGATCTCTCAAAGCGAGATTCCAATTCGTTGGTCATATCCGACGTGACTAGAGAGACCGACTGAAAGGGAACTAGTAGTTTTCATCACATATATTATAAAACTATGCTTTAAAACTGTATTTTTTTATTCAGCTGTGTTGTTATTAGCTAAAAATAAAACTATTATTTATTATTAATAAATAAGACATAATAGACATATCAGAAGGAAAGCTTTAAATTAAAATGAGAAATGTTGCCTTGGAAATGAACTGAAATAAGTCTAGAAAGAAATACAAATAAGACTAAAACTAAAATTCAAATTTAAAATGTAATCTAACTGACTAAATGTAAATCTAAATGAAATATAAAATGTGTAAAAAATAAAGACAAAATGTCATGAGCCGCACCTCTGTGGCTCTTCCCGGAACTCAGTAGCGGGATCCATCTCCCGAGTTTTAGTTCATACCCGGACTGTTTTTACCCACGCACCTTGGTTCTTTCCGCTCACAGGTGTTATGCATTTCACAGACTATTTAAGCTAGGGCTTGGCGTCAGTTCGGCGCGAAGTCTTGTTTGCTGTTGCTGCATTACTGAGCGTTTATTCCTGACCGTTTATCTGATCTGATCTTGGACTGTTTATTATTACTCTGATTCTCGCTGCCTGCCCCGACCTGTTTTGCCTGTCTGGATTTTGATTCTGCCTGCCTCCGTTTATTCTGATTGCCGTGTACCGACTTTTGCCTGTCTGACCATTCTAATAAAGCTGCAAATGGATCCGACTGCCTCTGAGGATTCGTTACACAAAAGCACATAGAATAAAACAAAAATTACATACACAAAATATTATAATAAATTTGTTAAATATATATAAAGTAATAATAATAAAATATATAAACAATACCAAAATAACAATTTCAAAATGGCATATTTGTTTTTGTAACTCTGGGAACCCTGTATGTAACTTCATAAACTGTTAATATGACAGTGTTACTCTGCTGTATATCAGCTGTATTTGAGATGACCGCCACCAAAATTTTCGGAATCATCCCAGCAGTAATGGATCAAATCCAGATACTGAGTTTAATGTCCTGCGATGGCTCTTATACTCACAAAGTAGATGTCAGTGTTTGAGTTGAGCTCTCCCTCCAGTGACTCGTGGCTCTGGGACTCTGAGAGACGCCGTGTGTTTGGGCTGGAGTGCTGAACTGCTGCTTCAGGGGCCCGAGCTGACTCCAGGGCCCTGCTTTCTGTCAGAGGAGCTGATTCCACAGGAAGTGTCGTCTGGGTGTCAGCAGGAAGTGTCGTCTGGGAGACGGTTTCCTTGGCAACGGGTGCTGAAGCGGCTGTTTCTGGGACGAGGTCATCAGCGTCTGGAGGAGGAACGTCCATTACAGCGCTAAAAAAACAGAGAAGAGGGGAAATATGGACTAAAATGATTAAGACTAAAATCTTTTTTACAACAGGAGTAATATATCATCATTATCTTATAATTAAAGTAATTTAAAAATAATAATACAATGATAAAAATCATATTTTTTTCAATTGTTATAATATTTATAATTATATAATATACAATAAGATGTATAAATGTCAATTATTTGCTAATTAATTACAGTTTTTAAAAAAGCAAAAGGGATAAATGTAAAATAATTATTAGTTATTAATTAATTTATAAAAAAAACAAAAATATAAACATAATTCATTTAATTTTTATGATATATAATACAAATAAACACATGTAAAATAATTACTGCTAATAATGTATGTATGTATATATATATATATATATATATATATACAGGTGCTGATCATATAATTAGAATATCTTCAAAAAGTTGATTTATTTCACTAATTTCATTCAAGAAGTGAAACTTGTATAATGTATATTTTCATTCCACACAGACTGATATATTTCAAGTGTTTATTTCTTTTATTTTTGATGATTATAACTGACAACTACTGAAAACCTCAAATTCAGTAAATTCAGTAAAATGAGAATATTGTGAAAAGGTTCAGTACTGAGGACACCTGGTGCCACACTCTAATCAGCTAATTAACTCGAAACACCTGCAAAAGCCTTTAAATGCTCTCTCAGTCTAGTTTTGTAGGCTACACAATCATGGGGAAGACTGCTGATTTGACAATTGTCCAAAAGATGACCATTAACACCTTGCACAAGGAGGGCAAGACACAAAAGGTTTGCAAAAGCGGCTGACTGTTCACAGAGCTCTGTGTCCAAGCACATTAATAGAGAGACGAAGGGAAGGAAAAGATGTGGTAGAAGTGTACAAGCGATAGGGATAACAGCACACTGGAGAGAATTGTGAAACAAAACCCCCAAAATGTGGGGAGATTCACGAAGAGGACTGCAGCTGGAGTCAGAGCTTCAAGAAGCACTATACACAGACGTATGCAAGACACGGGTTTCAGCTTCGCATTCCTTGTGTCAAGCCACTCTTGAACAACAGACAGCGTCAGAAGCGTCTCGCTTGGGATAAAGACAAAAAGGACTGGACTGCTGCTGAGTGCTCCAAAATTATGTTCTCAAATGAAAGTAAAATTTTCAGGGTCCCAGAGTCTGGAGAGGCAAAGAATCCACATTACTTGAGGTCCAGTGTAAAGTTTCCACAGTCAGTGATGGTTTGGGGTGACGTGTCACCTGCTTCTGTTGGTCCACTGGGTTTTCTGAGGTCTAAAGTCAATGCCGCTGTATACCATGACGTTTTAGAGCACTTCATGCTTCCTGCTTCTGACCAACTTTATGGAGATCCATAAGTGCCAAAGCTACCAGTCTATGGTTTAAGGACCATGGTATCCCTGTTCTTGATTGGCCAGCAAACTAGCCTGACCTTAAATGTGAAAAGGAAGATGCGATGTGCCAGACCCAACGATGCAGAAGAGTTGAAGGCCACTATCAGAGAAACCTGGGCTCTCATAACACATGAGCATTGCCACAGACTGATCGACTCCACACTGCATTGCTGCAGTAATTCAGGCAAAAGGAGCCCCGTCTAAGTATTGAGTGCTGTACATGTTGATACTTTTCAGTTGGCCAAGATCTCTAAAAATCCTTTCTTTGAATTGGTCTTAAAGGTGCAGTGTGTAATATTTAGTAGAATATATTGGCAGAAATGCAATATAACATACAAAACTATGTTTTCAGAGGTGTGTAAAAACCTTACAAAATAAGCCGTTATGATTTTATAACCTTACTGTGCGTTCACACCGCCGCCGGTGAGAGCATCAGAATTCACTCCTGCTGCCCAGCCATCGACGCTGTACAGAGATTTTTGGGACGCTCTGACGTAGATTGAATTCTTCTCTTGTATTTAAAGGGGCCGCAAATCAAACAAACTTTGGTAATTTTGTGCAGATTGATCACAAGGTAAAAGTATGAAATTGATCGATGAAAATAACGATGAAAATAATGTTTTCTTTCAATTAAAAGCCATTTGTGTGGTGTGTAATTTTTGTGTTCATGGTTAATTGCTAG
>JAUCMU010000125.1:20117201-20146857 GCA_032275025.1 Enteromius treurensis
TTATTATTAATTAAATGAGTTACTTGCCATTTCTCTGTAATGATAAATAATTTACTAAAATGTTTGAATACTTTATAGTATGTTGTTTTACCACCATTATTGTCAGTGTACAAGACTGTCAATATCTTGTTGTCACACTTGTACTTCCTCTCAAATTTGAATTGCAATTCTACCTCGATTCAAACTGATTTAAAAGACTTTCTGAACGACCCTGCAGTATACAATACTACAAATAATACTACTACAGTACTTCAGTGCAGCTGAATTTTACAGATTATCATCAAAGCAACACATAACTGCATGATTAATGTGAACTGTCAATCAACTTCAGTGAAACCACAAGTGTGTGTGCATGTTTCTCTCGCCCTTCTCAAACAGTGTTTTTTGTAAGGTTAAGTGACAGTTATCGACCACGTCTCAGTCATCGCATTTATGTGTGCTGGCACCGTCCTTCTCTCATCGCCCGCACTCGCCCCTCTCATGACAGTCATCTGCTGTGCTCTTTGAAGTCCTGCCCTGACCTACGAGCCGCCAAGCTTTAGCTTTTTCCTCTCTTGACATCACTCAGCTGTAACGTGATGACCGAAGGAATTTTCCGAATCTCTTTTCTAAGATGAAATCATCTACAATTGGGTAAATATATAAATAAAAAAACATATCCCACCTGAACTGCAGCATCCTCCCTGGCCTCTTGCTTTATGAATATATTTTGCAGACACATTCCAATCAGTTTATCATGTTTTGTGGGGTTGCCTTGGAAACAGGGAGCTCTGTCAACCCCGTTTTCTTATTGACAGGACTGCAAGCTGGGTAATCACCCTATATGGCTAAAGCTTACCACATTGAGAGGCCAACAACAGAAACATTAGATATGTGAGGCCTCAGTTTACACAGAATGAATTCTAATAGACTTCCATTAAGATATTGGAAAGTAATCACTACTCCAGGCTGTCTTCATATAAAATTTAAAGCGTTTCACTTTAAAGATCATGCTGCAACACTTATATCTAACTCATATACAGGCTAAACGTATTGAAAATAATCTGATATATTTGAATTTATTGATGCCATTATTTACTGGCATTGGATTGTCAGCATGTGATACTGAGGTTTTATCAGTTTCTGATGAATGAGACCTTTATTTCACAATCAGCATTTATACCTGTCTGGATAGGTCATTAAAAAAAAAAAAAAAAGACTTTCACTTTACATCGTTCTGTCGCACTGCGTTTATCTCTTATATAAAACAAAAGAGTTTTGACCAATTAATTGTTTTTTTAAACTAAAAGCATGCATGCATATTATATACACACACACACACATAACACTACAACTACAGTAAGCCTATTTTATTTTGCCACCAGAAGCTAGGTGTAACGCTCAAGAAGGCACAGAGAGGTCAGATATAATTAAATGGTATTTATAAAGAGAACTCCAAGGAGTATCAAACATAAACTGTACAATGCAAAATCAAAAGTCTTTCTGGCCTTGGATAGCACACCAACGATCTCCCTGATCGTGTGCGGGAAACGGGCAATCACAAGTGAGTATTCCTGATCCTGGATCCGCCGATTGCGTGGACGTGACTCATAACGTGACACTAGGAGAGATGCTGTTGTCACAGATGAACAAGTTTGTAACTCTAAAGTAACCATGAAATTGAAATTGTCGATACTTTTGTTAATGGGATATTGCAGTGTTTATTAAAACAGATTTATCAATGCACATCATTATCATTTTTAATACATGTGGCTTTAATTAAAAACATTAACATCCCTTCCCCCTCACAATGATATTTCTTCATTGATGAATTCCTTGTATATCGACACATGGGTAATAACGTTGTCCAATGGCCAGGCCACCCCACTTACTATGAATGCAATCAATTCCTTCACTTTTTTTTTTTTTATTACCATTGCACTTGAAAATATACCACAATAGGTAAGAAAAGTCAGTAGCAATGTTCAGTTCAAACTGATTTCAGCACAAACTGATGCAGGCAAATATGATTTAGATGCAGTAAAATCAGAAATCAGGTCAATCTGACAAGCAGTGAATGTTATCTATGTTTAAAAAAAACATCATCATCTGGTTGAGCATGTTTTGAAGCATATCATCATGTACTGATCATGAGCTGGATTAAGCTGGTCAAGTACTGGTCTTGAGCTGCTTTAAGGTGGTCAAGTATTGGTCATAAGCTAAGGGCAAGCTTAAACCTTTCAAACCAGCAGCTATGCTTTAGAACATGCCTAACCAGCATATGCTGTTTTTTTTTACAAAACACATGAGCATGATTTATGAGTGATTTTCACATAATACTAAGAACAGTGACCACTCTTAATGGGGAATTTAAATGCCAGCTCTATTTTTTCCCCTACTCTTAAGGGCATGTGAGGATCAAGCTTGTTCCTGATTTCAAACATGCAGGTTTTTGAAAATACTGACCTACACTAAATTCATTCTGGCTAATGTTTATTACAGAAGTTACAATTTTAGAATCATGCATATTCATGAGTAAACAGAAAAAGCATGGAAAAGCAAAAAAAAAAAAAAAAACACATTAATACAGATTGTATGCAAACAAGGTGAAGAGTGAATTAAGGTCCTGAAAAGAAAAAAAAACTAAAAGAGCGAAGGGAGTAGAAGAGCGCTCTTTTAATTCAGCCAAGAAAGTGTTTGATGGGGACATTTTATACACACAAAGTCACCTCACACAGACACACAGGAGGGACTGAAAGAAAGGAGAAATGAGAGTGCAATCACAACCTCTCAATCCACCAATCAATCCCTCCAGAGCCTCCAGTATTTAACCCCTGACTCAGGCAGGGGTATTATTCTGCCGATGAGACTGATATTTCAGAAATGAGGAGCCAGCGCGCATCAGGATATAAAGAGAGATGAGGGGGAGAGCAGAGCTGCGGGGAGGCCTGAGTCAGGGGAAGATCAGACTGCTGCTGTCCAAAGGCAACACATTCAGAGCAGCATACAAATGAGAAACACAAAACATTTATGAGGGTTGATTATTCCATGATGCACATAAACATTTAAAAAGGTATGTAGGAAAAGTTATGTGCATCGAAATGTATTAATATATAATAAAATCTTACCTGACCTCAAACCTTTCAACAGTGGAGCAGACTGCGATAGAAAAAAAAAAAAAATTAAATAGACAGAATGTTTTTAATTGGTGTGTTTTTTTCTTTGCTATGGAGCGCATAGCATCCTATGATTAAAATACTGAGCCCACAGTATAATTTTTAAGCAACAGTCAATATCAGATCCCTCTAGGTTTCAGGAAAAATATCACTTAATCTGGCAATAATTTGAGATTTGGAATTGCCTTGGCTATGCTCCTTTAAATCTTAGCAGACCCACACCTATCAACAATGGCATTTTCCTCAGAACAGCATATTTCAGTGGACTCTCTGCACCTAAAAATTATCATCTTTTTTCAGTTTATTCAGTAGTGCCAGTGGTGGGTCAAGAATTTACAGTATACTGACAGGCTGGATGGAAGTTTTGTTTACTAACTGTTTCACAGAGGCTTATGTATGTATGTTATGCATTCATTCATTTAATTGCATTACACTACTTGTTTTGTAACATCACCATAGCGGGACCTTTAAGGTTGCAACCCACTCCATGTAGAACATAAGTTTTCCTTATATCATGCAGAGGTTGTTATAATTAAGAAACTAAAAGCACTTAAATATGTACAAAGCTGTGCAAAAATACTACTGCTTTAACACTTGACTGATTAGCCAGTATAATTGTTAGAATTGCACACCGTCTCTTACACACAATAAAGCATATCAAAATTAAAGATATACAGAAAAAAAATATATGGGAAATCTCTGGTAGCCCTTTCAATTTTCAACTGAAGTCATGCCTCATCGTCTGTTTTTTTAGAACTGCCTAGAGTCTGCTTTTCTTTGGTCGTCCCATCTTCACCCTGACCTGTCTTGTTTAGCTCAGCAGAACTAAAAATACGTAAATCCATGTGCCGCTTATGTTTACCCTGCTGAAAAAAACAACAACATATGCTGGTCAGGTATGTTTTAATAATGGGATGCTGGTTTAAGCTGGTCCTTTGCTGGTTTATGATTTTCTATTGATTCCCAATAGAATCAACAGCTAAATCATTATAGAGTATTTTTGTTTGTTTGTTTGTTTTTTATAACAAGCAAAATATGCTTGCTGCTAAAAATGCCAACTCATTCTCTGCCAGCAGGAGGTGCTTTAAGCACGAAAGACAAGAGGTTTCCCGGTAACGTTCATAGACAAAGCAGCTCTGAGCTTACAAACGCTGCCTTACACTCAGGATGAAGTGAACAAGAATTTTACTAAATACAGTCTTCCTTCAGAAAATACATTGATATATATTTGCTTTTTAAATGCTTGTGTTTATTTGACGAAGCCTTTAGAAAAATTTGTCTTGTTTTGATATTGCGGCAAGTCGCCACAAATAAATAAATATAGGGGAAACAGATCCAACAGAACAATAACGAATAATTAGCTGTAACAAACACAACAGACTAGTTAACTTCGATCCAGGCGTGTGCTCCTAAAGAAACCGTTTATACAGAGTTTGCTCGATCACAAAGTGAAAGTAAAAAAAAAACAAGCACGAATTCAAACTCGCTATCAATACTTAACCCAAACGACAGTGGCTCCTCGATTGCTGATAATTACATAATTGTGTTTAAAACACACTCACAAACACATGTATAAGGATACAAGATAGACAGTCTTATGATCCTTTAAAGGTATTATAGTCATCCGTTAATATCAATATCCACATTACAGTCAAAATTAATCTCTTCTCTCTAGAAGATGATATGATCAGAGGATAGTTTTAGCATTACAAAGGCATGCTTCCAGACAATCAAGCATTTGAAAACCATGGACAGTGTAATTGCCAGAATGCTAAACACACACACACACACACACACACAAATAAATTAATAAATAATAATAATTAAAAAGACAAAAATGAAAAAAAAAAAAAAAAAACAATGGTTGGACTAAAACATTTAAAAAAGAAACAAGGATTGAGCATTGCTCATATCAGAATAAAACCCGTTTGTCACCACAGATCCAGGCACAGAAAGAAAGCTTCGGTTATTAGCCCACATGTAAAGTGGATTACCTTCGCGGTGGCTTTTCTAAGGCCTTAGTCAGAACACAAATATTGAAATGAGTCATCAGCAGAGAAGAAGAGAATGTGTGTGGGATTTGTTGAGAGTTGACACTTGGGTGTCATGTTATTTCACAAGAGGGAGGGAATGCGTCCTTGGTGGAAATTTAAATTCAGGTGCTCCTTTATGGAAGTGCAGCCCCTCCCCTGGGCTGAGTGAAAGCCGCATTCTGTATTCTTTCAGCAGAGAAGACAATCTCCTATCTCATCCGATTTTGCCTTTAAACCTATGTGAAGGTTAAGGCCAATCCTCAGCTGACTGATTGTAATTGCATTATGTCCAACTGTTGATTACGCCTTATGAGGATATTTAAGAACGTGAGGACACAGGGATGAGCTTTTGTGACTTGAAAGGCCACAGCAAAAGATGTAATAATCACACAACTAGGCAGGCTGGGAGTCCTCTGCAGTTGCGCTTACACCGAGCCAAGGCCTTGCGAATGCAAAACCTATAATTGCAATGTCAGTCACAAAGGAAAGATCCTGAATAGCACAAAGAGATTCATATACGAAAACACACTCCCAATATAGGTCCAATCTATTCAAAAACCTTCTCAGTTGTAACGTGTCCAGAGTTAGGAGTCACAGTGCCCTCTGCTGGACTTTTTGTCCCTTTCAACCTCTTACGCAAATGGAAGATCTCACAGTGTTCAGAGGTTACGATTATCCTTCTGTCTGCTATATGCCTACATATCTGTGGTTGTCATTTACCATAAACATAAACAACTCTAGAATTGTTGATTACTTCCTGACTGATTGCGCTAGTTCTGCTACTTAATTGCACAGCATGTACAACACACACAGTGGATTTAGAATGTGACTTCATCTTTCATCCAGGAAAACAAACAACATGTGATGTGATAGACAAACAACAAAAACCTTTAGTCAAACAAAGGGAGTAGATTAAGTAGTAAATGTTACGGTCAATGATTGCTGACTGTGTCTCTAATAATTCAACTGTGGATATTAAAGGAAAGAAGAGAAAAGGTGTCAGAGAAAAGATACTTAAGCAGAAATTATAGAGCTGTAGTTTTATTGCGACTAGCAATTTGGACTCTGCTCTCGAATTTGAAGTAATTTTTCACTATGCCGTCACACTTCCCGAAGCACAAACTGAACTCTCTACTTCTTGGTTCCTGGGTAACCCCAATTTGATTGAACTAGTCCCTGGATTGAACCAGTAACCTAACATCCCCATTGGCTTTTAAAGTTTCTTTGGCATTCCCGTAGCTCTACTTGTGCTAGTAATACAAGGTCATGGATTCAATTTCCACAAAACACATAATGCATAAATGTATACATTGACATTTATGTATTTGATGATATACAGTGCATTTCATGTCCTACTGCGATTGGAGTTTGTTACAATGAAGATTTGTTGCTCTCACACAAATACTGAAAAGAAATTTGGTGTAGAAACAATTTTCACTCAGAAAATGCTAATTAATTTCACAATTAGCTACACAGAAGTTGCAAGTAACACACTCAATTACACTTACATTTTTTAAGTCGAAAGGCTGAAATATTTGCTTGTTGAAATGTACTCCAATTCTCTTCGTTCTATTTCTTATATTTTGTTTTATAACTTCAACAAAAAAAGCCAAACTAGTAATTGTTTGACAAATTTCCTATGTAATGTCTTGGAAATATCAGTGCAGGTGCATCTGAATTTCCTGGAATAGATTTTGAAATTTGGGATGTTTTGGAAACGAGAACAGACCACAGGGATTGTATTCTCTTCATACAGAATTCTGATTCAGACACGCAATGCCCTGCTGGGCCAGTTCCATTACTTTTCTTTGTAGGAGAGAAATCACTGTTTTCTTTTCCATCTCCATAACTGACATCAAATAGTTCCAGGGCCTCTGAAATCCAGTATAACAAATGACAGCTCATCAAGATTGAGTGAGGAAGCAAATGTACACCAGAACACGTCGAAATCAATCCATATTTTGCATGATATATGCAATATTGCCAATTTAGAAAGCTTTCATGGATTTATATTACCATTTAATCTCCTATTCAATTATATGTTGCTAAAGATTTGTGGATAAAGATTTTTTGACAAATTTAGCATTTCCTTTCCGACGTAAAAAGCACAATCTGTTTAAGGCAAAGTCACAGTGAACCATCTTAGCCCTTTAGCCGTACCTGCTTGAAGAGGCCAATTGAAGAGCAGAGGTTCGCCAAACATAGGAATAAGAACAAGGATGATCTCAGACCTCCAAATCATATGACCATTCAAGCGGCATAGACTGTCCATTGACCCAATTTCCAGAGGTTGGCTCAATAATGACTCTGTCACCCCACCTGGGTATCGGCAGGTGGAGGAAGGATTATGCCTGAGCTCTCCTGCTGAGTCTGGAAATATATATTCCTTTTGAGTCTTCCCAGTTCCTTCCTCCCATTCATCCAATAACCCCAGTGGCATTTAGCCTTTTACTGTAAATCAAACTAAAATGAAATGCAGTCAAAGCAGATTCACCTCCAAAGGAAGAGGTGTATGTAGCCTTCATTATTTTTCTCCAAACTTTCTGTCCAGCATTGTGTAGTGGAGCACAACTTCAAAACGTTGAATTTCATCTTTTTTCTGTAGCGCCAAGTGCTGTTAACACAGAATATGTAGTTCAGAGGAGCTCAACTGTGATGTGCACATTAATAAGCTCTTATCTAGGGCTACGAGAATTTCAACTGCTATGTTAGAGCTTTTGAATACAGCACAAGCTGCCATGTAATGGTAAAGACATGATCATTATTGCTTTATAACTGGAGTATTTATTCATCTGATTAACTTTCAAGCCATAGCTTGAGAAGATCAAAGCCATTCTGGCACTCCACAGGACACTCACAAAGCTGTCATCGCAGCTTTCTGAGCCAAATTTAAACTCCTCCATTTCACAGTCTCCTCTTCCTAAATGCTTTTACTCTTATATCTCCAGAATATATCAGAATATGCTTCTTCATCATGGTACAGAGATCTTGGTATCTGACTTTAGCTGAAATGAGAACAGTGAGCTTGACTGACATTTAGAGAAGACTTACTGAATGTGTAAAAAAAAAAAAAAAAATCAATTTTGGATCATTTTGGCTAAAATAGAAAACTTTTTATTGTTTTCTGTTTGAGTACGAGGAGTTGGAGCAGAAAACCAAAACAATCAAAGATGATGTGATTGAATTCTGCTGCTATGTGCTTGTGTGCCTCAGCATGCCCGCTCATGCCTGTTTTGAGGATATATAAGGTGATATGGTGTGCAGTGTATGGACAACCACTGGTAGCGTGAGTGAGATACCAGTCCAGTAAAGAAAAATAATTTAGTATTGTTAAAAAAAAAGAAAAATATTTTATAAATGAAAGTGAAATAATGTAACCAGGTAACGGGTATGTTTAGGGTTTTGATATATTGTTTGGTCAGTATAAAATTAATAAAAGTCTATGGAAAGTCCCTGCAATTCACAAATGTGTGCATTCATGTGTGTGTGAGGGATTTATTAAACCAACACAACTGTGTACAATAAATGCCGCCTTGGTGAGCATATGAAATGAAGAACCACTTGAATATGGCTTATCCATAATACATTCTATTATAATAGTGACACAACACACAAAACTACAGATATTGCATGCTTGGCAGAACATTACAGCAACAATTATTAATCATACTTACAGGTTGTGATTCAGAGGAGCAAGAGCATTTAAGGATGGGTTCAAGTTTCCAAGGGATGTCCACAAAGGGTATTATTCAACTTTGTTAATTTGTGATGTAACTTCACAGAAATTGGAATTTAAATGGTTCTCTTTCTAAGAGAGGCAATAACTTTCTTTATTTAAGTTTTTTCAGCTTAACAACTTTTCAAACTGTTTACATTCACATACAGCTACGACATAGAGCAAAATATACAATTGGATAAACATGTAAGTATTTGAAAACCCATAACCTTGGTTTCCTTAGAGTGCCACCACTACACTCAACCTCCGACTTCCATTTTCGTTTGTAGGCTTTTTTTTTCTACATTGTCGTCCTTCCATCAGATGTCCTTCTTGCAGAAAAGCTGTGTCACTTTTCTAGGTGAGTCTGCCATTTAGAATTCCAGATGGTGTGGGAGATAGAAAGGAAACAAGACACTGTCTTTCTCTCTGCTGGGAGAGGAGGGCTGAACAAACAGCGAGCCAAAGAAGGAAATGACAGGCCGTGTGTTTTGTTCCGTGGATTGCACATCCTGGTCTTGAATGTGATTTTCAAAGGGCCCAATTACCTGTGACTGTAGATGCAACTATTAATGACTCATCATCCAATCCATTGCATTCCATTATTATTGAATCGTTTCTATTGTGAAGTACATTTTCAGAGTTCTAAGAGGTTCTGCGTATTAGTTTAAGAGGCAGGGGGTTTCCGTAGCAACAACTACAGGCTACAGGTTTCTTGTGTGACAAAAACATGTCCAAGCTGAATTTACAGCTGACTGACCACATCCTAGCAAGTGAAGCTTAAACAAACTTCTTTTTGTTTTTATACACAGCTTGTTTGGTTGGACGTATAAAAATATGACTTGATTCCACAAGTCATGGAGGTCTGCAGTAATGGATCTTTCTTTGGAAACCTCTTGGGATCCTATGTACGTTATTTTAAGTTGGTGGATCCTTCTAATGGGCAACAAGGTAAACAAACAAATCGTACATCCATTATGGCATATTAACTGTGATAAAGCAAATGTGTTTATGGGACTCCAGACACATACCATCAGTTAACTGGATGCGGGAACTTGCTTCCTTTGTCTCAGCACATTTTTCTTCCTACATATGTAGCGAGCGAAAGATAAATAGATGCAGCATCGGGGGAGTAAAGTAATTTTCCTGGAAATTATAGAAGTGGAATGAATCTTCCTGTGCCTACCATATTCACCATTTCAGCGGCCATCAACATAGTGCTCATCTCATACCTTTCAAAGCTGGTTAGAAAATAAATAAAAAATTGAAATAAGTGAAATGACTACATGAGATGTAGCAGCACTACGTGACGCTTCCCCCGCAAACACACACACTCGCTCCACTCTCCTGAGCATTACAAACCTATCTGCGGGATGACAACCTCACTGCCACAACAAGCCCCTCTCCTCTCAGCTTTAGTTAAGGGATGTCTGCCATGATAACCAATGCCTTCACATCGTATGTGCTGTAAAACCACTCAAGCTCTGGCTCAATTCCCAACACAATAAGACCTATGTGCTTCTCTCTGCTCCCCTTGGTTGAACTTCACGGGACTGAATTTTTAAGTTTCTTTGCAGGGCATCTGCAGGTTATTCTGCTAGATTGTAACATGGTGGAGAGTCTCGTGTGCCCACCCCTTTCTCTCCCAAATGGTGCACATATCAAACAGAAAGCTGATTAAATGAACACATTGCCTCTGCATTCTTCCAAAGGCTACAGTGGATGAATTTAAAAGCGCTGTTGTTCAAAGGCATGTTGTCAAAGATCAACAAATGAGTGGGGGAGAACTTTACAGAGCCTTGGTGTTCATTTATCATGATCCAAGAACGATTTGCTTTGTTGCCACTGATGGGCAAGTTTCAAAACTAATTACATCTTGCTTTATTTAAGTTTTCTCTCAATCACACTGTGTTTTGTTTGTCAGTATTGAGTTAACACCATTCATTCCCTCTACTCCTGCTGCCCACTGCTGAATCGATACCAAAAGTTTGGCTTCAATATGATATCAAGCACCAGAACCCTGGTTTAAAATAAATAAATAAATAAAATAAAATAAAATAAAATAAAGATAAAAATCAATATTGTAGGCAACAAATGAACTGCCTAAGATGACTGATGATATAAAACTAAATTATTATGAAGTTTGCTGGTACAAAGAAGTTTGGGAAGAGTGGGATGTTCAGAAGACTTTAATTTCACATAATTTCGTCTCCTGTGTTGACAAGTAGTGAGTGTAAAGCCCCATTCACACCTTAAACAATAACTATAAAGACAACAATATAAGCATCCACACCGGTGAAAAAATATTGTCACTTTATTCTAAGCACAAATTCTTCTAGTTATAGCAGGATGTATTCTCATTGGTTGTCAGGGTTTGTATCATTTATAAGCAGGAAAAATAAAAATGTTCTGAAAGTGATTCCAACGATATTGCTTTTCTGTGCCTTTACCATTGTAGTTGTGGTGTGGTCTCCACAATTATAGACTTTAAAATGCAGAACAACAGAAAAGGTCAAACAAAAATTGAGAATGTGGTTTAATGATTCCTGGTCAATTAATTACGATCTCTTGAATTCCCCTGATGTTTTAATTGATGCATGAGATTTAGTGTTGATTTTTGCTTACTATCACAAAGTTAAAAGTAATATACAAAGCTATTCTGACTTTTAACAATTAACGCTCAGTTAATAAATTGAGTCAGGCTATAATGGTGTGAACTACAAACTAAGATAGTAAAAATAGAGAGCTCCGTTATACCCCTTTTTGTCTTGTACATCAAAAGGCAAAATAAAATATCAATTGTTCCAAAGCACTTAAAAAATAAAAAAAAATCCAATGAACGCATATTTAGCAATTATTAACTGCATTTACTGCAAAAAATGTACACTTTCTGTCTGAAGGGATTACCATACTAGATTTGACTTATAGAGGGGCTCATCCTAATGCAACTTGTTCATTTTAAAAACACACTTAGCATTTTTTAGTTCTCCTTTAATCTCATTCATTTCAAAACCTTATCCGTTTGCATAAGACTGCAGCAGATAAGAAAGGAAAAATGAATATCTCCAGCACAATGTCAGATGTAGGATGTTATGAAGTCAGGCCCTCGTTGTTGTCTTGCTGATGGAGGAGATGATTAAAGAGGAGCTAGCTCTGCAGAGGCATTCCCAGACTATTAATAAGGTTGACATATGACAACTCCAAGTCAAAGGGAACGTAATTAAGGCTGGGATTCTCTTTAGTAGGTTTCTTAAAAATAGTATATTGATTCAAAAGGCCAATTTTGTTGAGCATTGGTTGTAAAAACTGGAACCCACTGTATGTACAATCAATTAAGGACTGAATGGATTATTACAAGACTACCGCAATGCTTCAGATGACCTTTACCGATGACTTACATAAGGTGCATATTCTTTCACTGATTAGTCTGGCAAGCATGCCCAATCCATTAGCATTGAGTTTTAGTAATCTTGGAGTGCAGCATGTCAGTCTAGAGCACAAATCCATACTCGTCATCACTAAACACCTGGCTAAATTGTGGCCGATTATTGAAAAATCAATGGAACTGTATTGAGGCTCAATGAACAAGCTGCCAATCACAAGACCACATTTTATAGACAGAACAATGAACAGGCTCACCCAGTGATGGATATTACTTCTAAATAAATATAATTTATATATTGGCTGACCCATTTAAACCGAAGTGGCACATGAAATAGGTAGTACGGATAAATGTCTTTGAGAACAACAACAACAAAAAATGCCTTTGTCAATCTACAGCAGTTTTAGAGCATTATGCCTACTATAGATTCCACCCACACTTATACCTTAAATTGTTTTTTTTTTTTGTTTTTGTTTTTTTCGCCTTGCAGGTACATTTTTCTAAGCATCTCCCTGTGCTGAAAAATCAATACAACTGCAGCGAAGCTCAATGGACCAGCTGCCAATTGTGAGTTCACATTTACAGACAGAACACTCCCAACGGCCCAAACAACTGATAGACATCACTTCCACTCTGATAGTCATTAATTTAGATAGTTAGGAGCATCAATTGCACTGTTCTGCATGAGTCGAATGTGTTGTAGGAGTAGTAAGGTTTGCAAATAATATATGGATAACTGGGAATGAAAAATAGGTTAATAAACTCTGAGATCAGTTTGTTCTATTCTGATCAGCAAGTGAGCTTGGCTAAGGACAATAATTTTAAGTACCTTCATAGGAATGGAAATGCTCAAAATAATTGGCTCCTTCAGAACATTTCATCTATTTTTGATTATCTGATTAGGGGAAAACGATATAAGCCAAAAAAGCCATTAAACCAAATGAAAAAAAAAACCTTGAGGTTTTTAAGAGATTTTAAGGAAGGTTTCTGTGACCTTCTGTGACCAGAAACCAGGAATGTGACTGTCATTGTGTATATTTTGAAAATGGAAAATGGAGAAAGTTACATTTCAATGTCAACATCCTGGAATTTATCAAAGATACTGTATCAAATGAGTTATAAAATGACAGCATTCTGCAATGACACTTTTAATGTCTTCTGCTGGGTTTATACCACTTGAAATGACACAAAGATACACTTCTCAGCATGCTTCTAAGTCAAATTCACACAAACACACACAAAAACACACAACTGATCCTCCAGATCATCACTTCAGGCCACCTCGGGTGCTGCCATGGCACTGCACTAGAGAACTGACAGCCAGGTGGAGGAAATGTCTTCTCCTTGAAGTAATGTTTGTTGTAAATTATTTATACTGTAACGGTGTGAATATGTATCATAAATTATTAAATTATTTCATAAAAGAAGTGGAGATCATTTGTATTGTAATAGCAAACAAATAGAATAAATCTTAGAGCCATCCATAGTCGCAATATATGCACAAAAAAATAAAAAAATAAAAAAATAGGACCTTTTTAAAAATGGCATCTAGAACTACATTAGGTATTTAATGTTTTGTGTCAAGATGAAATTAAAAAATGACTGATCGATCAATAAAGATTAAAATAGTGATGTCATTAATTTAGTCCATCATCAAATTTACACTCCCATATGGCAACCGAAGTTGGCAACCATAAAAAGAGTAAAGTACATGCCACTAATGGTGTACTGTAAGTACTAAAATGCCACATTAGAGTACTTAGTTTACTTTTGGCACAGATCCTCACCAAGAAATTTAAAGTTTAAAAGCAAAGCATATTTTGACACACAGTAAGAAATAGTACTTAACAAAATTTAAATCAAAGGGAAAAAAAAAATTACAAATACAAATTGTAGGAATTTACAAATGTTACAAAGGAATGGCTGACGGTTCACAGTTTTCTAATTTCCCTTAATAAACATCTCAGTGCGTAACTTACTTTTGTCATGAGCCCCAGACAACTCCCCAGACAACTTTCTGTTGGCAGAGTTCTCTTATGACGCAGAAGATACTATTACTGTGAGCTAAATGGGTCGGCAGTCTCCACTGACCCAGAAAGCTTGGTAATATGACATCAGTTTCCTCCATTACTGTTTTGTCATCCACTGTCCAAATGATCACCAGCCATTAATTTGTCTTTCTCTCGTTTGACACATCCAGGCATGAAACTCTACCTGTGGACAGATTACAAAAGAGAATCTACTGGCCGTGTGATTTCTCATGAGTTACAATTATGATGCAGACTATTGATTCAGAGATACTGCTGCACATTTGCCCTGCAATGTATGGCCTATACACAGCGAAATGCAAACTGTTTACTGCGACTGCCTGTTTACTTGTTCCCCTATTATGACCCTATTATGCCTTTTCAAATATGATCTTTCATGCAGTTTGTCAAGTAGCTGTATGTGAACATAAACTATCTGCAAAGTTGTGACGCCGACAGCGCACGATAAATAAAGTTCATTTTCAGGAACTCGAACTGCATCCAAAAATGCTATGGGAATGCCTCCAGCTTGACCACGCTCTGAAACTGCTATGCAAACCGTCAAACGAAGTGCTGAGATATCACCCTCGGGTTACGTCACCGACCCGGAAGTATAAGAGCACGTGCGAAGCAGTGCACGCCAGCCTCTTTCATTCAGCAAGCTCTCTCTATGTGACTGTCAGTGTGCTTTTCAATTCAGACACTTGTTAGTTAAAAAATGAAAGAGAACATGTCTGGAAAGAATTTCGATAAATGTGTTACACCATGTGGCCGTTTCCTCACGCCCAAAGACACGCATCAGTTTGTGTGTGTCTGTGTTTGGCAGAAGACCATGCGGCTGCTCTCGAGGGAGCTGCCTGCATTGTATGCACCCCCGTGGTGCTGGTCCCGCTGCTGCCGAGGCGGAGCGGCATCTGCATTCATGGGACTCGAAAGGAAGTGTGTCTCGCGGGGCTGGCCGCGCTGTCGCCGAGGCCAAGCGTCAGGTGTATCCGCGAGGCTCGCAGATAGATCTGATGGAAGGATTAGAGACGGATGATCTCCTATCTCTTTCCCATCAAGGTAGTTATAGAAGCATCTCTCTGGGTAATGATGCACCACTGATAATGGTTACTTCTCCCCGGGGAAAGCAGTCTACACCCCGTTCATCCTCCTCCGAGGAGTTGGATGTGGTTAGTGTAGATTGCAAGCCGCTTCTTCAGTCTCCCCGGTCATGGCTATTGCGGGGTTTTCGTGTGTGTATGCTGCGCTGCCACCGAGGCGGAGTCATGGCGGCATTTGCGGGGCTGCCTTGGTGGGACAGTGGTAGAATTTTCGCATCCCACGCATGAGACCGGGGTTCGATGCCGGCTAGTTCTCTCTGAGATGCGTCACAGTAGAGCCTGGGTGCGTGCTTCCCCCAAGGGGGTTGCATCAGCGGTCGGTTCAAGCCTCTTGTAGCGTTTCTGGCGGAGCAGGGTCATAAAATAAAACTTAAAAAGCTCAGCTAATTTCAGTAGCATTACAGTGGGTTGAGTAGACACTTTCAAGCTCTCTACCACCTGGTGGGGCTACGTGTTGAAGACTCAGGCGTTGCACCAAGTCATTACTGACGGGGTATTGGTAGTGGGTCATATGCTGAATTCTTCTGATGAGTCAGATATGCAGGCAGATTGGCTGAGTAAGGTGCACATTGTAAGCAAAACTGCAGAGCTGTGACCAAATAGTTGGCTGGGATCAACCACCTGCCGCTGGGTTGCGTCTTAGTGAAGCTGTTGTGCGTACTTTCCCCGAGGAGTGTTGCAGCAGTCTGTTCCAGACCCGTTGGCGAGCCAGAAGGGGTGGGACAGGTGCTGTTTTTCTATCAGAAGTCAGTCTCGAGGGACTGCCCTTGGTAGTGAGGGCTGAGGCCCAGTTTAGATCTCAGGCAATTGAACTATTCAGTCAGCGAGCTGGAGTTCAGTGTGCTTACACTGAGGTTGTGTTCCAAATCAGGTCTTAGGACTGTTTTGTCATGACAGAGTTGATAGGTGTGCTTTACGTACAGACTAATTGAGGTTTGCTTTCTGAAGAAAGAGCTTACCAATGATGGTCTTTTCTTGTGGCCCTGTTCATCTTTCAAAAATGGTAGATGCGGCCCGAGCTCCATTGCGGCTTCAGGGTTTCCATATTTTTGACCACAGAAGGCTGACTAGTTCCTAGCCCAATCGCAGAGACTAGAATGCCAAGAGAAGTGTACTTTCTCCAGTCAGAAAACCACTTATCCTGGGCGTGATCTGGAATTCGGTTGCACGATTATCTCTCGCTCGAGTTGACTCAGGTTTCACGATAGTCAGAAGAGTGGGGAACCATTCACTGACTATAAGTTCTCTTAAAAGCTGACGGGGTGGATGGCAGCAGCTTCTAGCGTGATTTCGCTAGGCATGCTGTACCCTAAACCTAGCAGTGATCAGAGACAAGGGTTTTCTTCGAGGAGAATTCCCCTCATATGATCAAGATCTCCAGACGGAATGTGCGAGTCTTGGTTAGATGGAGGAACTTTTAGTTCCTAAATCAAGCCTGCTCTTGAGGGGCTCGGTGTCGCCGCGTTACATGGACGCATGATGTGTCCCTCACCAGATAGGGTGGTCATGAGTGGCTTGGCATGTGGTCAACCACCAGGAGGCCTGCATTCGCGCCCCTTGAACAAGCTGGCGCGCCAGATTCTGGTTGGGTCTCAGGGCAGGCTCCTTTCATTGAAAGCAGTCTATGTCCTGGGGCACTTAATATGGGAGCAGATATGCTGTTGCATCCAGATGTCGTGCAGCGAATCTGGACTGTCTTCTACAAAGCCGAGGTGGATTTGTTTGCGACTCAACAGAGTGCACAATGTCCCCTCTGGTTCTCTCTAGTTCACCCAGCTCCGTTGGGCCTAGATGCTATGGCACAGACATGGCAGAGGCTCCGTCTGTATGCTTTCCCCTCGATATCTCTGATCCCAGGAGTTCTGGAGAGAGTCTGCCGAGATTCGGTCAGTTTACTGCTAGTGGCCCCACGTTGGCCGGGGCGGTATGGTTTTCGGACCTGGTGTCTCTCCTTGACGGCGCTCCATGGGAGATTCCGATCAGGAGAGACCTTCTGTCTCAAGTGGGGGGGTCGGTATTTCACCCTTGCCCGGAGACACTGAAACTATGGGTGTGGCCTCTGAGGGGGCACATCTCATAGCTACTGGTTTGTCAACCGAGGTTGTTCAGACTATTTTACAATCCAGAGCTCCTTCCACGAGGAAATTATATGCACTAAAGTGGAGACTCTTCACTTCATGGTGTAGTAGTCATCATCAGGATCCAGTTAACTGTCCGATTAGCGCAGTTCTGGAGTTCTTGCAGACTAGATTAGTCGCAGGATTAGCTCACTCCACACTTAAGGTGTATGTGGCGGCAATTTCGGCTTTCCACTCCCTTAGTGAGGGTCGTTCAGTGGGCAGGGATCCGCTAGTGGTGCGTTTTCTTCGTGGAGTATTGAGGCTGAGGCCTCCGATGCGCTCCCGAGTTCCGACTTGGGACCTGGCTTTGGTACTCAGGGCGCTCTCTCAAGCTCCGTTTGAACCGTTAGAGCGAGTCTCTGACCGTCTCCTGACCTTTAAGACTGCGGTCTTACTGGCGTTAGCTTCTTTAAAGAGAGTAGGGGACCTTCAGGCCCTGTCTGTGGCCGTTTCATGTGTGGACTTTGCGCCCGGTTTGGCTAAAGTCTTCCTCTACCCGCGAGCGGGTTATGTCCCTAAAGTTCCTTCAGTACCACCGCAGCCAGTAGTACTTCAGGCATTTTGCCCACCTCCCTGCGGGGAGGCAGACCAGGAAAACAAAGAGCTACGTGACTTGTGCCCAGTGCGAGCACTGGACATCTACATTCGCAGATCTGCTCTTTGGAGGAAGTCGGACCAGTTGCTCGTGTGCTTTGGTCCTCCTCGTAGGGGTTGTCCTGCCTCAAAGCAGACCCTGAGCAGATGGATAGTGGAGACTATCTCCATGTCTTACGAGTCTTCTGGTCTCCCCTCGCCGATGGGAGTCAGAGCTCACTCAACTAGAGGTGTGGCAGCCTCAAAGGCCTTTTTGGCAGGTGTCTTGGTTCCGGACATCTGCAGAGCAGCGGGTTGGTTCCCCCCTGTGACCTTTGCCAGGTTTAATGGGCTAGACCTCCCGGCTACCCCAGGATCGGTTGGGACTTGGGAGTCTGGGGGTGTGGGTATCTCGTTCCAAAAGCGTTTTTGGACGCAGTTCGAGTTCCTGAAAAGGAACGTCTCAGGGTTATGAATATAACCCCTGTTCCTTAAAGGAACGAGACACTGCATCCTTTGCCACACCCCCTGCGCCCCCTCCTGAGGGCTGGCATGCACTGACTCTCACGTGCTCTTATACTTCCTGGTCGGTGACGTCACCCACTTCGTTTACAGGTTGCATAGCAGTTTCAGAGCGTGGTCACGCTGGAGGCGTTCCCAAAGCGTTTTTGGACGCAGTGTCTCCTGAGACGTTTTCTGTACATATAACACATATTTAGAAAATATTTCCATGTATTTAAATTTATATTCATATGATTTACATATGAAATAAATATATTTAATATTTAAACATAACATATTTTTGTTTATGTTTATTTATCAATGCTGAACTTTATCTAAAACTAGTTTAAACTACTAGTTATTTTATCACATAACAACTACAGAAATTCTCTAAAAATTTAGATATTTTATAATTCCATTACATGCTCATATTTTTTGAGAGACTACATAGAATATTTATCCTTTTTTAAAATAAATGCATTTCTCAGGGCATATATATACAGTATATAAATATACTGTATATCAGATTTGATACACTAATCAAAATAAGTCAGTCAGTGTCAAAAGTTTAAAAAATAAGTATTTAAAATTCATCATGTAACTTTCAATCTGCATTTAATATGCAATATGATGCAGTTTACAAAATTAGCATTTATTGATTTTTTTCACTAAATCTATAAATCTGTCATTTTCTGTTTGGATGCAGTAAAAGGCTCAAGTTTGCACTTCATCACTGGCCATAATTCTGACCTTGAAATCATGACTATGCATGAAATAATGTCATGCATGTGACAATGTGTTGAGAACTGAACAGATTCAGACAGGAGTCCTGTGTTGGTGTGGAATCGGCAGAAAGCAGTAGTGTATACAGTATGCTGCAGGGCCATGTGATCGGCTCTCTGTGGAGATATGACTGTGATATCATCAGAAGAAATGCCTGAGGTGAGCTTACCTGGCCTCACAAAACTTCTTACTGTTGCTGGGTCGGTCCAGGTTTCTTCGGTTACGAAACCAGATCTCCACTTGTCTGTGAGTCAGGTTGCACTGGTTAACCAGGCTGGTGATCTCACTCTACATGGATTAATGCAGTGACACGATATATTATTTCACAATGAACAATAATACTCTTGGGCAAACACAATAGGTCTATTCATATAATCTGTGATAATGATTAACCCAGATTATAACTCATGCCTGAGCATGTGAAGTAAATAAACCGACACTTTACAAGTTTTTACTAGTCTCTCTGCTATTCTTTTCCTAATTACAAAAACACATAACACAATAACACACACACATTTACACATTCAGTGATAAAAATATTTACCTGAATAATTATATTATTGAATAATTAATGAATTAGTATATTTATTATATTATTAACTGAATTAATAAAATATAAATAATTCATTGTAAATTAATTATTCACTAAAATATATTTTTTGAATGTAATTATTAAAATGTATTGTTAATAATTACGATTAAATGTGATTTATCGCATTCAAAAAAATTTTTTTTACATAATGTGTACTGTGTATGTTTTTCTCGATTTTTATTATTTTGATAGATTTCAGTGAAGCTTTAATTTATCAGTTTTCCTTTTAACTTTAGTTTGTTTCAGTAATTTTATTATGTGCTTTTGTCACTTGTTTTTATTTTAGTATTATGTCCATTTAAACTAGCCAACTTGCCAAGAAAACATTCATATATATTTTTTATTTATTAAAAGTTATTTTTTATATTTATTTAGTTAACAGTGACAACGTGCCCTTTTCATTGGCCAAACAAATAATATAATTTAATGAATAAAATAAAAAGAACAAATAAGCTTCAACTTCAACCTATACCTTTGCCAGGCCCAGTTATGTAAATATTATTTAAAATTACAACGGTGTATGAGCCAAAAATCAAACAAGAGTAAGATATATACGTTACTAACCGTCGCTTACATGCTGCAAACTCATCCATAAAACTTATGTAAATTGTAGAGACTTATGTAAACTGCAGAGAAAAACGAGGGCATTAAAACAATGAAAAGGATGCTAACGGGGAACACAATAGATCCACGTCTAAAAGAAATGTCAACACTATCAGGTTTCTTACAGCACACTGTTTGTGCAGCTTCCTCGTGCACAATGTAATTTGCATGCTTATTTCCTTTCCTTACTGCCTTCATATGAACTGAATTAATTTCAGATTTTAGACCTTTTACCTCATTTCAAATCATCTTTTTGACTTAAATAACCATTTCAGTGTGATCACATCAAGCACATTTTTACATCACCTCTCATGCTGCGATGCATTTCTGACTCTTTGAATTAATCAGGAGGGATAACGAGTTAAACACAAGCGGTGTGTGTGTCTGTTAAAAACCTATTTGCTCTCTTCCCATACATGGTTACATGTCCACACAGTCATTTGCAAAGCACTATGGGATTTTCCAGGAAAGGAAGATGCAAAACAACAGTTGTTGGAGAATAATCTCAGAGTGTACGTTTGCATAAACATCACCAAAGTCAATGTGATGTGTGTTTGTAATTGTGCAGGTGTTAGTTGACTTCAGAGACCATTCTGTCCACAGATGTGTTCAAAGACAAGGGTTTCTTAATTATTAAGAGACGCTTCTTAAATTCTAATAATGTTCTTAAATTATACATGACTCAGTACCATATTTAATCATCAGTAAAGAAATACATTCCTATTGCAAAGATAAAATTGTACTGTAGAATTTAAAATATCTCTCCCCGTACATAAAATTGTTCTTTAAATTCTTTAAATAATATACATTATATTTATATAATATTGCAGTATTTATTAGAATTTTTACTTTTGTTCATTTGTTATGTGTTTATATATATATATATATATAAATATATAGTATATATATATACATATATATATTTACTGTTTAATATTTAGCTTTATTTAAATTACAAAAAATTATTTGAGTAGGTTTTTTTGACAATAACAACACCATGCTGTAAATGTTTTGTTATTAGCTAATGCCAAATTGAATATAATAATAATATATTGCATGTATGTTCATGTTAAATTACATATTTTTTGGAATATATTTTATTTGTAATGCATCTTTATAATGCTTAAAACACAAACCCACATTAAAAAGTAATACATAATGCATGACACATAATTAATATATATATATATATGTATTTATCTTTCAATTTCTGATCTGAGCAACATATGTACATGGTATGTCCTCATTTAGATTGCTCAGTAAATCTGTGTGTGTGTGTGTACTCACTTGTGTTGGCTGCCTGCTGTGTTTAGTGTAAAACGCCTCTAAATTTGGGGCAGGAGCGACTTTTAAGCGAGCTTGATCTTTCACTCCTAAAACTCTGCTGAGAGGAAAAGCCAAACATCTGAGAGAGAGAGAGAGAGAGAGAGAGCGAGAGAGAGGGAACAGTTTCAGGACACAAGATGCACGCCATTAATGCCTTTTTGTGACTAAACAGGACCTTTACTCACATCCTGACAGGAAATAAGAGCATGCATGGCTCGCAGGTTACTCTGGAGGAGTACACTTGTACACTGAAATGTAATTCTGATTGTTGTTTAATTTGTAATATTCCCTATACAAACACTGTTATTGTGTAGGAATATGTTTGCAGTGGTTGGACTTTAATTTGACCTGGAAACATGATCTGGGATCAATGGTGGGTGAAACAGGTCACAGCATCAGCTGACATGACAGGCTCTTTGTGTTGCTATAGCGATCAGCTGCTGCAGCAACGGCACACACACACACACCCATGCACACACACACTGCACACTCCTGCTGCTGTTTGTTGATATAGCGTCTCTCTAAACCTCTCTTCCTATAACATACCAGCCTTCACGTGCTCCCTCGGACCACACACACACACACACCTGCTTTTCGCGGCGTCACACACATGTAAAGTTACACCACAGCAGACGCCAGACGCACAAAACTTAACAAAGAGACTGATTGCAATCCGAGATATAGCATATTTAAGCATGCATTCAAACATTCAAGTACACGTGAACGAGAGACAATCAGTTAAACTAACAAACAACTCCCAAAATACCACACACTTGGGAAATCATAATTAAACTTTTACATTGATTTAAAGCTAAGGTGTTCTCAGTGGTGTTAAGCATGTTACAAAAAATGCTCTGCTCATTTTATTTAATTATTTAATGATGGTGTCAAAATGGTAAACCAAGGTATTTTGATCTCCAGTAGTCAGCATTTGAAGTGGATCATAATTCATTAAAGGTGTCCTAAGACAAGAATGAATTTTGTTTTAGTTTGAACTTTTATAAGAGGTTTTGATCCACTTCAAATGTTGTCTACTGTATAGTGTGATGTATGCATAGAGCTGTTTTTTACTCTAATTCAATAGGACAATATAATAAGAATAATAAATTGATTATTTTGGTTATTATTTAATATTATTATCTTTCTTAAATGTTCTTTGAAATATTTAAAATATAGAAATGAACCAAATCAATAAAAATATATTGCCAATAGTTATATTTTAAGGGGGAAAAAAAATAATAACAACAACAACAATGTATTATTATCATTATTATTATTAAAAATGTTTTGCTTTATTATTATTTAAATAATAAAAATCAGACACATCAATAAATTGCAATCACTATGGCTAATAATAATATTATTACTATATTATATATTTATTATTAGCAGTAGTTGTATAATTATTATTGAACATAATATTATTAAAATTATAGAAATCAAACTAAATATATTTCTATTTGACGATAATATTGTAATTTAAAATGTAAACATTTTTTATTGTTAATAATAATAATAAGTAATGGGTCATATTTGGGAAGAAAATAAGGAAATACATTAAAATACAACAGTATCTTAAAATACAGTACAGTTGTACTTTTTTGTACGGAAAACATATTGTGTTATTAATTCAGGTCGAACCTGGTTAAATTACAGCTAAAGCCATCAGGAGTTGCTAAAGTCATCAGTCACCTCTCAAAAGCGTAACGAAGCATGATGAATCCCAGAGCTAGAGGCAGAGCCAGGAGCAGATCCCGCGGGAGAGGACGCCGAGAGCCCTCCATCTCCTCCATATCATCCCAGCTGATTCCCGGAGGAAGCCAGTACTCCTGCTTCCAGAGCCACTGACTGAGCTGCTCCATCCTTCAGACCCCAGCTGAGGCCAAGACAAAACACACCGCTTCTCAGTTACATCCATTTCAAACAGCTCTGTGGCACAGTCATACTCTCAGGTGACTGTGTCTGTGGGGATGAATGATTATCATATTCATATAGCACAAAACATTCCCACACTTAAGTCTTGACCAATGAATTTCCATGCGTTTTCCATGACTCTCCCAATCACTCACGATTACTGGATAAGGATGGATTTCTTAGAAATAATTTCCTTTCTCCAAACTTTTGAAATAAAATAATTATTACACTTTTTCATTGTACTACTTCATTTTTTCTACAGTATGTTAAACCCAGATTTTTCCATGCATTGAATATGTACATTAGACCAAGTGTTTCCAAACTTTTTTGTATGCTAAAGACCTCCAAGAGCTTAGGACACCGCTCATAAATATGAAGAAAGCTGTATATTTTTTTAGTAAAAAAGCATTTATACTTTTTGAGGAAAATATTAAATGTCTTATTATTGAGACAATTCAATCAAAATGTCCTAAATTAAATAGTTGACATTTACATTTACAATTTAATACGGTTGTGTAAATAAGCTAATTATTATTCAAAATAATATTTTATAAATAATATTTGCTTCTAAAATCATTTATCATAATAATAAAAAAAGTTAACATATTATTGGGAGTATATTTAAATTTCTAAATTAATTTGAGATTAACATGTTCTTAAATATTTTTTTTTCCAACAAAGGTTTTTATTTGAGAAAAATATTTAGAAAAATAAAAAAACATAAAATAAATTGAGATAATTGCAAATAACTTCCTGATTTCCTACCAGTCCTTATAAAGAAAAGAAAAAAAAAACTTATTAAGTTTTTATTATTAAATCAATACATTACATTTTATAAATTGTGAATATAAATGTAAGGGTTAGTATAATGATAAGTAAGGATTAAATTATTTAAATTATTTAAGAAATACATTTTAAAATAATAATAATAATAATAATAATAATAAAATAAAATAATACAAAATAAACGTTAAATAAAATTTTGACCCCTCATTTGACCCCAGTTTAAAGCCCTGTGTTACACAATTAGGTACATTAAAGACAAAGGCATCTGATGTACTATGAGAAATGTCATCATGTCCATCAGATAAATCATAGCACACGCACTGTCAGTTATCTTTCTCGTCTGTAGTAAGTTAAATGTTTTTCGCGACACACCTGCAGGAACTCACCTGACCCACAGATTACTGATATCTGCTTAAACAAAGAGACATTCTTGTTTTACGAGAAATAAACTCTTCAGCACGTTCATGTCAAGAGACACATTCCTAACATCAGGGGTTACAAAATCAACAAATCCTACAGGGAAACGTCCAGTAACCTACCTGCTTATGTCCTCTGCCGGATGAAGATGATGATGATGATGTGCGCAGTAATGATCAGCGGATTTTACGCAAATTAATTTCCATGGATAGATTTGCATTCAGAATGTAGCTCACAAAACAATCGCAATGCAAAAAAAAAAAAACGACACAACAAAATATTTAAATAATCTTCAAACGACAATCTCTGCAGCCCGCCCTTGGTAGCGTTGCGGTAAATGATGTAGATTTAAATTATTTAGATTAAATAAACCGGAAGATCCGAATCGTTTCGCTTCGGAATACACCTTAAGGCGAATATGATTAATAAATGCTGAGGTTCGTGAAATCTGTGATAAAACTGAGACCGTCTGCTCTTTAAGAGGCTGGTGTCTGTCTGTAGGTGTATCGAGACTCCTATTGGTCCAGGAGATGATGCTCGGAAGTCCGACTCGTTTAAGCGATTCGGTTCTTTTGAAGCGTTCATTTCTGATTGGCGCAATTTGCCTATTCACTTCAAACGATTCATTACATGGAGTTTCGTTTGTTGTAATTTGTCATTACATTTTTTTTCTTTTCCTTTTGTCTATTATCTTGTCTCTTGATAACATATTGTGTGTCGCTGTTCTTTAATAATAATAATACAATTTTAATTAAAGGGAACCGGTTCGTTTGCAAATCGAACAAAGCTTTGTATCAAATACAAGTACAAACAGACATTTTTTCATCATTTCTATAATAAAAGAAGCGTATTACCCCTTGATGTTCTGTTTCCAATCACATGTGAACTGATGTGATGAGTTTACCAAGCACGTTAGCCAACAGCGCACAGCTTAAACAAAACAAATATTGAAACTTTTTGATATTGAAACTGTGGTATTAACATGTTTTTGGACTTATAATATATTAGAACAGGTGGCATACAATAACCAAAACTAAAACACCAAATATAATCAAAGACTGTGACATTAGTGTTTTGGACACGATATTAGAACAGATATAAATGACAAACAAAACAGAAATGCTGTGTACGCATGTGTTTAGACGTGAGTCGAGCCATTCATGACATGGCAACTATAACAAACATAATTTGAAAAACTGGTATTATTTTTTTGGGGACAATAATAGTCCTACATTTTAGCCTAACTTGGAGTAGCTTATAATTACTATGTTATAACTATGGTAACTACACAGCAGCATACCGTGGTAAACAGGGACCTACAGTGGAGAAAAAGGAATCTACAAATTTATCCAGATCCCATGCTCTAGTTTTTCTCCAACAGACGTCAGCTCTGGGTAAATTGTTCCCTAATAAGTTATTGCATCAATTTGTGGGGTTTAAGTTCCATTCCTTTACTTGTTCTCAATCTATTGTGTAATCTAAGCATACATACTGTACGCTCACATCGTTCACTGAGGTGAAACGTGAAAGTATTTCAGTATCAGATTATGAAGGAGGTTCACATGATGAGAGTGTGATAAGATACAGACAGTCCAACGATGCAATCACACTTTCACCTCTGATCACATGCCTGGCATTGCAGATGACACCCGTGTAACGCAGGGCTAGTTGTTTTTCACTTGGCTCTGAGACGCAGGGTGTTGTTTTCCAGCACTTACATGCAGCATTCCATGCATGACACATGCACTAGCAAGTGCACATATGGGGTCAGTTTGAAATCATTTCACTTCACAGTTTTGATTTGTTCGATTGAGTTTATTTTGGTTCGTTCCCTAGCACAGCTAAAAGGGAATGTTCTTACAACTTTAACTAAAGTGTTTTTTTGTTTTTGTAAAAAAAAAATGATTGAAGCAATGTTTATGGAATGCGCTTAAAACATATTTTTTTTCGTAAGCATTCTCATAATGTTAAGAAATGTTCTCAAAACAATTCTATTGTTCTAATTAAGTAATATTGGATTATCAAAAATATGCATTCAAATAAAGTTATAATTTGGGAAGAAATAGTTGCAGAATGTTGTAACAATGTTTTAGATAACATTTGAGATAAATAACATTCTAATCACATTTCGCAGTGACATTTCCAAGAAAGATGATGCAGTATACTGTTCAAAGTTTGTGGTGTGTAATAGATAAAAATGTGAGCATGGACCACAAAGGGTCTTTTTTTTAAAATTGGGATTTATACATATCTAAAAGCTAAATAAATAATCTTTCCACTGATGTATGGTTTGACAATATTTGGCAGACAACTACTGAACACTCTGAAGCGGCAAAATAAATCAAATTATTGAGTAAATCACCTTTAAAGTTGTCCAAAAGTTCTTAGCAATGAATATCACAAATAATAATAAATAAATAAAAATTCATATATTAATGGGAAATTAACTTTTTTTTAATTATTATTTAATTAAATTTATTTGATTTTTGGCACAAAAGAAAAATTGACAATTTATACCCATACAATGTCTATTGGCTTTTGCTACACATATACCTGTGCTGCTGATTACTGCTTTTATGCTCCAAACTCACAAATACTTAACACACTTTATAAAAAAACACAATTATTTTTGTTATTATTAAATTTAATCTATTATATGTTAATAGTTAATTTGTTTCAATCTAAATCTCTGCAGGCTACATCAGCTAAATCATATTCTATCATGACGCTTCATGTGTCTGATGAAGCTCTTCTGTCAGATTCCTGTGTTTTGTTTATGTGAAGTGAAGCTAAACTCTTTTGTGTGTCTGCAGTCTTCACTAATGAGATGGAGCACAGTGTCTACTGGCTCTCTCCACAACCCACATGAATCAAGCTTACAACTGCTTTCTTTAGGAGAGTGTTCAGTCCTCTTTTGAACCTCAGAAATTGAATTATTATTATTATTATTTGATCATGATGATTCATCTCATCTTTGTTGTTGACAACAGTTTAAACTGTGGACGTGAAGATTTAAAGAATTTGTTATTATTATTGAACATAATGTATTTCAGCATAATTATAATTAATACTCAATTGCATACCGCTATCTACAGTATTTAAAAAATCTAAAATGTTAATAAATTGTTGTCAATTGTAAATTAGATATTTATTAAATAATTTATAAGTACTATAAATATATTTACATACATATATAAATATATATATATATGTAAATATATATATATATATATGTGTGTGTGTGTGTGTGTGCATTAATAATTAGGATAACATTTCTTCTGAATGTTCTTTAATATAATGTTAATTGTGGTGAATGCAAGTACATTGCATATATTATGCACCTTTTGCGCTGCACATTCATTCATCTGTAATACTCATTTTGTCCAGCAGATGGCGCTTAATGCAAGGAATTGGAACAGAAATGCTTGGATTACTCGAATCAATCAGTGTAATAGGCTATAATTTTTTTAATGATAAGAAAACATGACACTAATGAAAACATGATTAAAAGAGCTGAGATCAGTAATAAATTCTGCAGAGTCTAAAAATAACTCTTGGTGTAAGAAGTTTTTAGATTCAAATATTTTCTCAGAGAGAGCATAGATACTTTTCTGATCTTATCAGTGAGAGAAAGTGACATCATTTCCTGTAACTTCCGCAATTCTGAGAGATAATTCCACCAATTTAAAAGCAAAATAGGGTATGATAACAGAGTTGACACAAGATTTGGGGACACACTTTTTTTCTAGGAAAAAAAAAATTTAATAATTGAATGTTGTAGAATTAGAAGTAACGAGTTATGGCTTTGAGAAATAAAATAAATAAACTGTTGACAAAAGAAAAGTACTATAAAATATTTTGATGTCATAAGTGGGCGTTTCTCAGCTAGAAGGTGCAATGCACTTAATGTTATGCTGACAATGAAAAGTCTGGCTACGTGACACCAATATTAAATACAAGACTATGTATATGCCCTAGAAAATGTCCTTATTAAACACAGTTTGTGGTGGCATTAGTTTCTTTGCACGATTGCTAAAATATGAATGAAGCATTGAATATTTCATATTTTAAAGTGCCTCTATTATAGATTTTTTTTAAATGAACTTTAATGCAGTGTGTAACACAGCTCTAGGGAATGAAAACATCCTGCAAAGTTTTAAATCTGGTACTCCCAAAACCTAAATATGAACCTTTCATAACCCACTTTAAGACGCCATAACAAGCATCTGAGGATGTTTGTGAAACGGACCTGCTTCACAGACTCAGCTGCTGTCAATATCTCTATATTTACAGCAAACCATAGTCATCAATACACAATCAATACACGATGTGTCGCTTAATCAGAGACCGAACATAAACTACCGTGACACGTTTGCTGCCGCACAAGGAGAACATAAACTCAGCCTGACCTTTCACCTTTTGCAAAGAGTTTATTTGCTGTAAAAAAAAATCAGTGTCAGTTTGTATTGATTAAGACATGATGCAAATAAAGCTGCATCTAACAGTGAACGTCTTGACGACTTTCCATCAATAGCCTTTGAGTAATGTTTTTAAAGGTGCCATAGAATGAAAAACTGAGTTTACTTTGGCATGGTTGAATAATAACAGTTCAGTACATGGACATAA
>JAUCMU010000125.1:20185149-20217531 GCA_032275025.1 Enteromius treurensis
CTTGACTCGAGACTTGATGGTAAAGACTTGGGACTTGCTTGTACTTGACCATATGTGACTTGTCCCCATCTCTGATATATACATGGCTGCAGTACTCTTAGGTCCACTGTATACAGATTAAATCTGCTTGAAAGTACTGCAAAAAAAAGATTCTATTCTCATTTAATTTAAAGTTAGGATGCTGCCTTAAAAGGAAGCAAGGTAGCTGACTAGGGGTTGGAACAAAGCCTGAGTGCATTTGACAGTAGAGTAACTTCTTCAGGCAACACTGGCCTACTTACTGAGAGAGAGAGAGAGAGAGAGAGAGAGAGAGGATGGCTGTTTGTGTCTGAGAAATTGAGATCTAAATTGAGCAGTTTCTTCTCAGACAGACACGTTCTCAACAGCTTTTCAGCAACACATTTTCCGTAAGATTACATAATGCAGCAGAATAAGTGACGACAGTCTGCTGTCTCAGAGACACACGTTTGGCTGGCGCTGCTGCAGGGCCGTCACCGGAACATCTTGAATGGGGGGGCATTTCGTTTCCATGGGCACACTTTATTATCTCAGAAATAGACATTCACTAAAACAAAAACAACCTGTAGTTATTGTCCTTTAAATCAATCTAATTCTATATTAAACCAATAGTCTTTTGACTTTTGAGTGCCACATCCATTTAAAATTTAAATAGAAAAGTTAGAAAAATATAAAAGATTTACTCTATTTTTTTCTCAATGGATCGGACAAAAATGAGTTCATTAAGAATATGAGTCGCAATTAAAGCTTTTTAATTTCAAATACCAACAACTAGGCTATATAAAACTACAAATCATGAAATAAAACACAAATTATAGACTAATGGCATTCATTATAAAGATTATAAAAGTCTTGCCAAAACCAATGTATTTAAAAAGAAACTGAATCGCACCATAAGCATACTCAGCACGAATAACAGACGTTTCCACGAGATGCTCCGGCGGGATCGCGTGGATTTACTTTTATTTAGGTCTACACTCACAATAAAAACAAAACATTGAGCTTAAATGTTCCTAAAAGAAAGAAACATTTCCATTCGATGATAAATTCATTGGTCTGTGTTAGGCGATCTTTCGCTGGAATGTGTTATGACCAGCGACCAGCTTGAATATATTCTATTGTTAATATTTCTATATATATATATAATCTAATAATAGTAACTTTGTCGCCATGTGCCCACTTGCGATGTGGGCCCACGTTTGGGGGGGCACGTCGAGTCGTTGGGGGGGGGCACTGCCCCCCAATGCCCCCCCTTGGCGACGGGCCTGCAGAGAAGTATGATGGTAACCCCGGACAATGCAAGGGCTTCCTGCTACAATGCTCCATCTTCATAAATCAACAGGCCCACAATTATGTGATGGATGATAGCAAGGTAGCTCTTGTATGTTCATTGCTAACAGGGAAGGCTCTCAACTGGGATACAGCTCTCTGGGAGGGACAAAACCTGAGGTTTCCTTCGTATCAGCACTTCCTAAAACAATTCAGGGAAGTATTTGACCACACTGTGGATGGAAAGGAAGCAGAAGATGAACTGCTTAACTTACGTGAGGGCAATTCAATGGCAGCTGACTTTACTTTGGCCTTCAGAACCCTGGCCGCTCAGGCTTGTTCGGCAGGGGGCGCCGCTAAAGGCCATGTTTCGTCGCGGCCTCCGGGATGACTTGCAGGCAGAATTAGCGTGCCGGGATGAAGGATATTCACTCGAACAGTATATGGAGCTAGCCATTAAGTCGGATTACCTCCTCCGCTCCCACAGAGGACCCCATAACTTCACTAATTTCTCAACCCCTTTCTGGCTTCACCTCCGAGGAGCCTATGCAAATAGGTTACACCCAGCTAACTGATGAGGAGCGGGAGCGGTGCAGACGCCTTAAGCTGTGCCTCCACTGCGGGCAGCCAGGACACATCCGTGCGAATTGCGCCACCAGACCAGCACGTCCCACTGAATCCAGGGTGAGCAGTTTCCTTTTTTCCCCATGCTTATTGCTTGAAGTGTGTCTGCTTTTCAATGGCCGTCAAGTTAATACGCAGGATTATAGACTTTGCTAACTTTCACCATTTCCCCTTGGTTCCATGGACTCCGCCGGTGTCTGTGGCAGCCCTCGATGGCCAACCACTAGGCCTGGGAAGTGTCTCACATACTACCGAGGAACTCACTCTCACCACAAGCTCACTGCACCCAGAGACGATCCAGCTCCACCTCATCCAGTCGCCTGGACACCCGCTCATCCTCGGTCTTCCCTGGCTAATCAAACACAACCCCCTGATCTCCTGGAGGGACCGAGAAATTCTGCAGTGGTCACCAACCTGCCAGAAACAATGCCTGAATGTCCCCAGGAGAACCATCACGCACAACACCACGAGGGCTCTTGAGTCACTAGAATCACTACCAGCACCATACCACGATCTGCACATCGCCTTCAGTAAAGCCCAAGTCACCAAACTGCCTCCTCACCGTGACACAGACTGCAGCATCGAGCTTCTGCCTGGGGCTAAACCACCTCGAGGAAGGATCTACCCTCTTTCCCAGCCAGAAACCGAAAGTAAGTGGCAGTATATTGAGGAGGAGCTCTCTAAGGACTTTATTCGACCATCCACATCACCGGCCTCAGCCGCTTTCTTTTTCGTGAAGAAGGATGGTTCCCTCAGGTCCTGCATCGACTACCGGGAACTCAACGACTTAACAGACAAGTATCGTATCCACTGCCTTTCATGCCATCAGCCCTGGAACAGCTCCGCTCGAATCTTCACCAAGCTTGACTTAAGATCTGCTTATAACCTGGTGCGCATTAAAGCTGGCGATGAGTGGAAGACCGCCTTCTCGACCACGACCGGGCACTAAGAGTATCTGGTCATGCCCTCTGGCCTCTCAAATAGTCCCTCCGTCTTTCAGGCCATGGTCAATGACATCTTCAGGGACATGCTACAAGTTTGTCATAATCTACATAATCTACATCGATAACATCCTGATTTTCTCTGAGAACCCACAGGAACACATTAGTCACGTCAGGGCCGTTCTTCAGACAGTTCAATTTGACTACCATTTCTTTCCTTGGGTACATCATCAGTGCAGAGGGGGTCACCATGGATGATGCTAAAGTTACCACCGTTATTGACTGGCCAAGACCTCAGACAGTGAAGGACCTCCAACGCTTCCTCGGCTTCGCCAACTTCTATAAGAGGTTCATACGAGGTTTCAGTCAGGTGGTCACTCCTCTCACATCGCTCACCCACCAGGAGCCCCTCGATTACACTGGACCCCTGACTGTGAACAGGCCTTTCAGGAACTCAAGAAATGCTTCACCTCTGCACCTATTCTCCACCACCCTGACCCCAGCCGCCAATTCATTGTCGAGGTGGACGCCTCCAACATGGGGATTGGGGCCATTTTGTCTCAGCGACATGGAGAGAACAACTGTACCCCTGTGCCTTCTTCTCTAGAAAGCTCAATGCTGCCGAACGCAATTATGATGTGGGGAACAAGGAATTTTTAGCCATTAAGGCAGCACTCGAGGAGTGGCGACACTGGCTGGAGGGGACAGCCACACCCTTCATTGTATTTACTGACCACCGGAATTTGGAATATCTAAGGACAGCCAAAGGCCTCAACGCCCGCCAGGCCCGGTGGTCTTTGTTTTTCTCCCGTTTCCACTTCTCCATTGCATATCAACCTGGTTCCAAGAATGGCAAGGCCGATGCCTTATCCCGTCAATTCGATCAACCCACACAGGAGAAGGAACTGGCATCTAGCATTCCTCCATCCATCATACTGGCTCCGGTACAATGGGATATTATGACTGAGGTCTCGGAGGCTCAACAGAACGACCCCTCACCCCCTGACTGCCCTCCAATTCATACTTACGTCCCTGAGACCCTTCGCTCAAGATTTCTACACCTCTTACACGACAACCCCAGCACAGGCCACCCAGGGATCCAGACCACCCTGGAAGTAGTCTCCAACCGGTTCTGGTGGTCCACCATGCTTCAGGATGTCACCAGGTTTGTCAGGGATTGTGCCACATGCAACATCACAAAGTCATCCCACCAGCGACCCGAAGGTCTATTACATCCGCAAAGACAGTGGTTTCACATTGCTATTGACTTCGTAACGGACCTGCCTCCATCTTACAATCAGACCACCATTCTCACCATTGTGGACAGATTCTCTAAGTCGAGTCGCTTTGTTCCGATGCCTAAGTTACCCACAGCTTGGCAGACTGCCCTCACCTTGGTCAACCAAGTATTTAGTTTTTACGGCTTACCTGAACATATTGTGCCGGATTGAGGTTCTCAGTTCACCTCTCGGGTATGGAAAGCCGTCTGTGAACAACTAAACATTAATGTAAGCCTGACTTCCGGGTATCACCCACAATCGAATGGACAAGTTGAGAGGTTGAATCAGGAGCTCACACGCTTCTTACGGGCTTACTGTCATAGTAATCAATGAGACTGGAGCGAATATCTTCTTTGGGCCGAGTATGCCCAGAATTCGTTGAGCAAGCCAGCTACCAACCTCACACCCTTCCAGTGTGTCCTGGGCTTTCAACCGTCCCTATTTTCCTGGACCGGCGAACTGACTAACTTACCCACTGTGAACACATGGTTACAACGAAGTGAGGCTACATGGGAAGCAGCTCATGTCCATCTACAACGGGCAATCCGAAGAGTCACTCATCAGGCCAACCGGCGCCGCAGGGAGTGTCCCAATTACCAAGTAGGACAATGGGTATGGCTCTCCTCCCGAGACCTTCGCCTTTGTCTGCCTTGTAGAAAACTAAGTCAGAGGTACGTGGGTCCTTTTAAAATCATCAAACAAATTACTCCTGTATCATTCCGTTTACAATTACCTGCGGATTATAGAATCTCACCCACTTTTCACATCTCTCTGTTTAAGCCTGCTGCTGAACCTGGAGGAGAGGGGGACCAGGATGAGGTCACCACAACAGAAGCTCCCCCCCTAGAACCTGTGAAAGACAACATCTACTAGGTCAGTCAGATCCTGGACTCCCGACGTCGGGGCAGAACTCTCCAGTACCTCATCGATTGGGAGGTGTACGGGCCAGAGGAAAGATCCTGGGTAGCCTTTCAATGATATCCTGGACCCACGTCTAACTACTACCTTTCATCAGGAGAACCCCGAGAAAACGGCCCCTCGCCCAAGGGGGTAGGCCCCGACGTCGTGGAACGGCTCGCTTCGGGAGCCGCTAGCAGGGGGGCTCTGTCACAATCGGTGCCTCTGTGGCCCTCTCCGATCGGCAGCAGCGGGAACCTTCACCGGACCATTAACGTTCCTACCCGGACCCCTGTGACTCACGCACCTCTGCCTCTTCCGCCAGCTGTAGCTCGTTATTTCGACTATTTAAGGCATGGACTTTGGCCAAAATAGTCGCGAAGTATTATTGTTCTCGTGAAGGTATTACCAAGCATTTTCCTGGACTGTTTTCTTGTGTATGACTTTGGATTGTGTATCTCGTCTTTGATTCTTGCCACCTGCCTCAGTGATTTATGCTTCCCCGTGGATAACTCTATTGGATTGTCTGTGATACTCCGGTTCGCTGGTGATTGTGATTACTGCCTGTTTGACTCCGACAATAAAGCTATGCAAATGGATCCGAACGAGTCTGACTCATCGTTACACTTATTTTGTTTCAGAACTGATGATTTTAGTTTTATGCAATAAAATTAAGCAATAATTTATATTTTTTAAAGAATTTGACCTAAACACTTTATGTTTTTGCTTTGCCAATGAAACAAAGTCAAAACAGAACCATTTTATACAATGCAAAACACAGTTGTTCCTTAAGGATATAAGGATTTTAAAATACATTAGTTGAGTAAATGATTCAATGACTGTACAACCCTTAACACACAGACTAACAGTTTATCTGGATATATAACAGAAATGATTAGCCAACAAATGATTTTAATCAGTTTTCAAATTACAAGATTTGCTAACCTGTAAACGGTATGAAGTATAAAGAGGAAAAAAGAGGAAAAAAAACTCATTGATGGACTCAGGTCAGACTGGATGGGTTAGGAGGAATGTACAGAACTGTGCATCATCATTGTGAAGTCAGTCAATATGCTGGGCAAGTGCTCCTCTACTCAATTTTTGCAACACTTTTGCCACATCATGCTATGAATAATACATGGCTGTATATTTGGGCTGAAGAAAATCAAGAAAAGTAAATCTGCAGGGAGAGGCGCTATCGGTTTTTCAGATGCAACACTTTATCATTGCAACTGCTGACTGAGCATACTGCAAAAAAAAATTGTATTATGCACATGTAAACAAATGAGGTGGCAAAAATTAAATGATCAACAAAAAAATAAATGTTGTCATAATCAAAATTACTACCTAAAGATATTTTTAACAGTCTAGCAAAATAAATGACGATTAAGCAATTAATCAAATTTCAGGAGGACCATGAACGAATTATCGCAGCTGCTACCAATCTCCTCTTTATTAATCACCAGCCTAACTCTACCCCGCTGTTTTAAATACAGCTCAAGTCCTCTACAAGTCCTCTTTTTGTCTCAGACCTGTTTCTCTGCGAGCCAAGCAGAGAAACAGGCGCTAAACTTTGCTTGCTTTCTACTTCGACTCAAACGCTTTTGCGGCCTCTAGCTACAGCATCTCTTGCAGCCCTAACCAGGCTCTCGCATCAAGTCGCTAATGCGTTAACGGCAGCGTTTCAGTTCCTAACAGCTCTCAAAGTAGCGGACTAATTTCAGAGGCATTCCTTTCTCACAAGCTAAGAGACAGCAACACAAGCCGCCCTTCCAGGGTTCAAGAACATAATAATAATAATTAGCCTATGTATAATATGTGTGTTCATGTTTCGATTTTTATGTTTATTTATTCATTTTTAATAATTTAGAACAAAAGTTTTTTTTTTTGAGAAACTGGGACGGTGCCCCCCTGGGAGATGGTGCCCCACACAGACTGCGTACTCTGCGTATAGGGAGCGGCGGCACTGCTTGTTTGAATAAGTGCAACGTTATCTTTATAAAATAAACACTTGTATGTCTATAAAGGATGATACAATGCATCACCACATGATATGATATTGACGTAATGTGATGTCGTCGTTTATGATGGAAAACTTGCTGATGCACACATTCGCTGGTCTAAAACCCGCGGTGTTACTGCATTTGAGTTTGACACAAAGCAACCGAGTAATCCTTGTCAACTAGGCAAAATATATTATAAGAAATTTCTGTTTCGATTTTATGGCTGTCTGCTGAATGTGCTGATGCCTGTTAATTTAATAATGTCACTGATTAACATTTTGTCATTATATAGCCTATGGTCACACAGCATGGTAAGTTAAAGTTTACGATGATGTGTGTGCTGGCTAGACACATGAATAGACATAGGAAAACATGGCTCACAGAAGAGTGTTGTTGTAATTAGTTTTAAATATACCCTCTTTATGTTTTTACTATCTGTATAAAAGTTATTTTATATAAAGGGGGAGTTTGGGGTGCCCCTTGTTTCAGTTTCAGCTTATGCCCCTCAAAAGGTCTGTGCATGGCCCTGTCTATATATAATGTATGGTTCCGTATGTACAGTATATATGTGTGTATTTGTACGTATATTGTCTCTGCACACGCCAAATTTTAAGGCATACCAGTTTAGGATTTAAAAGATAAAAGCGGTACCTGATGATCAATAGCAGGCCCTTTCCAGACTTTTCCTCGCATAACCTCCTGCATTTCCTTCCTTTAACTCCGAAAAATATGCAAATCTGTTCTATCAAGGGTATCTCAGCGGGATTCAGTTTTTGCAGAAGCTAATTTTCGGCCGCCCAGCTGAACATCTCGCTAGTTCAAAGACCGCTCTCTTACTTAAAGGAATCCTAAGATCGAATCCTCCTAAACCCAATTCCCACTTTGAAAATATTATCAATAGGCATCCATAAACTTCGCTCTGGAATTACTCCTTACACTCCGATCGTACCCTCGTTACATTTTAGCTTTCTTTGGCTTTCAAAAATGTTTCAAATTTCGATCCAAAAATGCATCCTTCAGTTTCCGATCTGCTAACCATCGACAACATTTCTATTTCTTTTTTCATCAAACAAACAAACTGACAAGTAAAAAAGGCCACCAAATTTCCATTTTTAATGTTCAAAACCCCATCAAACCGTACCAAACTCTTCTAGCATACCTCCATTATAGAAAACTGCTAACTCAATCTCCTTTAGATCCTCTATTCACGGATGATCTAAACCGCCCAGCTCCGCATTTTTTGGTTTCAAAAAACATCTTGAAGCTATCCTCGCGCAGTCTGGCTTCTAACCAGAAAATATACTTTCCATACCTTCAGAATAGGCAAAGCAACTTCTACAGCAGGAAAGGCCTCTTGCATTAACTGATCCAAAGGCTAGGCCGTTGGTCGTCAAGCGCTTTCCAAAGTATATCAGGTCAGATAAACCATGCATTCAAAAGCCCTACAAATGCTCACCTTTCAGCCTAGCCCAGCCTTCGGCCCGCCTCAACCTGCAAGTTTAGATCCAAGGTACCGACCGCTCGCAGCATCTCAGCCGCTACCCAGGCCATACCGGCCAACACCTATTTTAATCCAACGCCCGCCCAGCCGCAACTATTCTCCCCTCCCTTCTTCCTCTTCCAACCTCCCTAACCCTCTTACTCCCCTCTACACCTACCAATCTTTTCCTGCCCCTCAGCCTTTCCAGCCCCTTTACCCATCCTCAACCCTAAAATATTTTTCTAAATAGCCGGTCTTTTCCTATGCCGTCTCTTTCCCTGTTCTCCCTGTCGCCGCACGCCCAGGCCTCCCCTCTGCTTTTCTGCCTGCCAGCCCGCCCCGGTCTATCTTTGGCCTTGCATTGCCACATGCCTAGGCCTCTCTTGGCCTATTTTGCCCGCCCGCTCTAGCCTCCCTTTGGCCTTGCATTGCTGCATGCCCAGGTCTCTCTCGACCTTGTTTCAGCCTTTCCTATTTCGCTACATGCCCAGGTCTCTCTTAATCTTTTTACCCGCCCGCCCTAGCCTCTCTCTATACTTGTATCGCTGCATGCCCAGGTCTCCTTTTAGGCCTATTTTACCCGCCTGCCCTAGCCTCTCTCTAGCCTTGTATTGCTGCATGCCCAGGCCTCCCGTCAGCCTTTTCTGCCTGCCCGCTACCCTGGCATCCCTCTAGCCTTGTATTGCCGCATGTCCATGTCTCTTTTGACCTTATTTCCCCTGCCTGCCCTGGCCTCTCTCTAACCTCATATCGCCGCATACCCAGGCCTCCTGTTGGCCTTTTCTGCCTCCCCAATACCCTGGGCTCTCTCTAGCCTTGTATTGCCGCATGTCCTGGTCTCTCTTGACCTTTTTTCATCCAACCGCCCTGGCCTCTTTAGCCTTGTATCGCCGCATGCCCAGGTCTCCCGTTGGCCCTTTCTGCCTGTCTCCCCTTGCCTCTCTCTAGCCTTGCATTGCTGCCCGCTCAGGTCTCTTTTGACCTTATTTCACCTGCCTGCTCTGGCCTCTCTCTAGCCTCATATCGCTGCATGGCCAGGCCTCCCGATGGCCTTGTCTGCCTGCCTCCCCTTGCCTCTCTCTAGCCTTGTATCGCCGCATATCCAGGTCTCTTTTAGGCCTATTTCACCTGCCTGCCCTAGCCTCTCTCTAGCCTTGTATCGCCGCATGCCCAGGCCTCCCGTTGGCCTTTTCGGCCTGCCTCCCCTTGCCTCTCTCTAGCCTTGTATTGCCGCATGCCCAGGTCTCTTTTAGGCCTTTTTCACCTGCCTGCTCTAGTCTCTCTCTAGCCTTGTATCGCCACATGCCCGGGTCTCTCTTGATCTCACTTCGCTCGGCCTCTCTCTGGCCTAAACTTGCTGCATGCCTAGGCCTCCCTTTGGCCTTATTTTGCCTGCCCGGCCTCTCTCTGGCCTCACTTTGCTGCACACCAGGCATCTCCTTGGCCTTAGTTCAACCGCCCGCCTGACCTCTGGCCTCGCTTTGCTGCATGCCTAGGCCTCTCTTTGGCCTTATTCGGCATCTCTCAAACGGCCCGTTCTGCCTGCCAGTATGGTCTCTCTCCGGCCGTTTCCTACCACTCAACCTCTCTCTGGTCCTGCTTTGCCCCGGTTCATTGGGCCGTATCTACCACCGCCCAACCACGGTCAAACCAGCTCTGCTCGCCGTCTCGGCCTCTCTCTGGCCGTTTTCACGCTGCTCGGCCTCTCTCTGGCCTCGCTCTGCCCGGCTCCTTGGGGCATATCTACCGCCGCCCCGGCCACGCTCAAACCAGCCCTGCCCACTGCCTCTGCCTCTCTCTGTCCGTTTTCACACTGCTTGGCCTCTCTCTGGCCTCGCTCTGCCCCGGCCCCCTGGGTCGTATGTGCCCGCTGCTTGACATTTCTGAGGTCTGCTCTGCCCGCTGCTATGACCTCTCTCTGGTCGTTTTAATGCTGCTCGGCCTCTCTCTGGCCTCGCTCTGCCCCAGTCCCCGGGCCGTATTTGCCGCTGCCCGGCCTTCTCAGGTCTGCTCTGCCCGCCGCCACAGACTCTCTCTGGCCTTTTTAATTCCTGCCCCCCAGCCCTCTTTGAATGTATCTCCGCCGCCTAGCTTTCATAACTGCTTATATCTTCCTTAGCCCCAGCCTCCCCGTGTTCACTACGCCTCCCCAGCCTTACCCTTCCCATACTGCTCCATCTCCTTTATCTTATCTCTCCCCAGAGTGCCAGCTCCCGTTCCGTCCGTTGTGATCAGGGGACCACAAAAGCGGCAGCCAGAGAGATTTGGGGACCCGCCGGAGATGGTCGTTTCCTACTCTGACCCCAATGGAGGGACTTCTCTGCTCCCAGCCCGAGGTCCTTCAGCGGGAGCAGGCAGCTCCTCAAACCTGCGTCCAGTTTTTTCAGACAATTTTGGGGGGCTTTTTTGGCGCTGTCCGCACTCTACGGCTTTTCTGGGGGCTTGCGGGCTCCAGGCCGAGCTCCGAGCATCTGTTAACGCTAGTCTCCTAGGGGTAAACCTCCTAGGGCTCGGGGCCGCCGGGCTCCCTGCCTGTCCCCAGGACAGACCGCCAAACAAGCTATTTTATCGCAGAGGAAGTGGGAACTAGTGAAATGACGATTAAGCAATTAATCGAATTTCAGGAGGACTATGAAAGAATGATCGCAGCTGCCACCAATCTCCTCGTTATTAATCACCAGCCTAACTCTACCCCGCTGCTTTAAATACAGCTCGGGTCCTCTACTCGGCTTCTGCGTTTTTGTCTTCCACCGCCGTCCCCTTCCACCACCTAAGCTGCAGCCCAATTAGGGGAACGGTCTAATGTTGCCCCCGTTCTCCACTTCCTGCGGGGGGCTTGCGGGGTCCAGGCCGGGCTCCGAGCATCTGTTAACACTAGCCTCCTAGGGGTAAACCTCCTAGGGCTCGGGGCCGCCAGGCTCCCTGCCTGTCCCCAGGACAGACCGCCAAACAAGCTATTTTATCGCAGAAGAAGTGGGAACTAGTGAAACATTTTATTGGCCACCAAACTACTTTTCAAAACCATTAGCTGTTAAATTGTGCTTTTGAGTCTGCAAGTTATATTCACAGAGAAGGCAGGTACAGAAACTGCTAATTTGTTGAGCAGCAAAATGTCACATTGGATAACAGGTCAATGGCTGCTTTTATCTAGTTTAGTAAGTTCTGCATTAGCAGTTCTGCACTAAAAGGCATTTACATTAAAAAGGTCAAAAGGTTTTTAGTCCCTATAAATAGAACATCAATGTCTACATTTGCTGTGCACAGAGCATTAGACAGCAATACACTTCAGCTGCAATTTTATTCTGATGAGAGTAGTTGAACTCTTTAACCTGAAAGCATTGAATATCACAATAAATACTGTACAGACCAATATAATCAAGTATAGGAATTTGTTATGCATTGTCAGTTATCATATGTCCTGGAGAATCTCTTTTTTTATTGTTTGAAATTAAAAGTTAAAATCCAAGTATAGCATTTCACAATAATGAATATTTATATATTTACTTATTTAGATGTGTTCCTGTTGCTATATTATGTTGTTCTGACCTCAAAACACTGTTATCACAGTACACTGAATTAATAAACTAGTGACTTGTAAACTTGCTAATTAACTGACCTGGGGCACGAGTCTCATGAAACACAAATCATGATGAAGGACCAGCAAGGCAAAACTGGCAAGGCTGTTTTGGAAGATGTATATTTATGTAATTTTTAGGTTTTAAGTTTCAGGGTTTAGCGTAGGTGGCACATTATCATCAAACATTTTAGGGCAACTCACAAGATATTTAATTTCTGAACTGCAGCAAAACATTACCACCAACATAAAAACCATTGCTAGATTCACACTCATCAGATTTGGGCACTTTACAAGTTTTTGCATCACTTACTTGCAAAAAAACACTTAATATCATTTAGCAAAAATGTTGCCACTGACAATGATTAAATTTTGCTTTTTCCTAGAGCTACATGAACATCAGTTATTTTTTATTATTCATGTTTAATGAAGTTTTTATTATTATTTTTTTTTATTTATTTCTTTTGGACAATCCCTTTAATTAATGTTGAATATAATACAAATTACAGAACATTTTGTTCTTACTCGCATAAAAACTCATTAAAAAGCCTTTGAAAGACTCATACCACTATACTTCTATAAAAGAACACACACACATACACACACATATATATATATATATATATATATACACAGTATGTATATATATATATATATATATATATATATATATATTGTCTTAGTGTTTCAAAGCCCTTGATCTCATTATTCAAAAGGTTAATTCCTGTCTCATCCACATACTGCAGTCACATTCTTAAGCAGTCCCTTGTTTCTTTGGCTGCCTCAGTCTCCACTGAGCCATTGTTTACAGAAGAGATTATATTTTGTCTTGTTTCCCTGTGTTTATCTCGCCGTCTCACTGTTTGTCTTTTTAGGCACAGACGTGACTATGAATTACCTTGAGGAGCAACAGAGAGAAATAAACAGGCATTTTTATGTTATGACATGAGATGTGTGAGCATTATGTGCGCTCTAGAAACACTGGCATCACTCCAAACCCTCACACTCCCCAAACACACACAAAACAAACTCCCGCAAGCATAGTTTCTGTGCTGAGACAAAGCGAAATACTGGCTCTCAGGCAGCACAGCTGAACTACAGCCACATGTATACGACATGCGGAAATAAAATGTAGGAGTCTTGTGAGTGCATATACTATAACTGGCATGCATAATTTGTATGAATGGTTTTAATTTATCCAGGTTAGGATTAATGGGAGGGACAAAATGACTCAACTGGAATTCTAACTCACACACCATCTGGTTTGTTGGGCTCAAAAGTCTCTCTTAGACATTTTGTTATCATACTCAAAATTAAGATTGACTGTCTGGTTAGGACGCTAATTGCTACAAAGCTAACAGACAACCTTTTATCCCAATGAAAGGGATGTTTTGTCTGTATATAGAGGCATCACACTTAAGTATGCTGCCTGTTCTCATTGCATAAACATACCTTCGTTGCACTTTTTAGTGAGATATGTAATACGTACCAACTACTACCAAGTACATATCACTGCAGTAAAACACTAGAGGCAGTAAAACTCTGACACCTTTTAATCCTTTTCACACAAATTTGAGAGATTTGATTAATAAAGCTTAATTGTCACACAATTACTTGAAGAATATCATGGTATGACTTCAAAATAATGTCAATATGCTAAAATATTTTTAAAAATAGGTTTTTGAAGGTTAGTATCACAAATATCCAGCTTCAGATCTATGGGTTTTCATAGACATTTCCGAACGTCTTCCTACAGTTGCTAAATAAAAGTGGGCTTTCCAAACTAAAAAGTGCATGTGTCATTAGTATGAGAAAAAAAAAATTGATCAGGCTGGGATTGGGCTCAGACATAAATATCTTAATGCCGGGCTTGGGTTGTGTTCGGTTACTGCTCTGTCGGACGCGGGCCAGGCTCGGACAGAAAAATGCGGCCCGATCCGCACTGTAATAGACAGTAGGTTTATTTGATACAGTAGCTCACGGAGTACAGAGACAAGGCAAGTCACTCCGGTTAGAATCTTGTGTAACTACAGTTCAAGATTTCAATTCTGAACTGCCGCAATACATACCTATTTCAACGTAATAAAAAGACCAGGTTGCTAGTATTCATGGAAGGAAGTATTGTTTAGGCTCTTTTGGATCAAATTTGGTTATTGAGTGCAATTTTTATTTTAAACGGCAAATATCGGCTATATTTGATGTGAAAGACCTTAAGCAGACCGTACACTCTGCTTCACCGTAGTGCAGCATTGTTTAGCTGCAGTGGCTCTTAAAGTGCAGGTTGCTAATGCTTCATGTCAAAGGAGCCCGCCTCCTACTATACTTTTTCCACCTCCACGCCTTGACACAGATGTGATTACAGCCTTTTGTGATCCCCATGTCTATAATATTCAGTCATTCGCCTCCCCCTGGAGACAGTAGTTGTGTGATTCAGTAGAGCATCCTCTAAACTCCAACCTACATCACCTAATGACATTTTAATGACTATGTGCATCCTTGTATCTCTTCAAAAATGCAGAGAACAGCATATAGCATCACGTTTCACCTCACTCAGATCCACAATGTTGAAGCGAGGTGTGCTATTAAACTATACACACGTCTCATCTCATACTTGGCTGTGCTCTTGTGGAAGAGGTCTGCTGAAAATAAGTGTTCTTCAAGACCTGGCTGTTATAAGAAGTGTGAGAAGCTAAAAGTCTATGAGATAAGCAATATGTGGAGGGCTCTGCAGTGGAATTTTCCAGAGTCAGCGAAGCAGACATCTCTGGAGTATGCTGTCGCTGTCACCTTACAGGTCAATGGCCTGGGGCACATTAACACGGACAGAAACACTCAGAAAAAGCTCATCGATTTTCAGGTGATGTTTCAGGACATTGATCCAGGCAGAGTGGGCTGCATTTGTGTCCCTGCAGACAGTGTGAGGAGTGTGAAGACAAGCGTATTAGCTGTTGGAGCTTTTAAAATTACTGTATGTAATCGCTAGTTCCGGTTGATAGGAACAGTGGGATTTCTGATATTATGTTACTATCTATTGCACTGTTTGTAACATTCTGCTTGTCTGCGTTTGATCTTTAAAGTGGCAGGAATTTTCTGCAGATTATATTGTTACACCAGTAGGTGGTGACAAGTGACCATCTTTTTGAGGGAGTCCCTGAATCATTAATTCAACTAATTCATCAAAAAATGCTGATGCATTGAGGACCAGACAAATGACTGTTGTTGCATCAGAAATCATATTTGCCTACTACAACAGAGTATGTAAAAATAGTATATATCCAAATTTACACTATTAATGACAGTCTGCAAAATACATGGATAGCCTACTATTTAAGCCAGTCCTCCAACCAAAAAATTACTCTATAGGTAATTTGTGCAAGAACCTTATTACAACCTATATTTAAATTTTAAAGTTACGCCCCATCTAGTGGGAGTAAATATCATAATATTGTGTCATTATGAAATGACGTATGACTGTCATTACCAATCAAAAATGCATGTTTATTTTAATGCAATCTGTGGACTTCATCAACCTCACTGTTATTTGTGCATGTTTTACTAGATCATTTATATGAATGACCACATATAAACCACTCCTAAACCAACCCCTTACAGAAATAGTGCAAAATCATGATTTATAATTCAAAAACATTTTATGAGCACATGCATTCTCTGGGATTGAACCTATAATCGCATGATCACATGATTACAAGCGTACATCACTCAATGAGCTACCATTCCTGTTGCTGATAGGGGCACAGTAGTAGTACAGTATATGCTCTGATGGGTCGTATTTCAGGGATTTGGACAAATGCCCTACACAGGCATAATGGTTGGAGGACAGGTTGCAGTGAAGTGGTAAAACTGCAACAGTCCAGCTGGAGGTGCCATCAAGCTCCGCCAGTCCCATCTGTATGTTATTGTTTGTATCTCCATTCACTGTCTAAGGACTCTTATTATGAACTTGTATCTCCTCTCAGTTTGTCTGTCTCCATGGTTTCATATTAGTTCCTCCTCCCCTTTGTCTCATTATCTAATGTATTTAAGGACCCGTTTGTGTTTGACATGGGCATTGTGGATTTACCCTGCATTTCCCCCTCTGTAAGCCTTCTGTGTTCTCTTTGTTTTCCCGTTCTCGACCTAGCCTGCCCCGGTCTCTCGCTCTCGCCTAGCCCCTTGGATTACGTTTGCCGATCGCCTGACCTCTGCCAAGGATTTTGGATTATTCTGATGTATTTGCCTCTTATGTCCCTGTTTGCCGTCATCGACCCTGCTTGTTAAGACCCTCAATAAATAGTTTGCTTTTTAATCCGAACATCTCAGTTTTCATCATGACAAAAACGTACTAAATGATAGGTCATATGACAATGACATGGCAAATCTCCAGATGTTATAACCTCTGGATCAAATACTGCACGTCGTACTAATATATAATCTAAAAAATATAGGATATGAAATTCAATACGATGAAAATGGCTGCAGATATCAGCAACTGGTGATTTGCAGAGTTTTTCTGGTGAAACATAAAATCAGGTGAATCATTCCCTATTTTTTATATGGCTGGATACTTTACAGACAGTGCTTGAAAATAACATAATTTCTACTTATAAGAAGTACATTACCTAGTGTGAGAACATGTGATTTAAGATGCACCTGATGGTTTGCAAATCATTGAATCATCAACTCAACTATTTTGTGAAAAAATTCTGAAATGAACAAATGACAGCTGTTTCTTTGAGAGGAAATGTGGTATGGTTTTGTTTGTTTGGCAAAATAGATAATACTCTATCTAAAACACGAATCACTCAGTATTAAGTTTCTCATGGATGAGCTGCTTGCATTGTTGAATGCTTTAAACCTCTTTACCAACTGTGTTTCAAATGAGAATGTTTATTTCACAAGCTTTCTTTTCACAGTCTCCCAGCAACTGAAATTGAAATTAAATGTTGCATATACATTTGTTCACATGCATATGTGACTCTTGAGAATCTCAAAAAAAGAACAGGGTCCCACAGAAGCACTAAAGCTTCATCCTCTTTAACATCAAGGTGATACAATTGTTGATTGCATCTCCACTGGGTTTATGTGTCCATTGAGTGAACAGACCTTTCTTCCTTAACCTGTGGACCTATAATCATATAGGTATAAATCCTTAAATGTATTACTTTTTAAAATAAGCATGTGAGCAAAAGCAAAGTCTCAGCACAAACAAGTAGAGTATATCTTTTATTTCCCTTCCACTTGAAGCACTTTTAGCTGATTCCTATTACTGATTCATCATATATTGTGCTTTACTTAATTGCCATAGCTGCAAAGGACAAAGGAGGCACAAACATTGGCCTGTTATTAAATTATATTTTGTGTCCTCTACCAGTTAGCCACGTCCTTTTACAGTTTGGCTTTCGTGATGCTATTTGCCGTAATGAAAGTCTGTCCTCCTGCACAAGATGGAATTCTCTGTGGGACACTGGCAAAAAGTGAAAAAAATCACTTCATTTCCCTGTAATAGACACGCCCCATCCCATAAAAGTATCTCTCATGGAGAACAAAATGTATTATATTTGATTCTCTGAGTGCTGAGCTTGGAATATTTGCATTATGGAGAAGAGTGCAGCAAGCCAGATTTCCTTGAATGAACTCAGATCAGATTTAGGACCGTGGACATTAAAACTGAGACCTAGGACATGAGGACAAAGGTAAAAGAGTGTAATCTTCAGATTGAATGCTCTTCTATTACCTTAATGGATTTACAAGTGACTTTGAAAATTACATTAGTTGTTGGTCCAGAGTATGTTTGACTAGTTTTCTGTATGTGTGACATTCCACGGATTATAAGCAAATCCTTTTCTGCCCGATTCATTCTGGTGGGACTTTATGACCGGGCTGCAAACCTGAAAATAAATCATTCTGAAAGACTTAATAGCATCAAGCACCCTGATTATTAAAAACACTGACAAGGCCTTTGTCTATGCACTCATGCAATTACTTAGTGAGGAAGAAAAATAAGACAAAATAGATATGAGAATTAGCAGGTGCATTTTTGGAGTCAATTTTTGCTCTTCCAGGTATATGCTGTGTCCCAAATTCAACTTTTGTTTCTATGCCCTAAAAAAAGAAAAGGTACATATTTTTTTTTTTATTTAATAGAAGAACCTTTTAGACATACTTTTTTGCAATAATTGCTCATTTAACAGATAACGCTGTCGCAAAGTTATGTGGATCCTGTCACTGTTTAAAGTGCCCTGTCAAACATCGGTCACTGTTAACATTTTACATTTCAATGTTGATCTGCCAGTCATGGGTCTTTCAAGCGGAGAGCTTAATCTAAAACATGATTAATGTAACGTTAATGTAAACATATCTTGATCAAATTTCACAATGTTGTTGAGAATGAAACACAGGCTAATGTAGATAGCATTGGATAAATAGTTTGACTTAATATTAATCACTCAAATCCCTTTATTTAACATCACATATCTGCCACATGTAGTTTTAACACTTATCTGACACATATAATTTCTTAACACTTTCGATTTCATGCTTGTAGTTATAATCAAATACTCAGCTGTGGGCTATATTAGGATGCATTCATCTCCATTTTGAACTCCAGAAATAGTAAACCACCTGGGTACCTTTGCAATACTTCATTCAACATACAATGCTTTGGGAAACGCTTATTCTAATTTTGGATACTATTTAGGATATATAATATATAAATTGGGACACAGCAATAGCCTTTTAAATACCCATGAGGCTAAATCAAAAGACAATGGCAAATATGAATTAAGAAAGCGCAGTTGATTTAGATCTGTACGGTGTGTGGACCTCAAATTCAGTGCAATCAAATACAAATACAAAAAATACATCCTGGCCACAGGATCCAGTTCACCCATTCACTTTCATCTGCTCAACCCTCAGCACCTGAATAAAATCTCAGATCTCACAATCAGATGCAAAGAAACTCAAACAAAAAGGATAGTTCTCAGAAAAATAAAAATGGTGTCATCAGTTAATCACAATCATGTCATCTTCACTTATGACTTTTTCTTTCATCTGTGGAACACAAAAGAAGATACTTTTAAGAATGTTTACATTTTTTGTCTATAGGATGAAAGTCAGTGGTCTCCGTGCCCAGAGAGACAAAATTGACTCCCACTGTATGAATCACAATGTTATGAATGTCTGGTCGCATTCTGATCGAAGCATTTAGGAGCACAGAAATTCTCTGTGTTATGATTTCTCTAGACCTTACCAGTGAAAAGTGCAGTTCACACAAACTGCACAGAACAGAGTAAAGGTGTCATCTACATCAGAATGTTACAAAGCCCAGACTAGATATTTTATGTCAGTGCGTTCTGAGATCATGCTCATACCAGTAATCTTGTCCTGTTTTCACACAGAGCATATTACCAGTCATTTACTGGTAATGTTACAATTTCTCATACCGGTAAATAGCAGAATGAATTTAATGGTATTTTTGAGAAATCCTGTTCACAAACGATCTCTTAAGGGTTACTTTTTGGTAATTTATCAGTAAAGACTGTGGGAAAGGACACTGGATAGCAGTTGTAATATGACTCATACTCACTTGCAATTCTACAAATAATACATATACTGTAACATACAGTATGCAACACACATCTACTTCAATTTGCTGCAACACTCAAATCCTGCAGATTGAAAGCTTGCATTCTTTTTTTCAGTATTCCACTGGATACACATCTTCATGTGATACCAATTCAGGTGGAATTTGCTTGAGCTTGTGTTTCCTTTCTCCCACATTTGCTTGTGTGTAAGTGAAAGTCAGTGGAACTGACCGGCACTTTAGTAGACACATGCATGTTGGTTTCAATGTTTTATGAGGACATTCCTAGTTTTTATACCGTACAAACTGAATTGTCTATACCCTTACCCCAAACATCATACCTAAAGCTACACCTCACATAAAACTTTAATTCTGTTTATAAGCTGTTTTCCTCACAAGGACAAAAAGGGAAATAAAGGCCCACCAAGGACAAAGATTTTGGATATTGTTCTCCTGAACCAAACATACCGTACATACTCTTTTTATCTTGGTAATTAATTCAAAGATCAACTGTATGTAAATCTTATACCACACCACTTTATCTGTCTTACTTGAATCAGGCAGAATGCTATAGCTAATGAGCTATAACTGACGAAAATAACCATCATTTTACCCTTCTCAGAATTTGCACTGCACAGCAGTAGTTGCTCTTCATCTTCCTCGCATTGGAGGTTCAGTCTCAGTACTCCAAAATAATCTCAACACACACACTTTTGTAGTAATAAAGCATCTGTGAAAAACACAAATGTGTATGTAAATGCAACATGTTCCTATTTTGGTCCAGACAAAATTGTACGAGCAGAACCGTCTTTTAGGATTTGAAAAATACGTCTCACGGAGCTGTATTTATTCCACAAGCACAACAGGCAGAGGCAATTTAGTAAGCTTAGCCCTGAGGAGCATATGAAATCTCCCAGTGCAGCTGCATGCTGTGTCAGATCTCTCATCCTAATGATGAGCAGTCCATAGAGGAGTGCTCTGAGCAGAAGCTAGAAATATCCCTGTCTCACTCTGCCAGGGCTCAATATGTCACCACGGAAAGGAGAGGAGAGACTGGGCAGGGGGTGTAAAACTGACCGCTTCCCTGCATGAGAAGTGGGCCGCGACTCCACAGCTCCGCGTCCCCTAAACACACGCTGATTAACGCTCGGACAATGGGAGGCCGTGGAGGCCATGAAAGGCTTAGCGAGACATGTCGGCCAGCGACTCGGTGACTTATGGCGTTATATTTTTAAATTGCCCTCTCCAGAGCGTCTGATAAATCAACACACAGGTCATTAAATGGTTCATTATCCTCCTAATGTGATTCATCGGTGGCAGAGGCACGGACCGCATTGACGGACCGACGGGCACCTCGGGCAGCGGCTTCGAGCCGAGCGGGAAGACAGGAGACGGCCCCCTCATGCTGATTTATGATGTTCAGAAGCAGAACACCGATGGAGAGGTCGGTCAGATGGCGCACAGGTCAGCGGATATGTTAGTGGAAACACTTCTTATTTTTGCAACGCACACACACTAGCTTTTATCTGTTGAATATGGGCTTAGGAACAGTTACGTTATATGTGTTCTGTAACGCCACTTTGATACAGACAAACAGACACATAAACCTTGCTTTGCCTGAAGATATGACTCAAGCCTGCTCAACAGAACACAGTGGAAAAGACTTGATTTTAGCATTTTAAATGACAGCTTTCTCCCATTTGTAAATAACCAATGTGGTCATGGTCTTTGCTGTGTTTGGTTTGTGCTGCAATTTATGTATACAGCCTGCCACCGCTTAGAAGAAAAAGTAGCTCTTTTAGGTATTCAAACATTCTGGTGTCATTAGATAATTTGGCACATGCCAAAAGCACCAATTAGCGAGTGTTTTAACTCACTATCACAGAGATCATTCCCCTTTTTCGTTTATCATAGACGTCAAGCTTAGGACGTATGCCAGATTTCTTAGTGGCTGTGGCCGTTATGAAGTCTGTGTGTTTGTTTTTCTGACACAAATACATAGAAATGAACTGTGCACAAAATAGAAGGTAAATGTAGACAGCAATCACATCACCAGTCTGATCTCATTAGTATTCATAGGTAAGGATACATACAGTACAATACATAACCCAATTTAATATTCTGCATCGAACATATTACAATCCTCAAAAACTAAAATAAATTAAAAAAAATTTAAAAATACATTTTAAGTCATATACCTTTTCCTATTGCTTAATAATTACAATGATCTACGTTTTTTCTTAAAAGCAATCAAAATATTCCCCGCAATAATTTGAATTTGTTCCAAGAAACCTATAAAAATAAAATAAATTAAACAATATTAACATATACAAATTCCAACTGCATCCCAAAGAAATCCATTAGAAACATAATATCTTTTAGAAAAGAGACAAATGTGTAAAATCGGGATACACATGCAAATCATTATTTATTTGCTTTGTGTTAACATCAAAACCAATGTCTTCCTTCTTTCTATTGACTTCTATTGCAGTTTATAGCACAGACACAGTGACACATTTTTTTGCATTTAATCACCCTCTAAACTCCAAACCATGGAGTGCTACTCGATTCAGGGAACGTCCTGCATTAGAATGTAGCACTCTAAGGAGCAGTCAACCTTCAAAATCATGTGAGCCTTTCCTGTCTGGAGAGGCTATAATAGAGGCTGGTCATTATTTGGTGCTACTCTGGATTTTTAAGCGAGCAGTTAGGCAGTTTAATTTTAAGAAGACATACAAGTTATTGTGGGAGTAAAAAGGTGAATTAAGATGTTCCCTGGCAGCCATCTGCACCACATTGGCAATTTCACCCCAGAAATATTACCTATTAGTATTAGGAAACATTAGAATTGGCTTCTGAATAAAAATGTTAGTGTGCTCACTAGTCAGGGACACTTATAATCGATTTGCCTCTTAAAACTTCTAGCTGGAATAATTGTCACAGTAACACAGTAACATTTTCACTCAAACAGGCAACGAAAGCTTGTTTACCCAAGAAAATAAAGCTTATTTACAAGTTCATTTTGTCAATGGAGCAACATCTTTACATTGCGGGAAAGCATCTTATTATGTTTCCAATTGCAAATTCTGAGCACTGTAGATTAAATACACTACTTGTTCCCCCGATATGGGCAAGTCTAAGCTTGTAGCTAAAAATCAGAGCAATGGCTTAAAAACAATGTGGGACATTGTGTCTTTGACAGTGTAATTCAGTTAGATTTCTAAATCTTGAATTTCCAGCTGGTTAACTGATGTGTGTGTCAGTCCGCATAAAATTGCATATAGCATATGTTACCTGCAATTCTGCTTTGGGCAGCTAACTTACCCTCCACACCTCGATTATGTGCCTGCGTCTCATATCTAATTCTTACTTACAGTACATACTATTCCCACAAAGCAGATCTGAAGCCAATTCTCAGAGGTACACTAGTAAAATGGTCCGGGTGAGTAATAAGGAAGCTCTCACATCTATGCATATTTAAGAAAGTAATATATTGCATCTGTCACCTTGACTAGATGAGGCACATTATTCCAAAATGTCATGCAAATTCCTTTTATCCAGTTTCTCTTTATAGAGTCAAATGAGAAGAGAGCTTTCTACCACTGTCACAATTTCTTTTCGTCCATGAGTGGGACATTTATTCAAAGCATGCCACACATTTCTCGCTCACTCTCAATTTTCATTATTTGCTCTATTTCAGATTGTGACTCAAAGCATCATCCTGCATATTAAGAGGCTGCAAATACTGCCTGCATTGTATGTAACAGTAAATTCCAATCAGCCAAGAGCCCTTATCTACAAGCCAACAACCTGAGGGATAATACTCTCTTCCACATCCCACCCTCCTCTACTCACTTTCCCTCATTTTCCTATTATTTATTTCAACCTGTCTCCAAATATTCTTTTTGTAACTATTTGCATCTAAACAAAGTGCACATCCATTTTCAGTTTCAGCATTGCCGTCTAATAGTGGAACTGTCTTTTCAAAATGAACATTTAGGATGTTCCAATGGTGCTTTTTAAGACCATCTAATAAATAAATAACTGCAGGGCTCAACCATAAGGATTGCCTGCTGGCCGCAACCATTGAGAGATAAAATTTGGCCAGCAGATGGAACTGTCACTAAATAAAGGTTTCTTTCTGTTGATCTTGTGCATACATTTTTATGCCTTGCAAATAGTATACTGGAGTAATGGCCGCTGTAAATTCAGTTTGGGCATAGTGATTGACATTTTAAAATAAATTAAAATGGAAAATATTTCTGAATATCACTGTTTTTAATTTATTTTGGATCAAATAAATAGCCTAAACACCTTAGTGACCCCAGATGTTTCAGTGGTCTTGCTTTGTTGCTGTTGTTTGGCATCAATGTAATGTTATTTAACTGATCAACAAAGAGAAAGTTTTGTTTATTTATTCACTTTTTTATGTAGGTATGAAGTATGAGTGACCCCTGCTGGTGTTCTGTTAAAATTTTCATCTTTCATTTTGAGACCACGCCCTTTCCCATCTAATAAACGATTCTTACGAGGAGATATGTTGTGTGTGCGGCGTGCATCTGTGAAAACTCACAGTTTCCCACGTGAGGAGGGAATATTATTGCATCTATTCGTTTTCTGGTGTGATTATATATGTCCATCAGTTTACACTAAGGACGCTTGCAATCTCGCACTGCCTCGCAAATCATTCTGATTTGAAACTAAAAGACAGAAAACAGACGTTTTGACATACTGAGAGATAAACAAAAGTATGTGTGTGAGAAAATATTTGTGGTGATTAAAAATAAATGAAGCAGTGGATGATAAGCTTTTCTCTGCTATTCTAAAGCACTATTCTGCATTGCCATATTATACACCACTTTGTTAATGGAACATAAAGTAAGAATTTTCAGTATGAATCATCAACCTCTATAACAGTAGAGTTATTTAGCAAATGGTAAGGTACTTCTGGCTTTGTAAAACTTCACATTAGATTAGCCACTGTCACCTTCTGGGAGCAGGGACAGACAAATAATAGGATGAGTTAGGGATAGTGCTCACACTTTCTTTAGTAATAGAGTGTTCAGATGCAGCAGGGCCACATGTGAGCCACTGTAAATGACTTCTCAGCAACAGAGAAGCCAATCTCTTTTAGAGCATTTAGTCACATTGCAACAGAGGAAGTGATGCAGTTCATTCATGCTGGGGCAGAGACAGGAGAATGCATTGTGGCAGGAGTGTGTCGCTTGCTCTGTTTCGCCTCAGTCTCACATCTCAATTTATCAAAGGAACTTTGAGTATCCAGGGCACACAGCGGAGGCAATGAAATGCTGAGTCATAGAAATGAAAAGGGGGAGAAAGGAAGAAAGAGAGAGAAAAACCGCAGGATAACACGATATGCTTCTCTGAGAGGTTTATTAAAAATATTAAAATTCTGTCATTATTTAATCACCTTTGTTGTTGTTCCAAAACTATAACTTTTACTTCTGAAAAATAAGATATTTTTGCAGTATGTTTTTTCATACAGTGAAAGATTGTGGGGTGTAATGCTGTTTTAAACCCTACTGACTTGTATTCAATGGATAAAAAAAACATTTTCTGTAAAATATGTTCTTTTGTGCTTCACAGAATAAAAATAAATAAAGTAAAAGGTTATACAGAATTTTAACAGTATGAAAGAAATTTAACAATGACAATATTCTTATTTTTGTATGAACCATCCCATTAATTACATCACAGACCTATTTTAAAGAATAAATTTACCCCAAAATGTTATTTTGTCATCATTTGTTCACCCACTCATCTCAGCTTTGTTCTTATACTGAACAAAAGAAGGGTTTTGGTAATCCAAAAGGAAGTCAGCGGGTACCATCAATTGTTGGATTACCAGCATTCTTTAAAATATCTTCTTTTATGTTCAATCTTAGAAAGAAACGGTAACACTTTGCTTTACAGTTACACTCTATTATTTGCTTATTAGCATGCATATTACTAGAATATTAGTCAATTATTAATGTCATAACGAAGGCTCCCACACCGCCTCCTCCGGATCACCAGAGGGAACCCTCACCTGAGTACTAGCCAGTATTTTGGACTCCCATTCCCACAATGCCTCTTACCTGGGACTGAACACACACTCCTGCACCTCATCACCACATCCACTTACTGATCACACACACACATAAAAGCCAGACCCAAACGCCATTCAGTGCAAAGTCTTGATTTGCCACGGCTGTCATTTCTGAGCGTTACCCTGAGTAAATTTAATCTTGGACTGTTTACTCCCTTACGATTGTTTTCTGCCTGCCTTGACCTTGCCTTCTTCCTTTGAACTGTGATTGTTTGCTGCCTGCCCTAAACTCTGCCTATGTGCCTTGACTCTGATTCTGGTTTGCCTCCATTGCACTGTTTTACGGTTTCTGACCCAGCCTGTACGGCTACTCTATTAAAGATGCTGCAAATGGATCCCTCTCTGCCTGGTCCTTCCTTACAATTAATGCCTTATTATACATGACCTTATTCTACGTCTCTGCTACTACCCAATACCTAAGCTTAACAACTATTACAAATATAGTAGCATTACATTATTACTGTACTAACTACTCGCAAGTAGCAAATTACAATTTATTGAGGGAAAAGCCGTAGTTAATAGTTAACAAGTGTTACCTAAAGTGTACATGATGGCAGTTTTTTTCTTAGTTGTGTGAACTATCCGTTTAATTTTATTTCACTGTCAAGAAGTTGTACATTGAAATGTTTGTCCATGAAACTAAAGTCATAAAAGTCACACAGCACAGCACTCATTACATTTAAAATGCAGCACTCATGTTTTTCAGTAAAGCTCTGGGCCACAAGATAACTAGGAGAAGATGAAGCCTCAGCAGAGCTTAGAAACATTTACATGTCTTTCTTCTTTTCAGACACTGTGATGCTTCAAGCCACTCTCCCATGGGCAGCGCACTGGAGACTGAAAGAAATGACAAAACTCAGACAGACTGAGTGTTCGTCTCTCTTGTGGGAGTGAGAAGAGCTGCCCCTCTACAGGGACAGCTTAAAGCAGAGTCCTCCTGATCTGCCCTGTCTTTATCACCACATATCTCAGCCCTCATCTAAAATGACACAAGCTACAATTTCCTTTACCAACAGGGTTAGAGCTCCCTGATATCATCCAAAGCAAGTTCACTCTCTACTAAAGTGTTGTTACGATTTGCAATCAGAAGTGTAAAATAGCAGAGATTTTAAGAACTTTATTGCTTGCTTGTTTGTAAACAGAAGCTGATTATATACCTCAGATGCAGTCTTATTATAAACTAAATGGCAATTAGTGGCAAACTTGATTTCTGCTTTTAAAAAGAGATAATCTGGGGGTCTACAGAAAATCTATGACAAGTTCGCACTGAAGATTTATTTTTTGATGAGTAAACTTGACTGTGCTGATGATGGTGTAACACAAAATTCTGAATTGGGTCTCTTTCAGTCCAAATTTCAACTTGGTCACATTCCCCCAGAAGTCAAAATGGAAGTGACAAGGAATTTACTGAACTGTTATTATATAAATCCACCAGGGGTGCATTCTGGGGGGGGGGAGCTGTTCCTTCTTGGTCCATAAAAATCCATTTATTAAAAATGATGAAATACAACATATCAAGTTTTAAATGTATTTGCTCATCTGAATTTATTTGATCAAAAATACCAGAAAAAAAGTAATTGTAATCAATATTATTACAAATATTTTTAGAATCAACTGGCGCTTAGAAAACTCAGTAACTCACAACTCATCTATCTTTTTAAAAAGCCTTTTTTAAATGATTTTAAACAATATCTGACTGCAGTTTCTATTTAGGAAAAAAAAAAAAAAATAGTCTCATAACGTTTATACACAATTAATGACATAGGTCGCATATGAGTAGTTGACAAATAAAAATTGGACTGTGTCTTATGGTGTGACAACAAAAAAAAAAAAAACATGAGAGAGGTTTATCTTCAATGTTAGGGTTCTTGTCATTGTTGTTGATTACATTCTTCTGTCACACCATAGGACACATTGATACATCAACTACCCATTTATGTTTTCGCAAATCTCCAACAGGGAGTAGTCATGTTGTCTTACTACTCTATCACAACCTCCAGAACTTTGTCCCAGATTGACGATCCAACATCGACCCCAAGCTACTTTTATGTGCCAATTAAGAACCAAAGCAGAAACATCCAGGAGCTTGTTAAGTAGCAGCAAGGTGCCTTTGAATGGTCCGCTGTGGAGCTGTCTCTTGAGGACAGGCCAAGCAGGCCCCATTACAGCAGACAGCGACCAAACTGATAGCAGAGATAAATGATGTGAGACCCGTAATACCGGGCACCCTGACTCTGATAAATAAACATGGCGAGATCTCTGCCATTGTTTAGTGTGGCAGGAGCGTGGATGGCTCTGAACTCACACAGCTAACCACCAGCACAACACCGACTCATGAATAAGCTATGAGGGTTGCAGCAGGCTAAGGCAAACATGTCCCTCTCTCAGAAAAAGAACCACTCTGGAAGCAGAGCGGAGGATTTGTGTGCCAAAATATTCAGTGGGTATTCGTAGTGTGACGGTAGAGCCACAATCCTCAGCGCTAATGGTGCGTGCGATGCGCCTATAATGTGTGCGTGCTGTGTACAATAGTTTGTATTTGGGCAATACTTTATCTCAGTTACTTCAAAAATTCTTTCTGCGATACAGTGACAACACTGCATCACCTGAAAGTTTGTGGAAAAAAGAAGGGCTTTGCTGCCCCTGGTGGTGGTGAAGGTAAATGCGCCACCTCTCTTGTTGTTCTCGCACATCAGTGTCTGTGTCCTTGAGCTTCTGCACAAGCTCCTCACCTGCACGGATAATAATGCCAATAGCAATTTATTGAGAATCTGATTTCATTTGAAGCTTGATGCTCAATGCTGACTTAAAAGCTGCCCTGTAAAGCACCAGGGGACAAAGAGGGAAGAATATTTTAGTGCATGTGTTAAAGTAAACTAGGAAAGCATCTTAAAAGGATATTTTACTTATCGTTTACTCTCATGTCAATTCAAACACGATTTATTTTCTTTCTTCAGTCATAAACAAAAGATTTAAAAAAAATGCAACAGACCCAGTGAACGTTCTTTAAAATATATTTTGTTATGTATTTAAGAAAAGCAAAGAACTAGCTAAAAGCAATAGGATTTTTACTTTTGGGTAAAGTACTGCTTTAAGAAAGTAAACTGCTGTTATTGAGGGAAGCCTTCAGCACACTTTAGCATAAGCTCAGTCGTGTGGAACAGAAGCAGGTCAATATTGTAGCTCTGTAACAGCGGGAGGCTTTCGGCAAAATGTAGACAAGTTTCCTCTCTGTCTATGACATGATGACTGGGCAGAAAACTTGCGGGGTGGAGTGGTAACACAAATAAAAAAGGAAAATGAGTGCTAAATGGGAGCTAAGAGAAAACAGGAGAGTGAGAGGTGAGAGACAGCAAGAGCGAACAAGATTGCGTCCTCATTGCATTAGCTTCAATTTGTTATAGGCAAAAGCTGGCACCGCAGTGACTCAGACAGTCAGACCTGCTCCGTTATTCTGTCTTTAATTCTAGGAGCGTGCTGTGCCTGCCAGAGACATCTCGTCCAATTCAATAGACTACCGACCCACAACAGCAGTTATTTTGCATTATGTTAGTGATCATTAGTGGTGACCGAATCAGTTTTTGGACAAATCTATTCAGTGAACAAATTGTTTTTGTTCTGTTACATGGATGTTTTTGTCTGTTGTGTGTGTTCTCTGAAGTCTCACCTTTAGAAAACAAAACATTTTAAAGGCTGAAAAATAAAAGATAGCTCAAATATTTTGCAAGTGCCATTAAACAGTGCCTAAATTCAATTTCTAAGACTTTCAAAAATATATAGGTTTATAATTACACATAAAATCTTGAAAAACAATAAAAACGAGTTATTGTGTAAAAGGATGCATAAATAATACTAATCAATAAGATGCAATGCTGAGGGGCATTTCATGTTAGAGCTACTGAGCGAATATGCCCAACACTGAACAAATAGGCTTTTCAAGTCTAAATTAAGCAATATAAACAATATAAAATGTCCATAACAATATATAAGATGAGGAAAGCGATAGATCTGCTTTGTTCTGGGGAAAATGCTTGTGATCTTTAAAAAAAATCTTTTTGGAGTGTCTTGTTTCAGTTGAGAACTCTGTGTGTTTGTGTATGTGATGTAGAGACAATATAATGAACTACATAGTTTGGATATGTGAATCTAACTTTACTCACATTATAGGCCTGCCTCCATAGTGTGTATATACACCTCTAAGTGTTTATATACTATATATAACAGCTTGATTGTTTAAATCATTGCAAAATGTGAACAATATTATCACACAGCTTTAAATATGATTAGGGTTAGGGTTAGGGTTAAATATGATTATAGGGCATGATATCCGTAAGAGTCCTTGAAAAAATGTGTATCATGAAAAGCATTATACAAAAAAAAAAATTATATATATATATATATATATATATATGTATAGGTTAGTGAAATTTGATTGAAAGCAGTATATTTGTTTCTTACAATACATCAGTGCAAAGTGGTACAGACAATCAAGAAAGCACTCTGAATTGAACATGAACTAATTCATATCCATATGGTTTTATTTGTGTGACAAAAGGTGATTGAAATCTGTGCACCTACATTTAAAGGTATTTAGAGCCTCTCCCTCTTCTTCCAGTGTCTGATCTGTGCTCATTGATTAAGCCAGAAACAGAGCCATTAGTATGCAGGTCCTGCCCCCAGACACAAACCAGGGGAGAGAGTGTCTGCGAGTAGCCGCTGTGGCTGTTACCACTGTTTTCTATAGCAGCCATCCAAACCCACCCCCCACCACCAAGCACGAGTCTTTGCTAATGAAAGCTGACTGCACTTTCATACGAACGCTCACTCTCAACAGCTTTACGCCTCTACAGACACATGCTGAAGCCGACAGTTACACACGCCCAGAGACGTAAATACACACCAAATTGCTCTCCTCTCGATCTCTCTGACAGATATGCATACACACATTAATCCACAAAAGGAGGGGTGAAGGAGACAGTTTGCCAAGCATACGTGGAGGAAGCTATTCTACAGTGCTTGACAAAAAGGTTCAATTTCCTTCCACTTAATCTTTAACCCAAATATAGAAATGGGAGGCATTTTATCATCTTACCTCTTTACTGCAATCAGATCAGCCACACTTAATGCTTATTGTCATCTGTCAGATTTTTTTGCTTGTCTTTCATTCTCCTTTCCTTCCTTTTCCTTTCTCTCATCCGAAGGCAGCAGGTTTCCTTTATTACACTATTCTCTATTCTCTAAGGTTTAATCTCACCCTACATTCATATCAAATGCAAAATGGGTAGCTTGAAATCGGCAGTCCCAATGCCATCGCTTCACTGTCCCTGCAATTCATCTTCAACAATGGTGAGGCAATCAAAGAGACAAACATAAGCACAGAAATCAAGTGCACTTATCTGAGAAAATATGTGCATAGAAATCACACTATAGTCTCAAGGTAAATGCAATCATTACAGGTGGTCCTTTCTCACAGCCTGTTTTCCTTACAACTTAAGAATCTTAAAAAAAAAAAAATCAATCATTCACATTTTTTATTTCTAAAATTAAAGGTATTAAAGGCAGGGTAAGCAATTTCTGGAAGGCAATGCTGATATTTGAAATCACCAAAACAAACACACTCCACCCCACACAAACTAACCTAGGCAACGATTAGCTCTGTGAAACAAAACAGAACGCAAGTGGTGTGACAAATCTCAGACAAAAGACTGCTGCCGCATTCTATTTGTGACTTGCTGACACAAATTTAAAATGATTTTCAACGGTCACTTTATTGTTTCCAGTGTAGGCAGAGTTAAGCTGTTGTGGCACGGCATCTAGTGTAGACATGGTGTTAACTTACTCACCTTGACTTCTCTCCAGCGCTGGAAAGCTGATACAATATTTACACTCGTCCTACTTCTTGCCATATCGTTCTGCAGACATTTTCCTTTTTTTGATTTTATCTTTCAGTCTCTTGGCTCTGTTGTTGATTGGACACTCTCCTCCACATCATTAGTAGGTATGCCCCTTACTGCTGATTGGTCACAAGTTTGTTGTGGTAGAAGAGAGCAGGGACGAAAGCAAAATCTTTCAAAAAAATTTATAAGATGATGTTTTGGACAGAGATACATTTTTACAGTTGTCAGTCAAACAATATCAGGTGGTATTTTGTACAAATGTAGAATGACTTCAGTATAATTTCACTTTGAACGTAAATTGTACATTGTCTTTTTTGACCCCATCAGAAGGTACGAAAGTAACACACAGGTGGTTCAAAAGTAACACAAAAATACAAGCTAGATTTTTTTTTTTTTTTTTACTCTTGATTTATTAAATAGATCTGACTAATATGTAACAGCAAACATATTTTGTTCTTTGTCTTAGCAAAAATCACTTTAAATGTTAGTAATCATCTGTTTCAAAAGTAACCCAACAGTACAAAATTGAATTGTTTGGAATATATATTTTTATTGACAATGTCAATCCATTTTATTAAAAAAAATAGTTTGACAGTATAAATAATATTCCCGACTGGACCTCCTGACATTAAAAGGTGCCATAGAATGAAAAACTGAATTTACTTTGGCATGGTTGAATAATAACAGTTCAGTACATGTACATAACAT
>JAUCMU010000125.1:20231304-20243337 GCA_032275025.1 Enteromius treurensis
CTGACGTCCCAACTCATCATTGGCTGATTCAACACACTATTCAGAGCCGTCACGCTGAGGGCATTCCCAAAGCGTCTTGTCGACGCAGCATCTCGTTCCTTCAAGGAACTAGGGTTATATACATAACCTAGAGACGTTAGTTGACGTGTGGGACTATTTAAACGGGACCATCAAAATAGTGTTACCCATTTTTCCTGGTAACTGTTCTTTAGCAGAGATTGTCAAAGGCTGGTGTAGTGATGACAAAACTGTGCTGTGCATTCCAAAACTACATTTATCAATGTGTTCTTTAGGGATTGAACCCATTATCTTGGCATTGCTAATCTAATGCAATACTGCATTATTTGAGCCTCAGCGTTATTTTGTAGTGTTTAAATGTAGTCTATGTATGTCAAAAGAGGCTTCCTGAACTTCAATAATTAAATTATTGGAAGAACACAACACAATTTCAACATAATTTCAGTTTAATTTTAACTTATTATCATTTGCGTAATCTTTTCTTTTTATTTATTAATTAATTAATTTAAAAAAAAATTGTATATTGCACAATATTTAGCTTTTTTTTCTTTTTTTCATTCATTCATTATTTCATTACTTTAAAATACAGGTCCACCCCTAAATGTAACCATATGTGGGATGTAAGCAGATAGTACAAAAGAGATTAGAGTACAAATTTATATAAATTAACCACCAGTCTGCCAAAATGTAACCAAAAAAAAACTAAACACAAATTGTATATTTTGAACATCATCTCCACCAAAATAAAACAGCTTCTTCTGTCCTGCACATCACTGTGTCTCCAACCTCTGGGCCCCTCAGACACCTTTCCTGCTTACTTTAAAAGTTGTTTCAAAGTCTTTTCTTTTTTTCTCTTCTCTGCAACCTTAACACATTGTCTACATTTGCATCTCTCAAACGGAAACCTCTCTCGCTCCCCTCTTTCCACCTGCATGTGTTCCCTTCCCAGCTTTCTTTACAAAGAGCCGGCATCTCAGCTGGAGCTTTCCTCCACGCATACAGAGTCTGATGCTCCTGCAGGGAAGGAGAATTCTCCTCTCCGTCGCCACAACAGAGGAGCCACATCAAATGGCAAACACCACCACAGGCTGCCTGAGCTTCAGAGAGGGAGATAGAGAGTGGGGAAAAAGAGAGAGCGAGATAGAGGGAGAAAGAGAGCGGGAAGCATGTTGTTGTGATAAACTGTGCCCCAGCGCAGGCTTGTTTCTGCTAACTTGTGTCTGTGCACTACTGTGAGATGTGAAAACAGTAGCACATAATTTAGCACTAGGTGAATATAAGTGACCTGCTGTGACCATAGTTTTAAACCCAGAAACACATTTATGTTGTAGTAACTAAATCTTTGCTTTTAATTATGTAATAATGTTTAAATCTTATATTTATTCAAATAAACTACTCTTTAATGTAAATGTAATTATTTGAAAGCTGATAATTTGCAGTTTTAACAGTTTGCTTAATCACTTTTTTGGCTAAATAGCACATACTGCATTTGTCACATACAGCATGTGCTTCACTTGTGGTTTTGTGACCAAAATGATCTTGTCAGTTGGAGAAACTATATCTACGAAGATCCGCCTGTCATCTTTGGCTATTATTAGACCTGTCAAAAGAAGTTTGTACATAAACAGATTCTATAGCTTGCAGAGAAACCCACTCAATGTGTTTTTACAGTTCTGACCTGAAAAGGACGCTGGTGTTATTAGCCAGCAGCATCAGAAAACCCATCTTGAGAAGACAGAACAGAATAGTGAAGGCTGCCGGCTGATGCCTGGCATGCCCAACATCCCTGCACGTGTCAAAAGAGGTCTCTTTATTGGCAGATACACGTGTCAGAAGAAGTAACCACATGTTCATAATGATAATTATACCTTTCACTGTACCACATGTCTCATATTCAAAGTGTCAAAACTGTGTTCTTCTTACCGCCCAGAGGTAAGAACAGAGTAGACTTGGGTACGACCAGCATGAAGGTTAGAGAAGGGCCGGAGCCGAACACTAAGGCTAATTAATGCAGATACAGTATAAACACTCGCTGGCTGCTCAACATGGTGTTTGCCCACCCACTGTTAGCAAGTTCTGAAAGACGGAAGACATCTGCCCTGGATTCACTGGGCTCTGAGAGACAAGTGGAATAGTTAAACAGACAACCAAGCCACAGTCTGCTCAGTCTAGAGAATATGTGAAAGTTTAAGATGCCTTTCATATCTTAAACTGTTCACAAACTGCCCTCAGCACATGAAAAATCACTTATATGAAAATATTGTTAATATAATCATCTAAATAATGCAAAATTACCCAATGCATGTAAAACATGTAAAAACACTTTGAATAATTCTCTGTTTGTTTGGGGGGGGGGGGGGGGGGTTTGTTACAGAGTCACAACATCCACAGCAGCAGTGCCCAGTTTATAAAGCACCTTCAATTTTTTTCCCTTAAGTATGACACTTAAAGCGTGATTTTTTTAAAAGGGAATTACTTAAGGGTGTTGCATACAATCCCTTAAACCAGCGGTTCTCATTTCCACCCCTCGCGTACATTTTGTATGTTTCTCTCATCGCTTCAAACGTAAGTGCCCTGCAAGTTCATCCACAGAGCTCACTTCTAACAAGCTGATTATTGGAATCAATGAATGAGAATGTTGAGAATGTTGACTAAGAGAGACATGCAAAATATATAGAGTGGGGACTGGAATTGAGAACCACAGCCTTAAACTATACCCTTAGTTAAGGGAAACAGTATTTCATGACAGCGACCTGGGTTTTGCTGTTAAAAATATCTAATATTTTCCATATCTTGCCATGGACACTTTATTTGTTAATGTAAATAGCAGTGTAAGTTTTCACATAAACAACATTTTCAAGGACTAATGTGAATTCAATCTCCAGATTCGACTTACCAACACCAGCTCCGCCAAGGCAGATCTTCAGTTTTGCACATTGGCAGCCATCAGTCAACTATTGAAACAGCACTACTCGCTGCATGTTGATTTGCATCACTGCAAATCTTCCAGCGACTCACTGCCTACTCCTTGGATCAACCAGCGTTGTGTCCTCCTATAGTAACCAGTGTTGGGAGTAATGCGTCACAAAAGTAATGCATTACAGTAATAAATTACCTTTTGCTGTGACGCAGTAGAGTAAGGCATTACTAATCAAGTTTCAGTGATATTTTACTCGGTACATGTTCAGTAATGCTTGCGTTACAGCACACTTTTAGCCAAAATTTTTATTGTTCAAAAAACAGCAAGACACAAGATATTAACGTATAAAAAATAGAGTAGGCCACATTGGTGGGTGCAAAGCTTCTGCTTCAATGGTGTGGTCTCGGAGCTGAGGGGGTGGAAGCCGTGATAGGCTGGAGTTCACTTTGGACTGGCCAATGTATTGAGTGACAATATATTCTGGGTTGAGTTGTGTCTGAGGCACAGAGAGGCTGTGTTGGATGAACCCCTGTGGAAAGGATGGAGGTGGGAGTGGTTTCTTTGGACTCACTAAGTTCTGGAAAGCTTTTTTGATGATCGATTGATCTGAGAAAATACTCACTCACTTTGTAGGCACTGGATGACCGGTGTCTGAATTTGTTGTTGTGACAGTGCTTTTTCTGCTGCAGTAATTAGTAGGGGGAAAGCTTGTTGGAGCTGTGGCCGGTGGCTGGATTGCTGGCTGGAACAGAGCTGGTGACCAGGTGAATGGGAAGGAGCTTAGTTGGTGGTTCATGGGACCAGACACTTCGACTGGATGGGCTTCCCTGCTGGAGGCCTGAGGAGGCAGAGCCGCTAGCAGTTTGATCCAGGGCATTCCCGATGCTGACTGAAGGCCTTCTGCCGCGGCCGGTTTGAAGAAAAGAAGATCTTGCATCAGAGTTGGTGACAAGGTGAGTATTGCTGTTTTTCTTTGGTGCTGTCTTTCCTTTGTCCAGGAGTGGGGTGGATGGTGGAACTAAGACTAAGCTCATATCGAAAGTCGCAGAAGCCAGGCTACATTCAGTGCAGAGCAACACCACCAAACTGACCTGTGTTTATGCCTATATTGTGGTTAAGAGGGAAACCTCCTCCTCATCTCCTCATATCCAGTCAGACATGTACCGCAAGCGTTGATAACTGTTCATATACCATCTTTTACGCATTCAGATGTTATTCCAATGACCTTCCAAAAATCTATTTCACAGTAAGCCATCATAGATTCCTCATACTTGAATCATAACATTCAATCTACTTCACAAGTTTCACCTCCAAAGGAAGTTCTCCATGTGCACTCCATACTGGTAAAACCACTGGACCATGGCTACATTTGTCATTGTTCCCCCTCTGTGATAGCCTGGGCCTGCCCGTACTTCCTTTGACGCTACATTCATTTTGTGAGCAAAGTTAGTCTGGCCAAGCTGCCGTTTTAGAGCATTTAAGCATTCAAACTAGCCTTAGAAGAGTGGCGGCATTGGCTGAAGACAGTTAAACATCACTTTAAGTCACCACCACAACCACGAGTCTGGGAATCTGGGAAGCCAGAAGATTAAAAACTTGTTAAGCTTGCTGGGCTCCCTTTACCAGATTCAATTTCACTGTGACTTACCGGCCAGGGAGAAAGAACCACATCAGTCCCTCGTGTACTCAGCCCATACATCACCTGGCTCTGGCTCTGTATTTAACAGGCACATACATAAGATGCATTGGTTGTGTGATTAGTGACAAGCATGGAGAGAGAACAAAACAAAATGCCAGTAATAAATTAAAAGGACAACCCGAGGGTTTGTAAAGAAAAATGTCAGAGGATTTCCCATACTGCAGCATAAAAGTGCCAAGACAATTTTTGATATATCTCTGATTGGATTCATCTGAAAGAATAATACCCCATTCTTCTAGGATGCTTCAAAGGTAAGTAAAATACAGGTTCATTTTAATTTTGGGGTTAACTAACCCTTTAATTAGTTTAAAAAGGATTACCCACTCTTCCAGCAACTGTATATAGTGCTACCAACTATCCATATTTTGCTGGTTAGGTGAGCCTTCTGACATTCCAAAGGGCTACCATTAGTTCCGAGAGAGTGAGATGGTTTGGAACTCCGCTCACACCCAGGGACCCAGGATACCCAGGGGAATCCAGTGCAAAAGGTCTGGTTCTTAAAAACAAGGGAGATCCATGTTCAACTGATGATTCGTGTCTATGTTGGTTCATCCACCATCCAGAGGTGGATCAATGAAGTCACTTACAGGCTAAACCTTGCTCCTCACCATAGGGTCTGGTGCTGATGACGTACCACTACTCTATCAGTGGACCCTTCGAAGGAGATCATCTACATCAAGAGGCAAAGGCTGCCCGCCATGGTCATCAGTCATTGCATTATTGACCATTTGTTAAACTGTTTTATTAGCAAGAAATTAAAGTCACAAGGTAATAGAATTAGTGATAGATCTAACTATTCACTATTATGACATATATCTGAGTGTAACTGATGGAGGATTAGTTCAGTTCAATGGTTGTTGATTGGATGGAGACAGATCTGAATGTCAGCTTGCAGTTGATTGTACAAAAAGCATGGGTTTATGCAGATTAAATAATTGGAGAAAGTCTGCAGTCCATCGAAAAAATAAGTATAAATGGATGAATCATTCACAATAAGATCAATATAATTTGTTAAGAAATATATAGCACACTATTTAGCCACACAATCCAAAGCAGCACTAAAAGAATCAAACTGGACAAACTGTTGTTGTTGATTTGGCTAAAATTCATTTAGCAATGGTTTTTGGTAAGACATTTGTTCACAATTATCTTTTTTCTAGCTATTTTAGATGGACCCCTGGGAATATTAAAAAACACTTTTAGGATGTGCAACAAACTTTCAGAAAAATCTGGAAACCGAATGTTATGTGATCCTTCTTGCATTACTCCTACATGCTTCTATTTCCATTCTGGACACTATGTGTGAAGCACTACAGCACATTAGTTGGCTGAGGAGCCATGCTGTTCTGGGCCCAGCAAACAAACATCCAGCTTATAGTCAACATCAATAAGACTTTAAGGGATTTTTCATTGTTTCAACTTACTTTAATGAATATTTCATACAATAATGAAGTGAAAAAACAAGAGCCTTCATTTCTCTCAAGGCTCATAATTCAGTGCTTTGTTGGTGGGCATGTCTAAACAGAAGGTGATGCTTTCCTGACCCCAGAAGGGACTGTGGTTGTCGTCCACCTTGGGCCTTTGAGTCTAGCTCCAGCAGATGGTGAAGGACTCGGGGTGCTGACACCTTAATGAGAGCAAATGAAAGGAAAAATCAGTGGGCACAGAAAACCCTGCTAGGAGACAATCTGCAAAAATTTGAGCCAAAAGAACCTGGAATAGAGTGTTTGTGCTGCAATTGTCCCTGCTTGGGGGCAATTTGGAAAAAAATAAATGAATAAACAGTTTTGCAGGAATAGCACATTGCTTGTTCAAGCAATTAACTTTACCATTAAAGACTAGATTCAAGAGTGTATCTGTTTGCAATTAATTACAAAATATAAAATAACAGTTGCAGCAACACTATGGAGCAGTTGTAGTTACACAATCCTAAAGCTGTTGTATAGTAACGCTGAATACCACCTGAGACAAAGAGGCCAACAATAAGTCACACATAATAAGAATCCCATGGCAAAAGCAAAAGATCCAATGTAAACAAAATGAAAAAAAAATTGTGTGCAAAATAGAATAAAGGCCACAATAAAAACTTATTTTGTCCAAGTAAATGCCTTAAACTGGGTATAGGAAAGGAAGAATTAGCTCTTAAAGAGCAGATAATTGTGGAATGGCTAGCTTGCAAATGAATTGCAAATGAATTTAAACTCAACTTCTAAGTGCCTCTATGCCAGAGTATTTTTTTTTATCCAGAGAAAAATCTTAAACTTTGACAGGCTATGTTTCTTCTATGCAAAAGGGCCATTAAAGCACCATTAAAATGAGAATAGGAAAAACTAAAATAACCACAAAGTAAGCCTTTCCATCTTTCCTTCATTTCTGTTGAATGTGAGCACTGAATATTTTTGAGCATGGTGTAGAGGGAATAAATTATGCAGATTACTCGGTTTCTATTATTGTTTCACAGGTTGCTGCTTTTAGTTATGCTGTTGTTATATTTGCTGTCACTTTCAATTATTTGTCATGTGGTGATATTCAGGACTTGGGTTTTAACTAATGTGCTCTCTGTCAACACTATTGGGTTAAATGGGTGAAATGCATGTCTAAGCCATTCTGTTGGGTTTGTTATCTGACTAATCATTCACATGAACCACGTGGCAAAGCTAAAACGGAGCAATTCCATTTCAATCGACTCGCAAGAGTTTGTTCACTTCATGGAAATTGATTTTGATTTCATAACATAGGATGCACAATTGTATCTACTGTACCAGGGCTGTGCAGAGACCAGTATGGGGGTGGGTGCCCTTTGTTACTAATAGGGGCAAATTGCAGGCTGATAGACAGAATCACGTGATAGTTACTTCATAAATCAATTTTCAAACGCATTTTGACCTAAATGAACCGTAATACCAGCCCATTAAAGGAAGCCATAATCAAAAGAGTCAGACAGACCAACAGCTCATCTGAAGGGCAATATCAACAAGTGGCTCCCCTACACATCTCTCTCCGTTATGGTAACCGTTAAACTTTCTTATAAAATGGCTGCAAATGAACCAAAACCACCCAAACTATATTGAACATAAACACACATAACATAACTAAATTTTATGTGCACTACGGTTTCTTTTGAAGGGGGGGTTAGTAAATGCTTGTATTTTGTTTATTTTGCTGCAGAAAGGAGGGAAAGACAAGAGAAAGGCTTTATTTACAACAGATAATTAGAAAAACAAAACAAAGCCACAAAAAGAAAAACAAAGTCATTTAATCCACCTGGTCTTCAGTCTTTGGCCACATGTTCTCATCCATATCTCACCTGATATCTTTTCTGGCAAGGTATCCTTGGGGAGAATCTTTTGATGTACCTTATCCACCCCTGGTATCATTCAGCTGTGATGTCTTGGCATGCAGCATCCTTTGCATCTTGGAGGGACATTGGGCTCAGTGGCGAATGGTCAAAAACCTTCCAGCTGCATGCTCAGAAAAACTCCTTAGTGGGGTTGAGGAAAGGAGAGCAAGAAAAAAGGGACATCATTCTCGATTGGGTGTCAAACTGCAATGAAGCCAATGAGACTAGAGGCATGCAGGTCCAACTGCAAGCTTTATTAGAATGAGACATGGGCAAAAACAAAGGCAGGTCAATCAACAGCAAACAGGTATATCATATGATAAATCCGGGGCAGACTGAAGACGGGATGAGACAAACCAGGCAAGGAACGAGGCCCGAATGAAACCGACTAGGACTATGAACTAAGAAACTACACTTAGAGTTGAACTAAGAAACACAGGACGGCTCCATATTGCAGCTATCACTGGGAAAGCGATAAACGCAGAACAATTCTCAGCAGTGAGTGAGAGAAAGTCCAAGGCTTAAGTAGCATATGTTGGACTGGATGCAGCTGTGTAATCAGGTGAGTGTGCAACTGAATGCAGGTGAAACCAATCTGTGCAATGGATTATGAGAAATGAAGTCTAGGGTGATATGCAATAGTCTGTGTGGTCTGATACTCCATGTGGTGAATAATCTTGTGGTAAACAAATGGAAGTTCATTGACCAAATTCAAGACACAAACCAGGGTTTGACTGCACTGGGAATGGTAGGATGCCACTTTGTCCCATGTAATGACTTATATTGGCAAGTGGTCTCCCACCTATCCCCCTAGCAATAGAATTAAATACAGGGGACAATATGACAATATGAACAGTTGTTCACTTTGACTTTGACCTAAAAGTTAATTTTAGAGCATGATGTGGTCCCACTGTATAACTTTTTAACTACTTACATTTAAAATAATCAATTGGAACAGTGCACTTAGTGTTGACTCACTGCTGACCCATTCCCACACCTTAACCTACCCTTAAACTTACCCATATCGCCAAACTTGTCTATAACCCTACCCGTAATAAGTACATATTAACACCACCTAAGAGAAAGTGGGACCCATGGTGTTATTCTCATTCACACTTCAATATTATCAGCTACCACTAATGTATTTATATTTGCCTTCTGTGTTTTCGTAATGCACTTTGAGCATAATATTTGCACAGGTTCTCCACCTCCTACTCCAGAAAGCTTCCAAACTCGTACAAGAAATGTACATAAACTTATCTTTTTTTTTTTTTTCATTTTGCATCTCTGATGTTGAATCACCTGCCATGCTTCCCTCCAAATACAGTTGAAAAGACCATTTCACAAAGGCCTTTGAATTGATGGGAGCACTAGGTAACCGCTTATAACTTACAGGACAGGCCAATTCTTACTGCCACAACACAATGGAGGAAAAAGAAAAATAATGTCAAATTTTACTAAATACAATAGCTCTTGATGCTCATGTCATGAGTACTGGAGGTCTTTGCTGGCCTGTTACTATGGAGGCAAACATTCAGTGAAATCAGTAGTTCTCATGCAAAGGCTGTTAATTATTAATGCGCTTAAATCCTGCAATCATTAAATGGTTGGAATTAATTTTGGTCTTACACTATCATATCTCTCGTGTGACATAATCATTAGCTTGTTATAAACCAACGGATGTTTTGCACTGCGTTATTTTTGTTGCATCTTTGCATTTTAAAAAAATAGACAAAATCATTGCATGATGAAATTAATAAGTGCAATGTGTTTTAGCTCCAGCAGAAACTACAGAATAAACCTGGCAAAAATGGTGCAACAGTACGAGGCAAGATCTTCAAAAGAGCATGAGACACAACATCGATTTCTGCTATTTGATTTGTGTCAAAAATCATATTTGGGTTCTTCAGACAAACAGCAAGGGAGAGATAAGAATGAAAGAATGTTATAAAGCTATGAGATGAATAAGGGTAAAGGGCATGACTTTGGTTAGGTACACAAAATCCAAAATCCTCCCTTGCATGTTATGCAAGTTTCTTTGATATTCTTATGCAAAATTGATTAATTTTTTTTTTTTTACATATGCATGTTATGACTTGCAAAATCTCAATTGTGGGGTTCTTTAACCAGGCCTGGTCTAACCTGAATATTCATTAAAATATTGAAATGTTAGATCACAATTTCTGTGCCCAAAAGTCACAGCTTCAATTATATTGCGTGAGGCACTGAATCTCTCTGGAGCCCTTCAATATTCTTGTCAAATTTTCACCTGACACTGACTATAAGCTGACACTCACTTGACAGAAAATCGGTGATAGATAAGTTATACAAGAACTCTTCATTACAAAATATTAAGAACTGGAATCTGACAGACTGACAAAGTCATCTACTTCAAAAACCCTTTAAAAAGAGTCAGCTTGAAGAAATAAAAAAACGTTATAGCACCCAAGACAGCCTTTGAAGAGGAGAAAAATATATAATTTGTGAGAGGATGGGTACTGTAGATTTCGGAGCCAAACTCATTGAACTCACAGCGTGAGCAGTAATGGAAGTATACACATTTTTCCGCCATTCTCGGCTGCTGTCCCTCCTCGGAGATGATGAAGAGGGGGCTGATGGAGAAAATGGTCAGGGAGGTGGTGTTGAGAAGGTGTGCATGTCGATAGCATCCAAAACACACTGGCAAAATATGAGCTGACAATTACAGCCTTTAATCCTGAACAACAGAATCAGACCTCCTGCCTCGTCCTGCGCAGAGTGACAGATGGTGTGAGATATTGCAGTCATTAAAGCACGGAAACTCTGGCAAAGTGATCCTCCAAGTGTGCGCAGACTTCATTGATCCGGGCGCGAGCAACACGTCCAGCTTCAAAACCTTACACCTGACCCCTCGATCTAATAATAGAGAGCAAGCTGTGATGGAGGGCACGAGAGAAGTGCAACTTGAGCCTCTCCTGGAAGAATCGATTTGGTATCATCTCTTGCTGTTCGCATTTCTTGCTGGAAATGTAATATATTCAGATTTGTGCCTGCTGGATTAGGGTAGCGGTGGAAGGTTCTCTTTTTTAAACACTTCAATGGTGTTATTGCTTTGTCTTGTACTCTGACTCCTAATAATGGAGTGAAGTCACTTATCTTGAGTGGCTCCTTTACAGATTTGGCAATAACAGTCTGCTGACTGAACGCTTGAGCCAATATGGAGATTTAAATGAAGGAGTCCATCGAGGACTCAAACCTCTCATCCACTTTGGCCTGGAGATAATGGGCCTGCCATCTGTGACAGGTTCTTTCAGAGCTAAAAGCTGATCGCAAGCTCAACCACACATTTCATGAGGAACTGATGCCCCGTTCAATTTTTTGGCTTACAACACATGACAACAAGACAAATGGATTTGTAACTTGTCTGAATTCATTATTAGTCAGTATTTATAAAGCCATCTAATGTTAAATATAATGTTAGCCTGTGCAGTTCTAGATAGCTGTCTGACAAGAAATTGAGCGAAAAAATTTTTTTTGAAAATGTTAACAAATCAAGTAATGTTTCACCAAACGAGTTTCGAGAGGAGCGCGCACGAAATGAACCGCGGCCGGCACCGCATTGTCCAATCAATCTCCTTATCTCACCGGCCAATGAGATCCATCCTTCCCACTATAAATGGACCCATCTCCTCCCCTTCCGCATCTCGTCTTTTTTGCATCCCTCCTTCTTAACGGACGGACGCCGAGGTCTGCCCTCGCTAGGATTCAAATCACTAGGGCTCAGAGTCCGCCGTCCACCCGGCTCACCCCCCAGACAGCACGCCAAATTCGCTAACATTTTTATGATTAAACTAACTTCCAGTTTGCCTTCTTCATAACACTACTAATGGCGCTTTTCCACTACACAGTACCAGCTCGACTCGGCTCGACTCAAATGTTTGGTTTTTCACTGTGTAAAAGTTGTACCTGTACCAGCTTCCAGGGACTTTTTTTCGTACCACCTCCGGCGAGGTTCCAAGCGAGCTGAGGCGATACTAAAATGTGACATGAAAACACAGCAGACTGCTGATTGGTCAG
>JAUCMU010000125.1:20267992-20290727 GCA_032275025.1 Enteromius treurensis
TCGCCTGATTGTCTGTGCGCTTAATACACAGAAAATGCCCATTTTAATTCAAATGATAGTTTAATGCCTCAAATAGGTACCGAAATATTGCAGGTCACATGGGTGTACCGAACCGAACAGGGCGAACCGAACGGTTCGATAAACCACCGAAAACCTTTGCATCCCTAATGTAAATGTACTATCATTTTGGTGTTTTCTCATATTCTAATATTATCAGAATGATTTCCTATCTAGAGCCACCTTTTATAGCCTAGTGATGGGCCTGTTGAAGGATCAATAGTCTGTTCACACACACACACACACACATCTGAGAGCACACCAGTGCAAGCTTTTAGCAGCTTCATTTAAAGTTAACGTCTCGCCACCAAGGCGGATAAAGAGATATGAGTGAACGCTCAGGATTCTTGTTATTTTACCCAGCAAATCTGGAATGGAATTATTATTATTTTTTGTACATTTCCAAGATCTATGGGCCTCCTGTTGCCTAAAGCAGTGTGTAACTCAGCATTCACGGACCACTGAGAATATTTGGCACAGGCTGTGTACTGTTAAGACTCCAACTCTTGCATGTATACATTTCATTTTTTTGCATCGACTTAAATATGTTTCTTTTGCATTTGCAACAGTTTGAAAAATGAACTTGGTTCTGTACTCTATCCCTCATTAACCCATCATACTGTGTGTAGATGTTTTTGTTGTTGTTGTTTTTACAATTTAAAAACAACTTTCTTTCTTTCTTTAAATACATTTAAAAATGCAACTTATTTCTGTCATGGCAAAAATGACTTCATGTGATCTTTCATATGATCCTTCATAAATCAAATTAATCACGACACATTATTTTATTACTATAAATATTTTTGTGGAAACCTTGATTCATTAAGGATTCAAGCATTCATTTGACATGCTTTTGTATCATTATAAATATCTATTATTATACATACATGTCCTGGACCACAAAAACCAGCCGTAAGTAGCACATTTATATTTGTAGCAATATCCAAAAATACCCAGTGTGTGTGTGAGTGTGTGTGTTTCAGCCTGGTACATTTTAAGAGAACTCATGAATGCTTTTGTTTGTTTATATTAGGTCACCTGCGTTTATTGATTAATCATTGTATGTACTGTAAACGTCCATCAAGCTAGTTATGTATGTTTAAAAAGAAGTAATTCTGAGGACCAGGTAGTTTCGTTTCACCTCAGACATATGCTTTGTGTTCTTATGCTTAGAATATTTGAAACACATCAGCAGTTTTTAGCATTAAGTGTGTTTCAGTTTGGTTTGGCTTGGTCTGTTGAAGTATGTGTGAAGGCAAAGGCTGGTTTGGCATGTGTTTGAATGATTGAGACCGTATCCTGGTTTATAATGTTCTATACTGCGTGTGAGATGGGCATGGGTTCGCTTGAGTGAGAGCGAGAGAGAGTATCATGTGAGACCGAGTGTGCAATCACTCCCATCATGACTTTTGTCACATGGGTGGTCATGTCTAAGTCACGCTGGAGTGCTTATTGGCTGCACACAGACGAACCACCCAGCTTTATCCCTTCTCTCCTCTCAGAGTGTGTTTTTATGAAGGTTTTAAGGATAAAGTGAGAGAAAAGGAGACTTTAATGTTCTGTAATGGAAGGAATCTGGATGTTACCTCTATTATTTTTAATAATTATCATATAAAAATAATCTGTAATATATGTTTATACTTTGTGTGTGTGTGCGCGTGCCTGTTTATGAGAACGCAAATGTGTATTACATGCTTATGACGGGCAATAAGAATGTGATTTATGAGGACACCTTTGGTATCCCCATAATTCAAAAGGCTTATAAATCATACAGAATGAGTTTTTTTTTTTATCTTAAAGTTTGATGTGAGTGGTAGGTTTAGGTGTAGGGTTGGTGTAGTGCAATACAAAATGCCATTTGTACAGTATAAAAACCAGAGGAAAACAGTGTGTGTGTGTGTAAACTTAAAAAAAACACGCATCTTAAAGGGTTACTCCACCATAAAATGAAAATGTGTTCATTAGTCACTTACCCCCATGTTGTTCCAAACCCGCTTCATTTGTCTTCGGAAGACAATTTATTTTGGAGACTACCCCCCTGACTGCAAAGTAATGAACACTGTCAAGGAACAGAAAAGTATAAAAGACATCATCAGTGGTTCAGCTGTAACGTTACGAAGCGACACTATTGTAAATAAACACTATGCGCACCCTAACCCTTAAACAAAAATGCTAACCCATTGCTCCAGGTGTGTGTTTTCTACTCACTACTGTGTGTGTGCACTTGAATGGGTGAAATACCGAGCACAAATTTCAAGCATGGGACAGGCACCATATTTAAGTCACATACTTTTCATTTTTTAAACCAAATATTTAATTTTAAGTTTAACAGTCTATAAAGTCGGTCACACTGGCCCCTGTGTCAGCAGGACATCTTCAATAGCTGAACTGTGGTCTGTGATTAGCTGACTTTCTCATCCGGCAGATTCATGTCACTGCCCTCAAATGTCACGCTGCATGTACTGTCCACCTCCGAGAGCTGAGAGGAGCAGACAGTCTGAGTTTACTTGGAGACATCAAAGCCAGCGCTCCTTGCTGTGTCGGCCAGTGATGTGAAATTTGAGGTGCCAGGCAGTGAAGTTGTGCTTTGAAGGGCTTGTTACATTTCACCCCCCCACAGAGTCATGGCTTAGACAAAACCCACGTCCATTCCAGACTCTGAGCGCTCAGGAGGAGTGAACAGAGGAGGATTTGGCCTTATGTCAGAAAACTCCAGCCGGTTCCTCTCATCCTCACTCGCTCCCGAGAGCTTGGACTCTGATTTGTTACTGTATTAAAACTGTAAACTGTGACGTTATCCTTACAAAGTGCTGTGTGTATTAATAGAGGGAAAACTGTGACAGTAGTAGTAATCAAAAATAGGAACGAGACTCACATAGCCTCTGCCAATGTCCCGTCGTCACTCCAAAACTACTTGACTGGAAATGAATGTCTTTATGGCCCAAATACAAGGTGTTTGCGCAGTCTAGCTTAACTTCTTTCATTATGGACACATTAAATTGACATATATATATATAGATATATATTAGAAAAATAATAATGTGAAGTTGACACTGGACAGACATTGATCCATTTTGATCAAGAGTGAAATTGAGTTGATGACAGTATTTGATGCCAATTTGAGGGTTAAAACAACAAATAGTATTGAACGTAAAATTAACATTGATATTAGACGTTGAATTTTGGTCGTCCTTGCAGGTGTACTCCTAGTTTGATCAACTCTAACTTGATGTGTAAATGTGTCTGATAATACAACTTCCCTCATGTAAATGTTATTATTTAATGAGCTAACCTCTATATGAGCACATACACACTCGCTCTTTGTAGACATCGCTTATTAAGAAAGGATTCATCTCTCTTCATCAGGAGCAAAACATGGCTATGAAAGTCTACGTGTTGCTTCTGTGTGCTGCATGTGGAGACACCAGTTCCCCATTTAAATTTGGATGTATAAAAAAGTAGTGTATGTTATGTGCCTTGTAGGTTTAAGAGATCATTTTGAAAACCAAATATATACTACTGTGGAAAAGTTTTCTTTTTCGTCTCGGAAGCCATCATTCCAGTTTTCAGTTTCACATGATCCCATTAATTTGGTGATCAAAAATATTTATCAATCTTATGCATCTTAATATGTGACCCTGGACCACAAAACCAGTCTTAAGTCGCTGGAGTATATTTGTAGTAATAGCCAAAAAATACATTGTATGGGTCAAAATTTTTATTTTTTGCCAAAAATCCTTAGTAGAGTAATGATCAAGTTCCATGAAGATATTTAGTCAATTTCTTACCGAAAATATATTAAAACTTAATTTTTGATTAGTAATATGCACTGATTAGATCTTCATTTGAGAACTTTGAAGGTGATTTTCTCCGCATTTAGATTTTTCTGTACGCTCAGATTCCAGATATTCATATAGTTGTATCTCGATCAAATATTGCCCTATCCATTCAAATCATACATCAAAGGGAAGCTTATTTACTCAGCTTTCAGATCATGTATAAATCTCAATTTCAGAAAAGTAACACTTATGACTGATTTTGTTGTTCAGGGTCACATATACACACATACATAATATATGTATAAAATTTAGTAAGACTTTTAATTAAAAGTGAGAGTAAAGACACATAAAACATGATAGAATACCAAGTTCAAAAGAATAACATTTACTCAAAGCATACTAAGGAAAAAGTTAATAAATAAATAAAAAATGACTGCTTTCACAAAATAAGCATATTAAAATGACTTGTAAAAGACACTGCAGACTACTAAAAGACTACTATTACATAGCCTAAATAAAATATTGTGATAACTGTATTTTTAGTCAACCTGACTTTTTGACTGTAGTGTGTGTGAATATATGCATTTTAAATCATTTGTAAATTTACTTCCTACTATACATTACACCAATATATTCTACTACTGTTCAATGCTATTTCATGTTTGTTGTTCTACCAACATAAAACTGAATGGCATGGCTGTAACTCTTTAAAGGGTTAACAAACCTGAGGTGTTCAAGGGCCAAAGCAGTCTGATCAAAGTCCCCGGATTCATCATAGACAACCGAGAGATCGAGAAGAGGCACTTTATGAAGCGTAGCCTCCAGCAGGACCTTCATAGACTCTTCAGTAAGATCACAGCCTCTGGTCTCACACTCCATCGGCAGCACCAGCTCCACCTTTGCCTTCAGCTCCTTACATTCGACATCAACAACCTACAACAACAACACTTAGCTTTCTAAACACTCCTTTAGAGCGCCTTGTGAAGATAGCATTAACTTTTCATGTTTTAACTGTAAAGAATTGTGCTATAATAACTTACTTCAACCAGCACATCGAATACATCAGTGTGCCATATGGCTTGCCAATCACATGGCTCCACTATCTTCTCCAGGTACTCAGCTGTGAAGGCTTCAACTTCAGATGTTTTACAGTCACCTGTCAAACAACCCAGGTTTATAAACACACTTATTAACTCATTTAGTATTGTGGGTGTCTGTCAGAAGTGTTAAGATGCTTACCAAGCATGTAATCTTGATACGCTTTGAATCTCTCATAGTACAAAAGATGGTCTGTCTGGAAGCTGTCCGGCAGTTTTCCGTTTCCTAGCCTCTCTGCTCGCTGTAGATGAGTACATGGTCTCTCATCAGCATTCAGATAATGAGTGCCGCTGTCATCGTCATCATCATCATCATCTTCTTCTTCTTCTGCCTGAAATAATCCTGAAAACAATATACATCAGCAATGGAAGTTTAATATTTGTGGCCTACAGACTAACATCGAATATATAAACAAAAGTATTTTGGATCATTGGATATTAAACAAACGAACAACCAAATAACGTTAAACAAACAGACACTGGATCTAACGTTATATTTGTTTATAACGGGAGTAAAGTTAACGTTAAATGACATATAAAGTAACTTTATATACGGGAGAGGTCAAAGTTAAAAATCAAAGTAAGATTCATACACCTTGTAAACATCCCAAACCTTTAGAAACCCGACTGGGGTTTGGTCCGATCTCGTTGCAGACCGTGTCTGCCTCTATTTCTGTCTGATGGTTGACATTATGATCGTGATTATTTGTAGGGTCTTCGCTGGTCAGTGTGATAACGATTTCTACGCTGTTTTCCGCCTCGGCGTTCCTCGGCTCCTCCGGCTTTGAACACACAAGCTCCTCAGACATCACTGCAGTTTAAAACGTCGATTTAGTTAACGATGGATAGATATAAATAAAAGTGTTTAGTTAACTAACGTTGAAGTTGTTAACTGTCGGTCTCCTCCCTCCGCTTGTAACTATTTTCAAACGCTGCCCGGGCGGAGCAGAAGAGCCCAATAAACCGAGGGGGCGGAGCAAACCGACAGACTCTTAAAGGGACACCGCGCAGACTTCAAACTTTTTATCAATAGGGTCGCATGAATTGGAAATCTAAACATATGTTATAGATCTCACTGTGAACGATTTATTCTGTGGTTCCATCATTTATTCTGGAGAGTATTATTTTTTACCTCATAATTTCCTGTGAAAATCATGTCAACTGAATGCTTTCTTTCGAGACAGTAAAGTTCTGTCGGCACATCTGTTTCATAGTGATTTCACAGTGACGGAAAAGTACAATATACCATATAACAAGACATAATTCATCGCCAAAGTGTTATCTATTCTATTATTTTAGCCTGTAAATCCATGGTGAATGATGCCGTGCTCGATTACTGCGGTGTGGATCTGTGATCAGCTCGTCTGTCCTGTCTGTCAGCACGTGTGTTTTCAGAGTTAGCAGTGTCATTTGGATCCTGTGTGTTTTTGAACTATGGAAAGTAAGTGTGGTAATGCTTTTGTATTTCTTACAGTCCTATTAATGTATTAATGTTTAATTAATTGTGGTGAGATCATTTTTGATCCCGTTTCCATGCCAAACTCAAGATTACGGTCATTTACCCGCCCTTAGCCAAAACAAAACAAACGGAGCCACATATCAAATGTGTCTAACACTGTTTTAACTATTTTCACTTTCTCAGGCGTGGTGCAATCCCGACTCCCATCAGAACAAAGCGAAATTTTGGGAGTTAAGGTGACTCACGTCAATTATCATTAGCGTTATTTTGCTAATTCATGCTGTTCATGTGTGTAGAAATACTATTAATTCTGTTAAAACTGTTCATATGTTAAGTGTTACTGGGTTTAGCTTGTTCTATCGGGCTCTACATGGGGGCTTCTTGGATCTGTAAAGATTTGAAATCATGGGACATTTCACTGATGCAGATGCACTCTTCACAGACTTGTAAGTATATTGCTCAATGTCACTTTTCACAGTCTCATCAAGAAGCAGCCGCAGAGGCATTCACCAAAGCATTCCTAAGGAATTGTCTCCCTCAAATGAAGGATGAAGCCATTGAGGAAGCTATGGTGCACAAAGCGGTGGTACTGGAATATAAACGACCTAAGAAGCAAAAGGGAAAGAGAAGAAAGGCCAAGGGATTGAACGCCAAAGAAAGAAGACGGCTGAAAATATTCCAGCTCAAACCTGAACATCAAAAGTACACCTTCTTTAACTGTGTGATACTGTATCTAGTTCCAAAGTATTGCTTATGGCTAAAATCACTAATGCATCTTTGGTAATTATTGTAGATATGAACTCTTCTTGCCTCTGCATGAGCTATGGAAACAGTACATTGAGCAGCTGTGCAACGGATTGAAACCAGGAAGGTAAGACGTGTGTCATAATTTCCAGAAGATGCTCTTACTGGGTGTAATTTCATTTGCAGTCTTGCTAACGCTCCATGAATGTGTTGGCCATTTCTTTTGAATGCAGCAACCCACAGACGATCCAGCAGAAGCTCTTGAAAGCTGATTTCCACGGTGCTGTCTTAACAGGTACAGCGTCATGCACATTTGAAAATGTCTGTGAACAAAGAAACACATTTTTGGTTTCACAGCGGGATGTCCTGATTCGATTTAATGGTGATATTTTTAGCATGTAGTGGAACCTCATGTTCTGTCTCGCATCTCTTTTCCTCGTAGTTGTCAGATCAAAATGCCCCTCGTATGTTGGTCTTACTGGCATCCTGGTACAGGAACTGAAGCACATCTTCAAAATCATCACAAAAGAGGACAAACTAAAAGGTATATGTGTGAACATATACATTATCCTTTCGCTACTTCACAAAACCAAGCTGTTGTCCATTAGACTAATAGGAAGGTGGAGTCAGTGAGTCCAGAATTTTTTTTTTTATTATTATTATTATTATTTTTTTTTTACAATTCAAAATTGAAAAATATACAGTTAATGTGAACATTACCCAGACTAGGGGGTTTCACAGTAAACTGGAATGGAGGATAACTCTGATATAAAAAATAATAATAATAATAAATAAGACCGTTAGACTTATGATTAAAAGGACAGTTTACCCCAAAAATGACATATTACACATTAATTACAGCAACAACTCTCTGGTTAACATGTTAAAGATTAATTTTAGCATTATGTATTCCAGAAATATCACAATAATATCTATATAATGTAGTGTTGACCATAATAATAGTGCAGTAAAAATCTTGTTTCATAAAACTAGTTTACCAAATAAGCCAGGCTTATGGCAGGTACTCTGACTTCTTTTAAACCAAATTAACTGGCAATAACTCAGACTGACTGAAATAAACCTGGCTTTTTTTGGTAAACTTGTTTTATGAAACAGGACCCTAGTCCAGACCGAAAGTGAGTCCTCTTTCTGTGTCACAAAAAACACTTCTAAATTCTTCTTCCTTACAGTCATTAGGCACCTTTCAGATCCCCTGTCCCAAATGAACCTGAGAACAAAGTCTTGTCAAACTATATTGTGTAGAAAGATCTGTTCATCGGTTTTGTTTGACCGTTGATTAACTTTTACCTCTCACACAAAACAAAAAATAGCCTATGCTCTACATTAATTCCCTTTGAATATTGACTTTTCCCCTGCTCTTTCTCTTTATTTCTGCAGTTATCCCGAAGAGGAATAGTGTGTTCAGTGTGGAAATGGGAAATTTCGTAACACAGATCTATGGCAGCAAGTTTGAACTGCGCTCCAGTGAGCGTTCAGCAAAGAAATTCAAAGTAAAAGGAACTATTGACTTGTAACGGGACATTTTCAACATCATGTCAACTTTAACTGTGGACTCATACTGGAGAATTAAGAGAAGACATTTAATCATTATTAGCTTCCTCCTCTTATTGTTATTACTCTTTTCTTGTTTCTCTTCTTTTTATTTATGTTTTGACCAGGCATTAAACTATATGGGCCATTTAAGACAGGTAGTTGTTTTTGATTGTCCACCAGGGGAAGTTGTAATAATTTTAATAAGAATTCTTTTTTTTTTTATCGTACCTGTCATTTCCTTCATTTATGACTTTATTATATCGTCGGGGTAAGCAGCACTACAAATGCTACAAATAAATGTGCTTTTTCCTTAACACATTTTTCAAAACTCCTTTGTTAATGTTAGATAATATGATTGTAGATTCACACCAAGAATGTTTGCACGGTTTAGTTATTTCCTCACAGTAAGACGTATTTAAGTAGGTTATATAATGTTTATTTTTATTCAAATCTTTGGTGAAGTACCATTTGTAGCAGTTTTTTTTTTAAATGCAGTGTTCTTGAATGAGCACCACTTCAGATTTCGGTTTGAAACATTGAGTAAAATTGGAGTAAAGTTATGTGGTTTTGTTTCACTGAAGTATATGTTGTAGTATTTGCCAGCTTACAAAACAAGGAACTTTTTCCCCCCACAGTGAAACTGGGTCTGATACTTCGTCAAGGTTTTTCCTTGTTAGTTGACTTGTAAACACCTCTTTTCATTACTCCTTCCTATACAAGACACAGAACAGGTTTTTTAATGAACTTTTTTTTTTTACTATCATTTATATATTTATTGCTTCTTGCTAAGTAACAAATAACCTAGTGTGTGTGTGTTTTCTCTGAGAGCATACAGGAGAATATGACTGCTTGTTATGTACTGGAATAAGACAACTGTCATCATCTTGCAAATACACACGAAGCCCATTCATCATTCCGGTGGGCAACGTGTTTTATGAGAAAAGAGGTCCTTACATTAAAAGCCTGCTCTGAAATCACTGTGTCAATAGTGTTGCATCAAAAGGATGTGCACTTCCTCAAAAGCACTTTTTATTTTTTCCTACACAAAAAGTCACTTAAAGTTTCAGGTTAAATGCATAGGCCTTGAACCTATATCGAGCCTCTTGTTTACAGTCACTTTGCAAAAAGTTCTTTCCGAAAACTTGCTAGACTGGTTATGGCTTCATACTGCTTGTTCTGACACCATTGGTAAATCTGATAATGGAGTTCTCTGCTATCTACTGTTTATCACATAAATAACAAATATAGATTTAATTGTTCAATCCACACATTTTTCACTCTAATGGAAGATGCGTATGAAGAAAGACATTTTTCTTCGTCATATAATTATTTGAATACGACCCATAAAAATGACTGCACTTATTCACCTCTTTTATTTTACGTCGAAAAATGTAATGGCTAAAATCTGAACAGTAATTTTAGATGGAAAGAATTACTGTAGTTAACCACTACTTTACATTTATGTTTTACTTGTATACATTTATTGGTAGTGCATTTTGTATTAATATTTAATGCTCTGGCAACGTGTTCTTAAGTTTCAAGGTTTTCATCTAATATTTATATATTTTTATGTCAGCTTTAAATCAAATAATTAACCTGATCTTGCATTCAATTGATGAACAAGAGTTTTAAATAATGTCTTGGCAGCAGATAAAGTTTTACCTCTTCACACAGGGCTGACATGACATTAGGTCAAAAGATTTTAGTTCGTACCTATATGTTTTGAGCATGTAGTTTAGTTTGTGCCAGTAAAGCACAGGGAAGGTTACACCTCTAAAATAGCACAAACTTCAGAACAGATCTGGAGTTTCCCTTTTTCAAACAGGAAGGACAAGCTCATGATAATATAAAAAGGGCAGTACCAAACAACCTGCCCAGAGAAAGAAGAGATTTGTAGTGCTGAACACAGCGGAGTATAACGAGCTTGAAGGACAAAAGAACTGCAAACAGATACGGAGTCTGTTTACCGAACGATAGGCTAATTCACTGCTTTCCACAGCAATCAGGTATTGTTAAATTAATATTTAAGATGCTTAAACATGTATTTGTCTGCTGTGCAGTTTTGCTAACCGGGGGGAAAGTCCTTTAAAAGTATTACTAAGAAATTAATAAATCCACCTACAAGTTGGATAGTTAAAGTCCATCAAATTTGACCATATTATTGTTTTGTTCCGTTTTATAGGCATTACAAAAATGGCAGAACAACTGACCTTTACTATTCAGAACCGTGAGCGAATCCAGGCTGTGGACAGCACCTTCAGCCGAACCGGAAAGATGCTACTGAAACCGGGGCGTATTCTAGTGGGAGAGGGCTGCTTGTCAAAGCAGTGCAGACGTGGACCCAAACCCAAAGCGTTCTTCCTCTTCAATGACATTTTGGTCTACGGTAGCATCTTGGTGCCCGGTCGCTGGAACAGTAAGCAGAAGATCATTCCTTTGGAGGATGTGCAGCAGGAAGATCTGGAAGACGGAATGGCCATGCCCAACCAATGGCTCATCCGCACGCCACGCAAGTCTTTCTACGTCTCGGCGGCCTCGCCCGAGGAAAAGAACGCGTGGATGGGACACATTGAGCAGTACAAGTCCCTCCTAGTGAAAGTTAAGGGCCTCCCCGCTGAAAACCCTGCAGAGAACTTCGCTGCCACCTGGATCCCTGACATGGCATCAGCCATCTGTATGCGCTGCTCGAAGCGATTCAACGTCGCCTTCCGGAGGCACCACTGCCGGAGATGTGGTTATATAGTGTGTAGAGCTTGCTCAAAGAACCGGGCTTTGATACCAAACATCTCCTCCAGACCCGTGAGAATTTGCCGGGCATGTGTGAGCAGCATTCATGAGGAAAAAGAGCAGGGAAAGCAGAGAGCTATGGGACAGCACTGGAAGAAGAACTCCGTGGAGGATACACCAACGTTACTTGAGTATGAGACATCCAGCGATGACGAGAACTGTGAGCAGGCGTACCAGGTGCCCACCAAGTGGTTCAAGAGCACGGAGGATGAGGATTACTCCTCATACTGCTACATAAAACCTGAACACACGAGTCCTCCTGTAAGTGGACTCTGAACCTGACAGATGTGCTGAAGTAGGCTACTATTATAAATTATGATTATGCTTCTCCCAAGAACAGAAGCACAGAAACAGAGACAAACAGCAGTAATCACAAAGTATTTTGCACTGCTCAAGTATTTGAGTCACTTCTATGACTTCTGATTTGCACATGTGTATGTTTATGTATATTATAATTTTATTGTATAATAAATATTTATATTATATCTTGTATAGAAGTAATGGAACAATGGTACTTTTGTAATCAGTGCAATAAATAAGCATTATTTAAAATACTTTGGTAATTGTTTTACACACACACACACTGTATTTTGTGAGTGTACATGTTTATTGATTAACTCAAGAAGTAATTAAAACATTCCTAAATGCTAATTTATAGTGTGGACAATATTAAATTTGACAGAAGTATTCTCACTTCTAACTGCAGGCCTATGGAGTTTAATTTATCAAAGTTATTACAAAAGATAGCAAAAAATTAAAACATACAAACATTACATCTTTTGTCAGGACATCATTTCTGTATTTTGGGTGAGGTTTTCAATAACTAACTTAGTTCAATTTCATCATAAAGATTTATAAAGCTTTACATAAATAACCTTGTTTTTCAGGAGATAATTGCAAACTTTAAGTCCAAGTGGCACATGACTGATCTTTAATTAAACCCGTCATTTACAAAGTGTTGACAGTGACTTTGGATGAGTAGAGGAAAAACTCAGTTTTGAGAGTTTGTTTGGTTTATACAAGTTATAATTTAAAAAATAGAATTTAAATTTAAATTCTATTTTTTACAGATTTAAAAATACATTTTTTGACATAAAAATGGGCGTGGCATTTTGTAAATTCTATGGGTCTAGCTCCCGGTCTCATCCACGTCCAGATATTTTTAGCTATACAAAACAGTTCGTTTTGCTGCTTGATATTGAAAATTGGTGTTTTATCATGCTCTTTTACTGTATGCTAGTACATTAATTATGAACACACTGGTTTCTAATCGTTTACAGCACGTTGTTATTCTCCTCGTTATTTACCTATAGCGTCTAATGAACCAGAAGCCTCATCCATACTTCCACGTTGACGAAAAAGCTGGATAGTTGTGATAACTTATAGATGTTCAATTTAGATTTAGTTATTTGGGTTTAATGTTCTTAACATAATTATTTTGTTTAGATCATTTGACAGGTGCAAATGAAGGCAGCTCATGAATTTCCGCATAAATATTTTTCTGAAAGATACAGTTCTAAATAGAACTAGTAAAGAACTTCTAGTTGAACAAGTCAAATTAACTGTGGCTTACAAAAGACAAATAACACTTATGTCTTCAACAATCACTTAGTCTCAGGCTATTACTCTGAAAGTAATCAAAGAAAGCATCAATTCAATATAATTTTACCAAGCCAAGAGAGCTCCCAAGTGAGTTTTAATGAGAACTGTACATAATGCATATGGTAGCAGAAAGAGAGTAAACAACTCTGTAAACCTTTTCTATTTTGCTTAATGCTCAAGTGTTACGGCGCACTGAGTACAGAAATATTCATTTACAGTAACTAACAAAACCAGTCTAGCAGCTGAGATCAACTTTCACATACTTCATGTGTTCCTATTATTAGATAGATGGAAATAGTTCAGGAAACCCACACATTGAGGTTAAACTCACACTTGACCAGAGACCCATTACCAAAGAAAACTGTCTGCAAGTGCGGTAAACTCCCAACACCTTTTAAGCTGAGAGCTTGATTCTGGGAATGGGAGTGAAGCGATGTTCAAAGATTAATTGTGTCGTGCTCATTGGAGCGGTGGTGAAATTTTACATCTTACTACAAGCTTAATTTATCTGAATGCACAAGATATTATAATATGACCTATATGGAAATTGCAAAAATCTTTATTTACATTGAAATGTTTCGGGGGGGGGGTTTATTGCCTATAAAGGCAGAGTTCTACAAATTGTAAACACTCTATCATTATGTACTCACCCTCATGCTGTTACAAATCTGTATTCTCACTTTCTGCAACAACAGAAGATCCACACAATAAACAAGACATTTGCACTCTAAATATCTTTAATGTTCCACAGAAAATAAATAATGTAATTTGGATGTGAAATGACATGAAAGTGCGCAAAACAATGACAGATTTATACGTTTTTGGTGAACTATTTTGAGTTCATGTGTATCTGAAAGAGTTTTATGTCTTTTCATGTTTACTGCCAGAAAACATGCTATGTCCTTTTCCGGAGAACAATCAGGATACACATCTTGATATGAGGAAGCAGTTCTATTTTTCTTGGCAAACAATCAGCGTTTTACGACCTTGACAACCCTCTTGTAGTAAAAATAAATTATAATTCAATGCATTCCTCTTTTTACTGTTTGAAGTACTTCATTTGATAAATTGGTGTTTGTTCTTATTTGTAGTGTGCATGTTTTGTTTTTTTTCAGCGTGTAGCTCATGACCTCAGAGATTTTATTCTATAAAAATGTTCTGCTTTCCAGCAAACCTCATACACTGCACTACCATGAACCAAAGAACACAGTGCAGAAAGAGCGAGGAACTGTGGCTTTAATGACCAGCCGCTTCTCATTTTCAAAGAAATGTGATGAGAAGAAAACCAAACACAATGAAATCATCACTAGACTTAGCTTTCTATTAACATTTTATTATGATGGGATTGAATTTCATGTGGCCTATGCAATCACACAGACATTAAATAGTCTACATTAACCTTTTGTAATCTCAATCTACATGACTAAACCAAACAGGTCATAAAAGATATTGATACTTTTATTTAACACTGATACATTACATTGAGCATGTTGTACCACAAAACTATTAAGCAACTGTTTGCAACAGCGATTAAAAAAAAAAAATGTTTCTTGGGAACCACATTAAAATGATTTTTGAAGGATCATGTGACACTGAAGACTGGAGTAATAACTGCAAAAATAAATGACACCTAAATCAACAAATTACATTTTACATTACAGTAAAATGTATTTAAAATTGTAATAATAGTTTACAATAGTACTATGTCATATCAATTTGATCAAACAAATGCAGCACATATGAAGAGGCCGGAAATGTGTTAATGGTTTTGTTCCTGCATGATATGAAATAACCGTGTGAAACACGTTCCAATTCGAGTAACATTTTTATTCTGTATAGTTTGTAGCCCCAAAAAACAATGAAGCTTTGATGTGAAAATAGTTCAATAGTTTTGGTAGATCCCGTATGAGTAGGATTCAAAGGATTCAAGGATTCAAAGCATTTATTGTCATGTGTACAAAATAATTACATTTCTCTGTGCAATTAAATTTTTTCTTTTTTCTTTTTTTTTTTTGCTGTCCACAAACAATGCAGAGTCAAAACGTAAAAAAGTAAATAAGTAATAGAAATCTTAAACATTAGAGACTAAAAACTAACCTTAATTAAATATTAAATAAATATGGATAAATAAAGTGTGTGCAAAGAGTAGACCCTAAGCTTAATTCTCTAACAATGCAAATATTATCATCTGGATGGATTATTGCATATAGGCTGGAATACACTAGATGATTTCTGGTCTGATTTTCTTCCGACTGTTTGGACAGGTTGATGGTGGTTGCATAAAGTTTCGTGTTTCTACAAGATGTTGTTACTAACAGCAAACATGTCTTTGTACAAACAAAACTATTTCATTTTAAAACATAAACAGATTAAACAGAAGATTAATGGAAGAATTGAATACTGATGCGATTACAATTATATATACCATAAAACATTTACAAGCTAAGCTGTCACGTTGTAATGACTACAGGAAACCTGTAAACTACAACTGCTCTTTAGTAGATGAGTAATAAAGAAGAGTAATACCTCACAAAACAGTTAAAGTCAAGGCATACGCAATATACATACATGTGCAATGCCGTTCTATCAGTGTCTATTGCTTACAGTCCCTATTCTATATTTTGTAGAACATAAAATATATATTTTTTGCAGAATCCATTGGTTCATACAATGGAAAGGCACACACCTCATGTGGTTTTATTAATGATGACTGAATTTTCATTTTGCAGTGTACTGTCCCTTTAACTGAACTCGAGTGTCTCATAAGGTGGTCTTGATTTTACGTGTTTTATAAAAGATTATTGATTTTTTTTTTTTTTATTGAAAAATTTTAAACATGTTGAGGTTTACAGTGAAACTCTGTGGCTCAGGTAAACTAGATTGAAATTGAAGTGCTGGAAAAGGAGCTGATCACAGCACCTAAAGGACATGTTTGTAATAAAGACAATTTAAAGTAAAAACACATCTTTCAGAAACAACCAAAAACCCTAAACGGAATAAATAAACTCTTCAGACAGGCCATAGTCAAACTCGGCTTAGACTAAGCAGGTGAAATTAACTTGCTATTGTTGTCCATACTCCACTTTGGCTCCAAGCTCTTTTGTGGCAAAGGAGATTAAAGTAGAAAGTACTTTCATTTGTAGAGAGGAATTGCCCATCACTAAAACAATCAGTTGAGCCAGGTCAACCCAATTCAGATTGCCCAGTACTGCCATGACCTCAGAGTACAGTTTCTTCTTCTGCTGCGGAGGCATTTCCATTATGATCTGATGAAGAGGATGGAATTTATCCCTTGTCATCCACCAACCGACGGCACCACCCGCAACACTACCTGCATATGACAATGGGACATCAAGTTGGACAAGAAGCAAACTGCTGTAAGATGCACTAGGTTCATTAAACATACTATCCACAATAATTAATAACCAATAGATTTGTTTTCATCTGAAATGTAAAGTTGATAATATCATGCCGTGTAAACATTAGCCTTTTTGATTTGTTTTGGGGTTTTTTTCAGTTTAATTGAAATGTATTCGGATTTAAACACTTACAAAATAAAAGTTAGGTTCCATTTTACCATTTGTTTCCATATAGTGTGAAGAATATTTAAATAAATCCTTTACCACTACAAAAAACCTTTTGTGCAGTGGAAAGGTTCTATGGATGTTAAAGGTTCTTTATGGAACTGTATATATATATGCTAATAAAGAACGTTTTTGTGTTTGCTTAGAAAAAAGAAAAAGTTAACGTCTTCAGAGAACGAGTAGGGGGAGGCTGCAGACTTGGAGCAAAGCAGATCTACGGCCCAGGCAGTTTCACGCCCCTGTTGTTACTGATGCATCCAGTAGAGGGAGGAGGAGGATATATGGTGAAATGATTAAACCGACTTCATTAATAACCATCCCGCCCACAACAAATAGCATAGCGTTAATGCAAATGTTATTATTTACCTTCACATCTACTTAACCTTCAATAAGAACATTTTAGACCTATCTATTAACATATAAAAATTAATTGACATCAACTCTTAGCTAATTATTTTACCTTAAATGTTCAAATATTGCACTACGGCTGAACAATAATAACTTTAGCGATTATTTAGCCATGGTCTTTTCTGATAGCTCATACTGCATAGCCCCCTAGTGGACGCATCAGAAACAACAGGGCCGTGAAACTGCCTACTCCAGGGGCCTGTTTCATAAAACAAGTTTTCCAAATAAGTCAGGCTTTTGGCAGATAGTCCGACTTATTTTAAACCAAATGAACTGGCAATAAGTCAGACTAACTGAAATAAACCTGGCTTTTTTGGTAAACTTGTTTTATGGAACAGGCCCCAGGTCTGCAGTCTCCCATATAGGAGTGAACAAGCAATACAATTGTTTGTAGATGATATTATAGCGCCACTCTGTGGTTAAGAAGTAAAGTGTGTCAAAGTTTGTAAGCGAAAAGAAATCACTTACCGAAAAGTATACCGGGTGGACCTCCGAGTAGCCCCCCGAAAAAAGCCCCTGAACCAGCAGCCAAAGCTCCTTTGGCTGAGTTGTGTAGAGTCACTTTAATCTGCCTGTTCTCTGATATCTTACAGCAGAGCTCCATTACGTCACATTCTAGACGACGGCTCATTGTGTTGTTCAGAGACTGCCTCAAATGTAAGAAGATTTAACACTGCACAGAATTATAAACAATGTCAGACCAACAGCCTTTAACTAAAACAAACTAAGGAAAACAAAAGCTGAATTAAAACAAGTTAGGGTAATGTTACATAAAGTAGGCTATGTAAATGTCATAGCCTGCGTCTGCTTTCACAATATTTCGTTTCGTAAACAATATTAGCCTAACTTACCTCTTCGTTTTCTTGAACTTACTTTCGGTTTGAGTTATCAGTCGGGCAGTGACATCACACTTCCGCGTCTGCTTTGTGCTGGCCCTTTAATTTCTGTAACGCTTTTGATACTCTTCATAATGACTTTAATTCCTCTCGGAGCATCAAAACATAAATGTAATGTAACTGTGTTGAGAAACTGCTAAACAATCTCTGCAGTAGGGTACTTTTTTCCACCTGTTGGACAAAATAGGAACAGCGCCCTGAAAGAAAAAGCAAGGTAACCTATTTTTTTTTTAATCTTTGCTTTTAACTCTACATAACAAAAGCTCAAACCATCAACATCACAAATGCTCTTATAAATTCACATGCAGCACATGCAATATGCGTAGGCTACCCGTATAAACACAAATACATACATATACATAAAAAAAAAATCAAACAACAGTTACATAAATAAAGGCCTATTACAAAACACTTCCTACATTTTCACCTTCATATCTTTTCTCTTGAAGTGTAATCCCATGGTAACTTTAGGCTACACCTTCTAATGTTGGACCCTCCTTTGCCTTCAGAACTGCCTTAATTCTTTGTGGCTTCGTTTAAACAATTTTTAAAAATTATGCAGATTATGCAGATACCTTATTCCACCGCTACATATTGGATTAAGATCTGGTGGAGTATAGTAAACTCAGTGTCGTGTTTGAGAAACCAGTTTGAGGTGAATTGAGCTCTGTGGTATCCTCAGCCTGAGTTTCTTGTTCTTACCTGACAGGAGTCACACTCTGTTGTCTTCTGCTGCTGTAGCCCATCTGCTGCAAGATTCAATGTGTTTTGCATTTAAAGATACTATTCTGTATTAGGCTAACTCAGTTGTAACGAGTTGTTTTCAGTTCAAGTTGTTGCCTTCCGACTCAAACCAGTTTGGCCAATCTTCTCTGACCTCTGGCATCAACAAGATGTTTTCACCCACGTAATTGGTACTTTTGCTGGATATTTGATCTTTGTTTTTTTGTTTTGTTTTTTGTGGAACAATAATTCATTCTTTACTTTTGTATTTTGAACTTGTTTGGCACATTTTGGTCTTGCGATAAAAAAACACACATTTACACAGTCACTTTTATGCTTTTCTTTATGCATTCATCTCAAAGTACAGTGACACCTACATTAGCTTACACACTTTGCATTGATGACATGAATGACGAGAGGATGTGCTTTTGATCATTTATGCCTCTTTTTCAGTTTTCTAGCCTAAACACATAGGCCTATGATATTCTACTCTGGCAGAGTGACATACACAATCTATAGTGTGTTTCATTTACAAACTCACATATGACGTGAAGTATGCAAATGAATCACAACTTGTTCTTTTAGCTTTTCGTTAAGCATTGAAACGAATCCTGTAACAAATAAGCCAGTGTTTCAACCATGGTCTTTTGACGATAATATATTTAAAAACTAGTAGTCAGCTTTAAATGCCCTATACACACAGAATCATACAAAAAAAAAGAAAAGTAGATCATAAAGTTATAAAAAACTAAATCATTGGCTAAACTTAATAACCCCCGGTAAAGGAGAATTAATGCATTAAGTGACTCCTCTCCAGAGGTCAGTCTTCATAGCGCACATCAGCTTTGAGTTGGTTTTTAGTGTAATTGAGTATGGCCCCCAGCACCTGTTCGTGTAGAGTGGCGTTTCCATTAACTGTAGCGATTAGCTGAGTAACATCGGTCCAGTTTAGGGTGCCCAGTATAGCCATGACATCAGAGCATAGTTGCTCCTGCTGTGTAGGAGCCATTTCCATGAGGATCTCAGGAAGAGGCCTGAACTGGCCGCTGGTCATCCATCCCCCCAGCGCACCTCCCACAGCTGCACCTGGAGTAATAAAGAAATAAAATAATACTACAGCAACATCTTGCGGTTAAAAAGTGAACTAGACGAACTGAAGGGGCAAACGCCGCGGGTTGAAGGAAAACAACGCATAAAACATACCGACAGCTATACCGACTGGACCACCGAGCAGCCCTCCAACGAAAGCAGTCCCTCCAGCAACCGCAGCTCCTTTAGCCGAGCTTTTAAATGCTGCTTTTATCTTCTTATTCGCGGAGACTTCACAGCAAAGTTTTATTATATCATTTTTTCGATTTGCCATTTTGAAGTCTTACAAAACCTGCTGATAAACAGCGACAATCTTTCACACAAATGCAGAAAAAAAGGAAAAGACCCCGCCAGCAGTAATGAAACGCCAACACTCCTTTAATCATTCTGTGATTTCTGAGGCACTCTCATGATTTAGTGTGTTTGAGGAATACATGAAGCGCCGTCACGTATAAAATCATACATCTTAACGTAAATATGTTTAACATCTTCAGTTCTTACCTCAGTGTCGTTGAACTAGAACACGTTCTTAGCAAGTTTAAGTTACTTTCGGTCTCATATTTATGAGTGTGATGTATCACCTGGTCTTTGTACTTCCGTGCTATGCTCAGCTTTTCTTTTGTGTTCGTAGGCGACAATGTAACGATTTCAAATGAGTTGAATACTTATTAGATATGTGTGATAAACTATCCAGAATACAATTCACAGAACAGGCCACAAATTAACCTGCTTTATTGTAATGCGTTGATTTTTTGTTCACGTTACAGTTATTGCTTTCTAAAGATGAAAAAGAGAAACAGAAACACATGACATGAAGCAGAATTGAGAACCACTGGTGACATCAATCTTCTAGTGGTCAGTTTCCATACTGCACTTCAGCCTTGAGCTCTTTTGTGGCATAAGTGAATATAGCAGCAAGCACTTGCTCTTGCAGACTGGCACTGCCCATGACCAGAACAATGAGGCCAGCCAGGTCTGTCCAGTCCAGTGTGCCCAATGCACCCATGACATCAGAGTACAGTTTCTCTTTATATTTTGGAGGCAGCTCCTTGATGATCTCAGGAAGAGGTTTGAATTGGCCACTGGTCATCCAAGTTCCCAAGAGACCTCCCAAAGTACCACCTAGAGTAAAACAGTATAATAAGAGATGCACAGAATATGATGAATTAGCTTTGTTCGTAAGAGTAAAAAGCTATAGCTTTGTTACAAGTTTTAAATAACTATATGCTCAACTAAAGTGTTGTTCTTTGTAAAACATATATAAAACTGAACTTCTAACTTTAAAGTAAAAACATTAAGGCTATAAAGGATTTTTTTTAAAACTGTATATTTTTTTTAATGTATGTTTATTATATTTCTATATTTGTAATATGCATAGACCAAATTTTAATTTAAATCATTTGTTATTTGACCTATTTTTGTATTGATACTAAAGCCTTATACTAAAGGCAGAAACATTTGATTAACACTGCACTAGACTGTTAAAGATGATATTAAAACACCACCCTGTGATGAAAGTAGATGAAAGTTCGTGGATTGCATGGAAAACAGAGGCACGATCTTACCAACAGCTATTCCGGCTGGGCCTCCAACCATTCCCCCTACAAAAGCACCTCCACCAGCCGCTGCAGCTCCCTTTCCAGAGCTCTTCACGGCTGCTTTCATCTTCCTGCTGGCTGAGACCTCACAGCAAAGCTGCATAACATCATCCACTCGACTGCTCATTGTGATGTCAAGAGAAACCTGGAAATAAACACTAATGGATCGTTTGCCCTTTTACACACAAATGAGAAGAACCGAAAGGCACGCTGATATGCAGACGTAAATGATGTACTTTAATCAGTGAGTTGCCCATTCACATGCAACATCTCAGAACATTAGCAACTATTTGAAATGATTTCATGATATGCTAATTTAATTGCTCACATAATACAGCCTTCATTTAGGTTTCTCTGTTCTGCGAGCGAACAATGGAAAAGTAAGTATAAGTGTTACATTAAAAACACCTCAAGTTAGGCTTTAAGTTAAAATATATAGGCTATATGTATAAACATTGCAGTTCACTTTTAGATAATTTTGTCACTTAGTGATATGATAAACATTGGAATTCATTTTTTAAAAGCTTACCTTTTCTTCTTGAAAGAGGAGCTAGAAGACGTCTGTTCCAGTCACTCTGGGTGAAATCAGTGAGGGATTGCTCAAGCACATTTGCACACTTCCGCAGTCTGTTCATCTGATGTAGAGTCGAATGACTTGTGGTCCCCCAGCCCCCTTGCTTAACTTGTGACAATATTAATATGAACCCATTCCACACTCATGCATCTAAGATGCTGTTCAAGATAGTCAGGGTGGTGCCTGTCACAACATCACTCTTCAACGTGACAGAAGAAGAAAGAAAGAAATAAGTGTTTTTTTTTCTCTTCCTTTTTATGAAAAACATGTCTAAACAATGAAAATATATTTATGATTTTATTTACTAATTATTATTACAGCTTTATACCATGGTAAATATGTAAATATAATATATTTATATTTTATTCACCCTCAAGTAGGCTAGTTCCAAACTTGTATGAAAAGGTTTGTAACCAGGCTGTTTCGTGACCCAAAAAGAAAGTCACACATCTACTTGAGGGTGAGTAAATAATCAGTTTTGGGTGAACTATACCTTGTACTATAACTATAACTTTTCCTGTAACCTGCTAATTTACACTAACATTAATTTAACACTAACACAAATTTTTTTAACCCTTGAGCCTTCCTCTGTCATTTCTGACCGGAGATTTTTTTTGTTACATTTTTTTAAAATCACAGCTTCATCGGAATGATTTGTAATATGTTGACTTTTATGGCACTTGGAATGTGAACACAGGAAAAAAATTAGGGCATGATTCGAACAGGTTAAGTAGATGTAAAAAAAGGATTTTACACTTACGGTCCTCCGGTCAAAAATGACCGG
>JAUCMU010000125.1:20294139-20308770 GCA_032275025.1 Enteromius treurensis
ACAAATTCTGAATGCCTTTGGCAGATCTCTAATGAGCCATTTTAATCTAGATTAAAAAAAATAATCTATGCCCACCCCTAATAATAATACAAAAAAACCTAAACATTTATGAAATGTAAAAAATAACTGTAAAAAATAAAATGTAATTTATTCCTGGCAAAAGATGTTTATGTAATTTTTAAGCAGCATTACTTCAGTCTTCATTGTCTAATGAGAAATCAATGTAATATACTGGTTTGGAAACATTTCTTATTAAAACAGGTCTGCTTAGTATATAGGCAGCTGTTAATTAGGATAATTATAATAAATCAGTTTTTTTTATATGAAGAAAACAAATCCATTGATGTCACACTGACATGTAACCTATATATCCATGTTGTAACAGTGGTTATGTTGGCTTGTGATTTGTCAATCTACCCCTTTAGGCCTGTGCCAATCAGACGTCACGTTTCTTGGCGGTTAGCTGCATGGGGCAGCCCCTTGCCCTGCAGCACCATTCTGGTCTCAGTGCAGCGTGCCAGAGTCTATAATGAGCACAGAAAGCTGACCCGTGGTGCCCTCAACAGGCAGAACCTTGCAAGAACACGCTATTCACCTTCAGAGCGACGGTTTGGCTTCTTCAAACAGCCCACTCAGCGCCTGTACAACTATTGAGAAAAATCATTTGCATCTGAAACTACTGAACAACCGGCCTTGTGAAAAATGGATAGTCGTTTTAAAGGGGTATGTTTGCAAATCGTGCCAAGAAACCATTCCCCTGTGAGACTCGTAAGGATTAAGAAAAACGTTTTGATATATGCAGTGTGTTATTATCTTAGGGATAAAGTCTCACTTATGGTCTGACACTGAAATAGCTCTGAAAAGCATGTGTTACAAAACTACAAGTGAGCTGCATTAATAGTCTAGGATTTTAAGGATTTTAAACAGTGTAATTTTGTTTGTGTGCTTCTATTTTAGCTTAGCTGTGACTGGTGCATGCATATTAAGTGAAAGAAAAACAAACATTCAGTGTTGAAGCCAAAAATAAACTGTACTTTTTTACATCATCGCATATTAAGATGAAAGTCTATCTTAATGTTACTCACATGACAAAGTGATATTCTGTGAGTTAGTGCCAGTGATTTATATTGTTACAACTGCTATTTGACTTTGTCTATTTAAATGCCTTTTTGGGGTTGCTTTATTTTTTATCTTCAAGAATGTATTTGATAAAACCTTTTTAAAAAAAAAAGTGAAAAATACATATTTTATCTTCACATTGTTCATATTTATTTATTTTTGTCCAATCTGAATTACAACAGTTACTCCCGAAGTTCGTGCATCTTCCCCATGAACCTTTTGACTCTCTCAGTTTCCACACCATTTGCCCAGTAACCTCCTTTCTTGAAATAGGAGCCAATGATCATGGCGCTTGCTTGAAGGTAGTGCTCCACATTATCATGGGTTACACCAGAGCCGATGAGAACAGGGATCCGGACAGACTGGGTAACCTCTGTTACACAAACAGGGCTCAGAAAACGGGTCAGCAAAACACGAGTGCGAGAACATCTTTCTGCTACACGCATGCATAAAAATACAAAAACATGTTGTTCCTTCATTGTAATGAGGATTCTGGCAGACTGTGGCTCATCCTCCATCTGACAGCTTCCCCAGTCCAATGGATCAGAACTAAGGGAGGCAATAGGCACAAGTCCAAAGTAGGCAGCAGGGCAGTGGCAGACTAGGCTGGGCCTAGTTTTCATGCCTATGTTTACAGCCTTCCGTGATCACCAGCCATCTGGAAGTGGGATTTAAAATAGCTGGCAGTGCTGGTGTCTATGTTAGCCCATTCAAGGCCAACTGGTTTTGAGAGAGGACAGGAGACCGTGTGGCATCCTTTCTGCCCAAAGGACACCACTGTTTTTAAGGACTTACACACCTGGCTGATGGGCTCCATTAGATATTAAAAGCAGATTAACCTCTAAATTAGCAGGTTAACCTCTGAATGGGACTGAACACTGAGTCTGAATCACTAAAGTGCATTAGTGTTAAAGCTGGACAGCTTTGCTCACCAGAGCTGTTTGATACCAACAACATAAGCCTGTAAAATGATCCCCATTTTAAAATAACTGTTTTCTATTTCAGTATATTTTAGTTATTAATTGCTGTGGTGGCAAAGCTGAATTCAGCAGCTATTGCACCAGTCTTCTGTGTCACATGATCCTCTAGAAATGATGTGAATTTGCTGCTCAAGATAAAAAAAGTCTTATAATCAAGGTTGAAAACGATTGTGCAGTATAATATTTTGTGGAAGGGTGATATTTTTTTCAGCTTTCTTTGATGTGTAGAAAGTTCAAAAGAATTGTATTTTATCAAGGTGAAACTCCTTACTAATATTTTCTAAATAAAAACATGTTAAAGGCAATTCCTGAGTCTAAAACATAGAAAAGCAAAAGGCTGTCAACTCTGGCATCATGCTGGTCACATGGAAGCCCCTGAAAACTGTTTGTGCATATGTGGCACCGTATACACGTTTTTGACCATATATCAAATGGGTTAAACAGCAGACTGTCTTTTTTACAGTTAATGTATTTTTTTCTTTTCATGTATGATAAACTGATCACAATAAGATGCACCGACGAACGATGCATCAGTACATTTCTTAGTTAGATTTTATTTTGTGAGATGTTTGGAAGCTGCAGACAGATGTCAGGATGCCATGATGTAAGCTGGTTTATTCTGTGGCAGGTCAAAGTTCAAACGCTGAAACATGGGGAAACTTTTTCCTTGAAGATACATTACAATACACGTTACAAAAGATTTCGGGTTTAAAACAAGTGCTGTCCTTTAAACCTCCTATCCATTTGTTTTCAACATTGATACTAAGAAGTCATGTTTATTGGGCACCAAATAGGTATATTAGAAACATTTCTGAAAGCTCAAGTGACACTGAGGACTGGAGAAATGATAGCCGGAAATTCACCTTTGCCATCAAAGAGAAAAAAAAGAAACATTTATTTAAAAAGTTATTTTAAATGGTGATAACATTGCATATTATTACTCTTACACTGTATCTTTGATCAAATAAATGCAGCCTTGGTGAGCATGATAGGCATAAAAACGTAAAAAAAACTTTTAAATTCTCTGCATAGAACAATATAAGAGGATATATCATCACCTTTTACTTAATGATAAAGTAAAGAAGGTGTAGTATGTCACATAAAAGTACACACACCACTTTTACAGTCGAATCAAAGTGTATCAAGCCATTAGGCTGCCAGACTCACCCCTCAGTTCCTCTGGATCAGCCTGGGCTCCAGTGGCAGTCCCTGTGACAATGACTCCATCGGAGAGAAAAAACTCAGCTGCTCGGGCCGTCTCAGCTATGCTGACATCTGAAGTTAGAGCATGAGCGCTGCAATGAGAGTTTTCAAATATAACTCATGTGATCATGTGACACAATAACACAGAAACCGCCACGCTCTGTTGTGCCTCTTTTAGAGCCCTCTGGCCAGCCAGCATACCTGTGCTTCTTCTTGATGTCTGTAAAGATCTGAATATGCTCTGCTCCAATGCGTCTGCGGTAGCGCAGCAGTTCACCAGCACAAGCATTTAACAGGCCTTCATCTGCAACATGTGAGAAAACAAACCCCTCTGCACGGATGAAATCCAGCCCTGTGGGGAAGTTAATATTCATTAAATATCTTGTCAGAGAATACTTGGGTTTGAAATGGCATTCGTGATGGCTTGTACAGTCATGCGGACACCTGAGGCCAGGGCAACAGCCAAGGCTGATTGGTTTGCAGCTGAGAGAATCTGAACACCAAGTGGCCAAGATGGATACAGGCCCCTGACTGCTGCACACACAGCTGTCATGGATGCACACACTTCTGGACCCACTTCAAGTGTGTATGGAATATCGTGCATGTTTTCAATGACCAGCCCATCCTGCCATAGACAGAATTGTGTGAAATTAGCAATTACATGAGCCCACTGGCCAGAAACATAACGGACAAAGGCAAAATCTAAAGTACAATATATACAAGACTGTTTTAGTGTAATTTCGTTCAGTCACATTTAAGAACAAAATGGGAAAATGGTTCTTCATAGGAACGCTGGGTATGAGCCTTGCAGGCATCCGTACTGGCTAGCAGTTCAAAGCCTTTTCTTACTCGTTTCCACCAATCGGTTCTTTTGAACAGCTCGTTTAAAAGAACCGATTGAAAAGTTCTTACTTTCCAACAAAGCCATAACGCCATTTATAATATTACATTAGTAAAGCCGTTTGCTGAAATGTAATAAATTAAATAAATTTACTGATGTTTAGACCAACGATAGATGCTGTTGTGTTTATTGCTTGCGTTATGGATTAAGTTCTTTGAAGTGGACCGCTTTTGATTGACTGTCGATATTTTTTCCTTCATTAGATAAAATAATTCGAAAAGTGATTTAATTCAAGCATATCGTTCCTCTGTTATCGTAAAGTAGCGCTAGTTAATACTTTAAATCGTCAACATAATTAAAACAATGGTTAATCATTTTGATTACGTATTTTAAGGAACCTTCCACCCCATTAGTCCAATCCTATGTTTAAATGCTTGTGTGGTCTTGGCTTATTTCTATAAGGACATGTGGAAGACGATTATGGGTTCAAGTGACTCGAGAAACCGCTCGAACACAATCTCAGGGGTTCATGAATCGTTTAAATCAATACCAAGCTCCGACACTGGTTAGTGATTGAAAAGATTCAAATGAGTCGCTCACGAATCAAGCACCGCAAATACTAAGGCTATTATTATAATACACTTAAGAATGTCAGGAAGCACTATATGGTTATTTATGGTTTACATAATAACGGATGATGCATAGGCTACATTTCACTTATATTGAACACATACGAGGCCTGCGCGGTGGTACATTTCCGCCTCTCGACATGCCGCCTCTGTGATCTCAGAGATAGTTGCGCGGTTCAAAGGGGTTCCTGCCAAATAAATGAAGAGTTCAGTATTTGGCCTCTGTTAAGTTTGCACTTGTGACAATCGTTAGTTAACGTTACCTGGCAAGGCTCCGACGTGAATCATGCCTATGACATTTGATTTCAAGCGCCCGAAAAGATTGAAAAACTTCATTTCTCAAGCGAACAAACCCAGATGTGTGTATTTTGATGGTCATGTGACTGGTCAAAGGTTATATTGCTGATAGAAAGAGTGAATCTAATGACAGCACCCAAGCTACATAAGTCTTGCATACGCAATATCTGATAATAAGATTGATAATAAATGCGCTGCTGTATATTGTAGTATAGTGCATTTCTAAGGGGGCGCCAGTCAAAATAGTGAAACTGATTTGCCTGCTTAACCCAGTAGCAGCAACTGGCCCAAAAAACTGCGCTATATCACCCTGACAACACTTGACATCTCAAACGGCCACCCCAGCGCAGCTAAAACATTGCATTTTGTATGTCGCTAACATAACACTGCGATAAAATCCAACTATTTAGCCCAAACAGTCGGATTGTTTACTTCTTGAGCCTGCTAGCCATGTGCTCAACCTACTTCCGCTACCTCGACACCGCCCCCCAAGTGACGTCAACAAACACGCGCCTCAACTTTGCCGGCAAAATCTTCACGTTTCTAAACTTTGTTTTATTGACATTAAATATTTCAAGCATAGCGTCGGGATTTCCCGTGCTCGCTCAGTGCTGGTGTCAGTCCCCCAGTGTTGCCGATCCCAGGGCTTCGCTGAAGTTATAACGGAGCGCGGATTTTAAATGACCCGCGTTGACGGCCCCTTTTAACGACTGCTGGCGGGTTATAAGACAAGGCGCAAAATTACTGGCGCCAGCTCAGAGCGAGCGGACTGCGGAACACATCACAGCTTAACCATATGCTGCCTGCTAACAGATTATTACAGCGATTTTACTAAATAATGCCTTGTCTAACACCATCCTAACTTTTGTATTCGAGGACATCCTTGGAGAGAAGGGGTTTTCAGAGAGCATCACTATAAGGTACGTGCATTGCACACTCCCGGGGTTATTGTTAAAGATCGGTAAAAGTAACATCAAACACGTGAGATGCATTAAAAGGGTTTGGGGAAGCAAGTTTGGGAATATCGGATTGCAGAGACTCCAGTTTGTTAACTTTAAGCTGCTCGGAGAGCGGGTTCAATGAAATGAGGAATAATGATTGGCTCGGCCATTTTCTGACTCCCATGGGTAGAGCTAAGCAAACGTGTAGTTTTAATACAAATGACAGAAATAGGGGCATATGCTGGGTCTGCTTTGAAAATGTAGACTGTGAAGTGCATATATCTTGGGTTTGGAAGTGATTAGTTGTGTTTCTCGTGTAGTTTCGACCTCTTGAACATTGTGCCCAGATCTACTTCCCCGCGCCCAAAGCGCTTTGTGAAGACTTCACATGAGGGGGGTTGGGATTAAACGCCACAAATCGGACATTTTTATAAAGTAACATTTTTATATTTTAGGCTCTCGACACTCAAGAAGGTCACACGCGGGGATATCATGCCAAGCAAGAAAGTGTAAGTTTCGGTTTCGTGTCTTTTTAAGGCGATTTTGACCATCGGTGTGCATGGAAAAGTTGGAGCAGCGAGTTAGTCCAGTTAGTGACTTCCACGGAGTTTCAGGCCAATGTAGGGGAAATGTAACGATATATTATTTTTCGATGCAGGCTACGAACAGAACGGGTTAACACTACAGATGAAGCTTCTACAACTATTTCAGTGCGTCCCAGGAAGAGGAAAGCAGACGTGGCTATTGTAAGGACACGGTTCTTGAACTATTACTTTTTTATACTAAGAAACTTTGAAAGATTTGAACGATTTGATTTTTAATTTACAGCATTTACAAGATCCAGATGAAGAGATCACAGAGATGACAAGAAAGAAACCATGTGCATCCCAGGTATGAATGAGTCACGACTGGCGTGTGTGTGTGTGTTTCCATAGGCCTCACCAGGCATGGCTTATCAGTGACCTTAAAGTAATTTCACTTTTATTTCAATCTCTTCTGTAGACTGGAAAGTGCTATATAACGGGATTTGTGTGTGAAATGTACTGGAAGTAATCAGTTTTTGTGTGTGGTTATTCTTTACATAGATTTTGATCCTAATATCAAAGCCATAATAATGTTGTGGATGGAGCCAGGCAAGAGTCGTAATGACATATTTATTTAAATGTTAAATTCAAAGATTTAAAGGGTTTTAAGGAAATAAATGATCTACAGAGCAAAGTTTGTTTAGCTGCTATACTTTTCTTAACCTTCACTGTTAAAAACTGAAGTGTCACACTGGAGTTCACGTTTGGTTCCTGTAAATCTGGATCTCTGCCTGTTTTGAAATTTTTGACGGACCACTGAGGCCGATCAGTCAGTAAAATGACCATTTAAAACATTTTGTCAGCAAAATGTCAAAGTCTATGCTGGTCACAGCCCTATATGATATGGTTATCATCAACCACCTTTTTATTGTGAGTTGTTGGGGTTAATGATACTGATTGAATTTGCATAGCAAACTGTTTTTGTGTCATCAGAAGGTCCTTTTTCAAAATGCCTTTGAAGCCTGTCCTAGTTGCAGAAGGCGGGCTGTTGTGTTTGTTTATATCCGTTAAAGCTCTTACCTTTTTTTGTGTTCATTCTTCTCTCCTCTTGTTCTCCTGCACAGGCCTGCTGGAATCCCGACACGGGTTACACAAGCCCATGCAGGCGGATCCCCACACCTGATGAAGTCGAGGAACCGGTTGCTGTTGGCAGCGTGGGATTCACACAGTATGCCTCGAAAAACATTTTCGTCACCCCTACGCGCTCTACCCCTCTGCCGCCCCTCTGGTGAGGGATTTGTGACTTCTTCAACTTTTAGCTATTTTACATTGACATACATTGCCAGCAAAATATCTTGTCTCAATCTCAATTACTGTCCTGTGGAGTTAACTTTCTAGAGATCTGTCAGCATCAGCAGTGATTTTTTTATTCATTCAGAAAAGGTTGCTTGGATGTCAGTTGTGTGTTGGAACATGACGTGCGTTAACTTTTAATATTGGTAATTCACATAGCTGGGCAAGCAAAGAGGAGGTGTGGGACAACCTGCTCAGAAAAGACAAACTCTACCTGCGAGATACACAAGTTATGGAGAGACATCCAAATCTTCAATCCAAAATGAGAGCGATTCTGCTGGATTGGCTTATGGAGGTTAGTAATCTTTGTTTAACCGTTCACACATCTTAATCTAATCTCATTAAGAGGGGTGGGGACACCAAAAGTTCCTTCGTTCTTGTTTAAACCAAGTTGTTTACAAAACCTGAGAACTTGGGGAGCAGCCTTTTCTTATAATTAAAAACTAACTACAAGTACAGCCCAAAGTACACTTCTTGCTTTTGATGCAAACACTCCACATCCATTTGATGGCATGCCTGATCAACACATGCAGACAAGAACATTTCATGCTTGTTCAGTGTTACTACAGTCGTGTATGCATGCGTCTCTAATGCTGCCTTCAGGTGCTATTGGAATTATCATGAATGAGTTTCCTAATTGGACATTTAAGAGATGGGTGATCCATGAACTTTAAAGATGGCAGATGAGAGAGAAACCTAGCATTAGTACTGTAAAGGTTTAGTTGTTTTTTAACCCGCAACACTCACTTGCTTCCTCCTTCCATTGTAGTCACCATGTATTTATGTATAAGTAACTATGCATTCACACCGCCGGTGGCGAGAGTGTCAACGTGGCCGGAAGTCATTCATTTTCAATTTGAGCTGGCAGCGGCGCGTCTTGGACGGCAAGAGCATCAAGGAGAGTTGATATCAGGTCAACTTTATGGTAATGAGCTATGACGCGGTTCGGCGGCAACCAATCGGTATGTAACGGTCCACCGCTTTAGAAGATTCCAGATAACGTAGTCCTGTAAACTTTGGTTCCGACCCTATTAGTTATTAGCACCCCAATCGCTACAACTTGATCCTTCATCATGATGTGAATTTAATAAGAACGTGCGCAAATACTATTAATAGGCAACATTTCCCGCTAGAATGCTTGTTTTTCAACAGGAATGCAATTGATTTGCTCAAAACACTGATTGGACCAACTGAATTACGCTAACTTTACACTTCATCTGGTAGGTGTCACACAAATTAATGTTAATTTAAAACCAAGACTAGTAAACGTCTCCTTATAATATTGAAATTAGACTAGCAATTAACCATAAACATAAAAATCACACACCACACAAATGGCTTTTAATTGAAAGAAAACATTAACTACAAAAAAGTTCTTTCCATCGATCAATGTCTTCATTTTAACATTCAATATATTTCATGAGGTTAACATATATCCTTCTTGTGGTCAGTCTGCACAAGATTAACAAGTTTGTTTTGATTCCATCTACGTCAGAGCGCCCAAATAATCTCTGCACGGCGTCGTCGGCAGGGCGAGTTTTGACGTTCTCACCGGCGGCGGTGTGAACGCACAGTAACCATTTAAATTTAGGAATCAACAGCCAGCTAAATACCTACTATATACATAGTGCTGTGAATGCATATATATATTATATAATAGGAAGTTTCCAGTGGCACATGAAGGCCGCATTAACCCTCACACAAGTGTGTTATGCAGTGTCTAGTAGTTGTTGTGTATCCTCAATTTATATGATAGAACTGCATTTTTGGAAGCACGCATGTTGATTATGATATTTGTCATATGTATTCATACTGAGAATTTCATGTATCTTTTCAGATACATGTAACATGGCTTGCTCTCCTATCAGATGTGTCCTGCATTTCAGACCCATTTTACTAAACTTACAACTTGCCATAAGTGTTCCATTGTGTGTAAAGGCCTGTCATAACCACAGCCTTACACAACATCACAGTAGTTCTTACTAAAATACATGTTGCGTTCAAAAGAGAAGGCAATCTATTCTCTCATTTACAACAACTGCAGTACAATGTATATGCAGCTTTTTATTTATTTATTTAAAACTGTAGTGTTGCAGCCCAAAATCGGATGCACTGAATGCATATGCTTAAAGCAGAATTTAATTTAAAAAAATGAATCGTTTTGTTTCTTAAGAAAAGAAGTCACAACACAACTTCTCTTTCACGCATTGACGTCTGCTTCTTATTTCAGGTTTGTGAGGTATACAAGTTACACCGAGAGACATTTTACTTGGGTCAGGATTACTTCGATCGCTTCATGGCCACACAAGACAACGTTCTCAAAACAACACTACAGCTTATAGGCATCTCCTGTCTCTTCATCGCTGCCAAAATGGAGGTGTGTTTTACTTTTTGATGCCCTTCTATTTCGGTATGTTATAAACTTGAAATGGTAATTATAATTCTGTTTTTCCAAAGGAAATTTACCCTCCTAAGGTGCATCAGTTTGCTTACGTTACTGATGGGGCCTGCTCCGAGGATGACATTTTAAGCATGGAGATTATCATCATGAAGGTATGTTATCTTCATATTCTCACTTAATCTCCGTACTGCAGCCCTGCTGCTTGTACGATGTATTGGACCACTCTTTACACCATTTGTTGTTCTTCAGGAGTTGAATTGGAGTTTGAGTCCTTTAACCCCAGTGGCTTGGCTCAACATCTACATGCAGATGGCTTATCTAAAGGAGGCTGCTGAAGTTCTCATGGCCCAGTACCCACAGGCTACATTTGTGCAGATTGCTGAAGTAAGATGGCACAATTAATTAATCACATTAAAATCACAATATGGTGTGTGACTATATTTACCGCAAAAGGCTCTGGTTCAATTAAATTTATATTCTGCACATGTTGTGTCTGCAGTGTGAAGGCTTCAAACCGTCACACAGGCTACTGATTTTGGCTTTCTTAAAGCTGCTCGCAGTGTATGAATGCACCCTACAAACTCCATCTGTAGAACTGCACTGAAAATGTGCTTCAAAAGCCTAATCCACTCAAAATCATGTCATTTACCCGCTCTCATGTCATTTTTGACAACGGAACTCCAGACATTGTTCAGTACAAGTTACGGTTTCTTTACTAGAGTTGGTATGTGGGGCATATTTTAAGATTTGTGAACCACACACTGGAATTCCAAGATTTTTCTTTATAACCTACATAAGTGTGTTTTCCAAATTAAAAAAAAATAATTGCACTTGCTTGATGTGAACCTGTTTAACTGTCCAGTGAACAAAAAAACAGACTTTTTTTTTATAATTTACTTGTTGGGAGTTGAATGTTTATTCATTCATTATTTTTATTTATTTATTATTATTTTTTAGCTTTTGGACCTGTGTATACTGGATGTAAGAAGTCTGGAGTTCTCTTATGGCCTTCTTGCAGCTTCTGCACTCTTCCACTTCTCTTCTCTAGAGCTAGTGATGAAAGTTTCAGGTATGATATTTTATTAAATTTTTTTGGTGTGAATTTCTTCTTAATGGCTTTATTTCAGCATTTGCATCACAGTTGAGGTAAGGAATTGGAAGTGACCTTTGATTTTATTTGGTTTTAGGGCTTAAGTGGTGTGACTTGGAGGAGTGCGTGAGATGGATGGTCCCTTTCGCCATGTCAATCCGTGAAGCAGGCAGCTCAGCCCTCAAGACATTCAAAGGAATCGCAGCAGATGACATGCACAATATCCAGACCCACGTGCCTTATTTGGAATGGCTGGTGAGTTTACTCGGCTTTGAATTTGAAGTTTGTCTTAAATTGTATTTTAGTCCTCATTTATCTGTGTGTAATATATGTGTGTATTCATGTACAAACAAAATGGGGCTTAAACGGCAGCATCTCTTGTTCTTACCACAGAATTTTGCATACATTTTCCCCAGCCGCAACATTTGTTTCTTTCACTTCCTCTGGCCTGAAGGTTTCTTGTTTCTTGTCTTATTTTTCAGGGAAGGGTGCACTCGTATCAGCTAGTGGACATTGAGAGCAGTCAGAGGTCTCCAGTTCCCTCTGGAGTGCTCACACCACCACCCAGCAGCGAGAAGCCCGAGAGCACAGTCTCCTGACTTTGTTAATGTATGGAATAGGACATGACCCTGATTGATGAATTTTAAATGAAAATCAATGGCATTACAGCTTGAACCCAAGCATCGATTCACATGCGTCTGCGTAAGACTCAAGACCAAAAAGTCTTATGCTTCTTAATTTTATTTTATTTTTATTTTTCTCCATGTGAGACTTGAATTTTTATTTGAATTTTTTTTTAATGGTCCAAAGGTTTGGTATTTGTATTTTTTTTTTTTTTAGTTTACAAATGTAGACTACCTGCCAAAATCTCAGAGCTGCTACTGGCTCTGATTGCTGCTAAAAGAGGGTGGGACTGGAGCAGATGGAAAGATGACCACAGAGATCCCCACACAAATATGGGCATGGGTTTCTGTGGCTCAGGTTGCCATTTGGACCAGCAAAATCCTGACAGGTTGTCGTGGGGACTCGAGTCTCCAATGCCAGAAAGGACCAGAGAAATCACCAGCTTCAGAAGCTAGGACTCAGATTTTATATTTAAGATTTTCTTCTGGTCGCCTCCCAAGTGTTTGTAACCAAATTTGACCATTCACTTTTTACAGGTTGTTTTTTTTTTTTTTAACAAGATGCTGCTACATTTCTCTATCATATGTCTAAATAAAGCCACTGTCTCAGACAGTTTTTACGTATACAAAGCCGATTTGTTTCTTAATTTGTGTAATTTGCTACAAATTTTGACTTGTAACACAATGTGGACAACACATTTAATTTCATGGAAATTTTTACAATAACATGTTACTCTTATAAGGGCAGTGTTTTTACAATTCTGTATTCAGCAATAAAACAAGACAGATGAGCAACTGTAGAAGTAATTTAGGAGGCAACAAGGTTACATTTAACTCAAAAACTCTCAAGGATGTTTAATTTGATGCACATGTAAAGAAGCTGCCTAATTTAGCTGTTAACAGAACTGGAATAATTGAATTATGAACAGCCCTAAATCTAAGTTGATCTGATTATTAAAGAGCTGTCCATGCAGTTTGGGGTAAAGAATGTGCACATACAGGCTCTTTTCCAACACAAATCAAAAATGGCAGATGCACTGAAGTGTAGCATCACGTATGAAATCTATGAAACGTCACAAAATGGTGAACGGGGCCTGTAATGGCTGTCTTACTCGTGCATCTACATACACAGTGCCCTCTGCTTGCAGTCTGAGAACGAGTGTTACGGAGAGACCTAGAACATGATCCACTAGATGTCAGTGTGATGCTTTGTCTGTCACGATCAGAAGGCTGGACTTGAGGTCTGTGAGCTTCTCAACAGCTGCTGCTGAGACGAGGGTAATTCATTACATAGCACACTGACAATCGCTCTGCTGCCTTGGTCTGGCAGTGTTTGGGTGCTGTGCTGGTGACTGGAATCTGCTTAAGGCAATTTTTGGTTTTGGCTTTATTATTTCAGTTATTGAAAATGGCAAACTGCTGAATACGCTTTGCATTATTTCAACGAAACATTACATGCATACATTGTTTCGATACATACTAATCTCAAACAATGACCATTGTGAATCATACGATCCAGTCCGAGGTGACTACACAAACCTCATGTTCAATGGCAGATTGAGCAGTTGATAACAAAAGGGATTTAGAGATGAAGTACATGGAAGCTTCTCAACCTGAACAGTCAACTCCTAGCAACTTTTTGTCCCTAATGCTAAGCTCTTAACCTTCCACAGGTTGATAGTGAATGGAGTCCCACGTCACTGGTCTGTATTTAACAATGTGGCAGCAGGATGGCTACCATGCAGTCTCTTAAAAGAGCTGTATGGAGGTCAACACTGAAGAGGAGGAGGGGTCTTCCCCCAGCAGACAGACCCTGGGGGCCGGGGGCCCTCAGGCAGGCAACAGCGCAACAGCTGTTATGTGCTCAATGGCCCCTTTTGTTCTCTCCGCACAGACGCTGGTGGCAGCAGCAGCAGGTGCCCATTGGATGATCTCCCAGCCACCACCGCCAAAAGTCACACCTAGTCGGAGCTCTGTGTCCCCTGTCTGCCACTAATATTCATAATGCCATGACTACCGTGACGCCATCCAATAAAGAGTTCTCGAAGTTCTGGTTAAAACATATGAGAACTGGTTTCAGTGCTGATTGTATTGTTTGGTGTTTTTAAGATGTAGAATGTTTCGTAGCTATAATGTGTCAGCCATTTCAGCCATGACAATTATTACTGTGACAACTGTGACGATATGGAAACTTGATGCTTATGTTACCACAAAGACTATAAACCCTTATATTTACTTTCATTCATGTAAAAAATGTATTTAAAAAATAGATTACACAATAAAAATGTATTTTATCATCACCATTTCACCAAATAAAGAATTCTTTACAGTCCCAGTTGCCAGTCATGCCTTTTAAAAATATATTACAAAATTGTCTTCAATATTGGACTCCATGTTATAACTAAGACTCTAAACACTTATATAAATATGTAACAAGTATATAAAGTGGGTACAGGAAGTATTCAGACCCATCTACATTTGTTTCACTCTTTGTTATATTGCAGCCATTTACTAAAATCATTGAAGTTAATTGTTTTCCTCCTTAATGTACACACAGCACCCCATATTGACATAAAAACACAGAATTGTTGACATTTTTGCAGATTTATTAAAAAAGAAAAACTGAAATA
>JAUCMU010000125.1:20308870-20326370 GCA_032275025.1 Enteromius treurensis
CTCATGATTCTCATTTGCTCTGACATGCATTGTGAGCTGTAAGGTCTTATATAGACAGGTGTGTGGCTTTCCTAATCTAGTCCAATCAGTATAATCAAACACAACTGGACTCACATGAAGGCTTAGAACCATCTTAAGGTGGATCAGAAGAAAAGGAAACATCTGAATTAATATATGAGTGTCACAGCAAAGGGTCTGAATACTTAGGACCATGTGATATTTCAGTTTTTTGTTTTTTTTATAAATCTACAAAAATGTCAACAATTCTGTGTTTTTCTGACAATAAGGGGTGATGATTTTAGCCAATGGCTGCAAAATAACAAAGAGTGAACGATTCAAGGGGGTCTGAATACTTTCCGTAATTAAAATAAAATAAATAAACAAACATAATTATTATTAATGAAAACAACAGTGACAAATATCATAAGCAGACAACAGTTAAATAAGTAGTGATTTACTAAGTGAATAATATATACAGTTACTAGTATTATGTGAAAACAATATATACAGCATTGTACATCATAGATAATATTTTGAATAAGGTAAAATTATGTTAGTTACATCTTCGGTTGATAGGTAATTCTGAGCTTGTTTAAAATGTCTAAAACGTGTGAAAATTCCTCCACTGCAGTAGAAGAATGAGCTTCTTTTCAGACTAACAATAGGGTCAGTTTTCCAGTCCTTGAGTGAATTGCTTGTTTGTAATTGTTAATTGAGTAGTTCAGGTGCTGTCAGGGTTGAAATGTATAATCAGCCTACATGCATTAATGAGTTTGTGTTGTGTTGTTCTGTTTCCTGTACGACACGGGGTGGGGAGTAAATTGTTTTAGATAATTCATTTAGATGACTCAGTTTTAGGCAAAATAAACGTGCTTTTCTCGGGTTATTAGTGAGCCATCTTCATCAAAAGCCCCCTACGGTTCATAGAGGTAGCGGGGGCTAAAAAGCTATATTCACACAACTTTTCTTCAGTTCGAATGAGAAAATGTAATCTTCGTTGCCTCATTTTTACTGAGAACAGTTCAACTAATGGGGTAGAAGTGATTGTGTTTTCAATATACAATACAATACAATATTGTTATAATAAAAGGAAAAACATAATTAAGTGGGTCTTTTAATTTTATAGTTTGCAGTACAGTCTAATAACATTCCTTATCACCCAAAAATGTCTTTATTAATATATATATATATATATATATATATATATATATATATGTATATATATTCACAATAATTCCCGTATAATACATATTATTATGTATATGTATGACACTATGTATTGTACTGTGTATAGCATGATAAATAAAACAAACATAATACATGCAAATTCAAATTTACCAGCAGTGTAATCCCAGTTGCCAGTCACAACATGCTTTTAAAATAGATTGCAAAACAATAATAATTATAAAAAAAGCATACTTCATTGCCCCCATTTGGATTTTAGTTTGGACCCCATAATTGCTTAAGAAATTAAACATGAATATTTACAACCATTCATAGAATCAATATATTGAGGGAAAAAGCAATATTATACATAGGCTAGTATACATAACAACAACGATAATAATTTTGTAATTTGCATATTAATATATTTGGTGTAACAAGTTAAAACAACAAAAGGCCTACATTTACAAAAGGCATACTTCACCTCATGTGTTAAAAGTCATTTGTTAAAACACTAGATTGTTTAAAATTAAAATATCAGTTTCAGTTTCAACACTCTTAAGTGAACTGTGAGCTGTCAAACTCGGCTGTCACGGAAGCTTTCCAGCCAAACCACGTGGCAGCAACTGTTTACACACGTGATTTCCTGAGTGACGCCCACCTGACGTCATTAACAAAAGTCAAAAATGGGCGCGGTTTGAACGCAACTCAGCGTGTCATGCGCAGAAACGCAAGAAAATGTGCAAATGTGTATTTTTTTTAAATACCAGGTTAGTTTCCACCAACCATTGTTATAAAATAATATTTATTGTGTTTTAGTAGACAAACCCTGAGTCAGTCCGCGTCAAGCGTATTCAATAGTTTTTAATATATATTTTCCATTCAGATTTTGTGTAACCTATTAGAGCCATTTAACGTTAGGGCAAACTTTAGATGAAAACTGCAATTCAGCAACTTCACTTACTTGCATTGTTCGTTATAATAAGCAAGATTAACCACATTTCAGAATTTAATAAGTGGCTCCCCTTCAGTTTATGCGGAAATCTAAAGTCTCGCAAGAAGCTGAATTTGGATTGGAATGACGAGTAACGTTAAATATTTCATCCTGGTATGTAAAAGGAAATTAGCCCACGTTTTATGAAAATACACTAGCATTACAAATGCTTGAAATGACATATAAAATTGTATATATGTATATAGAAATAAGTAACTCACATATTGTTGTTTAGTTTATGATAGGAGGGAATATGAGAATTCCTTTTAACTTAATGTTACTGGAATTCCACTTCATTTAAATTCGACCTAAAAAGTGTGCATCATGTGTGCTACTTCAATTCAAAAGCTGCACAACTCTGATCATGAGGAAATGTCTGAATGTGTAATATTCTGTGAAATATTTTCTTGTGCTGTGAAAGGATGCTGTTAGGCTTTGAAGTCATACTCACTTCTGTCTTGGCATATGCAAAGCTCCTGTACAGACTAGTGTTTGACATATATTAGCATATAGACCTTAGTCAGGGTTACTCCAAATTTCATTTTTTGACAGAAATGAAAAGGCAGCTATGAGAGATAGAAATACTTAGCGCGATCAGCTCAATCAATAGAAGTACAATGTGGCATATCGTACTGATGTTTAACAACACAGCCTTATAATTGCTCAGCTTCTGAAATGTCTTTATTATTTAAAAAAAAAAAAAAAAAAAAAAGTAGGCAAAAACGTTGCGAGCTGTGAAAAACAATAACAACAGTTGTGGCCTTTGCACTTGATCACATTTATTTGCATGGCATAATTAAAATTAATTTGTGTCGTTTTTACAAGATACACATAAATCTCTGCACCATTAAAATGTGCTACACTTTTCATAGCCTTGAAGACTGCAGTGTTAGAGAGAGTGTGGATTTAGTGAACGTTAAGAGACCTGAGCCTTGGCAGTTTTTAGACAGTTTTACACACTTACTTCATATCACGCACACACACTCGCAAGTGCCCAAGACCTTAAGTGTGTGTTTTGGGACAGGCTCAAAGTCTGCCTTTTTTTAAGCTTATTTGATCTTGTCTGCCCCCTCACTCTCATACTCCCCCTCCTGTTCATACAGAAAATACACCCACAGACTGCAGTGGAAACCAACGTGGGGGTGTTTGCGGTAAAACATGATCTGGAAAAGGATGCCTTGTAAGTCTCAAATACCTATTGTTTTAAGCACAAACCATATTCTTAAGTCTGTCAGCTTGACATGTTTCTGATGCGCTTCCACAATAGTTTACAGAGAAACATTTGTTCTCAATCTCAGCTGTTTTTCTCTAAACAGTTACACATGAAGCTTAAGAGCCAGAGAACAACCGTTAAGCCCGGTTTTAAACATGTGCAGTGCTTCAATATTGAATACAGGAGAGGTTTATGCATGTGTCAGATTTCTTCATTTGCATGCTATTTGCTTGTGAATGAATTGCATATGTCTGGGTGAGTTTGCGTTTGCCGCCCCCTTATGGTTGAGTAGACAAACTGCTCGACTGATCCGGCATCAGCTGGGCTGAGCTCACCCCAGCTGTCTCTGGGCACTGCTCCCAGTCTATTTAAAACAAGAAGAGGAGGGTGAATATAATCAGGGCTCATCTTTGTTGTATATCAGATTAAGAGGAACCCTTCGTCTGTTCTATGGGGGTGGACAGTAATTTTGCTGTTTTGTTTGCTTGCAAGACAGCATGATATTTCAAAAGTATACAGACAATTGGAAATCTTTTTTGCCGCAGAATGAACAATTTGCGGTTCGGTGTTCAGCATCCTTATGCTGATTTCTTTTTATGCTTAAGCGTTTAGAGTAAAACGATTTGCGTGGTTTTGTGGAAGTCTGAAAATAAATGATCTGATGTCTGAGCGGCAATTAAATTTAGCTAAGAACGCGGAGGCTCCCACCCTTACGCCCAGATTACCTGATAATAAGGAACATTGGGAAAGATCTGTGTAATGTAATTATGTGTGTTTTACTGTAATTGTTGTGCTTGATAGCTTCAGAAAGAAGCTGCGGGCTTTTCGATTTATTTGTGTTTAGATCATTGGGGACCTCTGTTCCTTTTAGGTATTATGCTGCTTTGGCTGTGTGTGTGTGTGTGTGTCAAGTATGAGGGCCGTTTCCTGTCGACTCTGCCGCGTGTATTCTCTGTTCATTGTAATGCCTTTAATTAAAGTGATTTTATTCACAGGCACACAGCTGGCATCGGCGACTTTCCATTAGGCATCTGAGTGGCCGCCTCGCTGGTGGGAGGACCCGCACTGGGGCCGCTTCCTGGGGAACACAATACTAGTTTCATCTCCCCTCTGAGTTTGTTGTGTGTTTTGAATTTATTAATCATTGATTTTAATGCGTGCCTCTTGACAGTGGCAGCTACCCATGCATTAATTAATTCCTGAGATCCTCTTTTACAAAATGGCATTTAGAAACAATGCAGGGTCGGCCAGGGTTGCCTCTGACCTATAAAGAGATGTGCTGAATGCGAAATGTCAAAATTTGCTTTTATTTGTTCGTCGTTGTGGCGCTTCTTCACAGGTTTTATTGGCTCTTTTTTATGTAGATGGCACGGCGATATAAAGGCCTATTTTTGTAGCCATTGAAATAGCAGTAAATAAAGTTCTTTATGTTTCTGCTGCTCTTTGGGCTCAGGCGTTTCACTGTAAAAACGCTTCTTAAACTCACCTTCTTTGCATGTGCTGGCAAGCAGTCAATCGTCGAGCGAATTGTTGGTCTTAAGTTGCGAAGAAAGGTGCTTTGGGCTGACAATAGCTAGACTGTGTTTATCCGTTCAGGTCTTAAGGAAGTATGTAAAAAAATTGCCCTCAGTGAATTGTGTGGATTAAAAAGACAGATTAGATCTGAAAGGATGCATAAGGGAGCCGAATTTGAATTTGGAGCAGGATTTGAATGCATTCAAAGTCGCTTTATTTTTTTATTTATCGAAGAAGGGGGGAAAACACTTATTCATCCATTTAAATGAGTAAATAGTCTGTGTGCTCGAAAAGATAAAAGCTATGCTCATAATCCGTATTGACACTCAGAGATGCGGAAAGGAAGATTCCTAAGACCCATCCGCACCCTGCCCCGCTGAAAGGGCCTGATCCCCATTCAGGAGGCAGACCTAATGCTAAAGATTTCCTGACAGATTTCTTTCACCGGATTGATCAGGACATGTTGCTAGTAAGCGAGCGCGCCCAGAGAGACGTTTAGGAGGGCGTTCGGTTAGCAGGTGCTTATCACTTGTCTTGAGGAGCTTCTACCAGCGCGATTGTGTCTGAAGGCGTTTGTTGTGCTTATGTGGTAGAGCGGTGGGAGACGCTTGGTTGTCCTGAGACGAAAGATGTCTTCTTTATTCTGGAGAGCTTAAAGTCACAGTTCATCGTTTGCTCACCCTCGTTCAGTTTTTTCTTTTGTAGAAAAATTTGGAAGAATTTGCAACTTTTTGTTTTTATATAAGAAAAGCCAAAACATCCCAAATGGACCTCATGATAAAGAGGCCACCTGTATTTGGTTCTGGATGTGACCCCACCTCCCTTACAAAAAAAACAAACAAACAAAAAAATCGGTCAACCAATTCTTCCGGGTGCAAGATCAATCAGCTCTTTGCAAACTTAATTTGAAGCTAGAGTATATGCTTGGACAACAAAAGCAGTCACATAGGTATATTTGTAGCAACAGCCAAAAAATACATTTTAATGGTCAAAATTGTTTAAAAAATGATTAGGATATTAAGTAAAGGTCATCGAAACTTAATATTTGATTAGTAATATGCATATATATATATATATATATATATATATATATATAAAACGGTTAATCCCGTCCAAAAGAAAGGAATTTGTTTGTATAAATGTGTGTGTACTGTGTATATTTATTATGTAGTCTATATGTAAATAAAAAAGCATGCATGTTTATATTAAAGAGAAAATGGTTAAGTTTATATATTTAATATATTTATATATATAATAAAACTTGAATATGAATAAAATGAATACAACTACACATATAAAAATATTCTCAAAATTGATACTGTATGTGTGTGTTTTCATAAAGAAAATACACTGGACACACATATATATTATGTAAACAAAAACTTTTATTTTGGATGCGATAAATAATTTGACAGCACTACTATATGTGCGTTAATTTGCAAAAAAAAATAATGATAAACGGCACTTTAAAAAAGAATAATAATTATTTTAAAAAATCCGATATTGTCCACTTTCAAGGTATCACGAGTTCACGTTTTCAGCCTGACAAGCGCCTTTGGTTTTGAACAGAAGCTGATAAATCAGCCAATCAGGACGCTGTGTGGACTGAAGCAGATGACGAGGCTAAAGACGCGCCAACTTAGCTGAAAGAGTTTCGTCAAAGCTGACTAAAGGGGATCGAGGATGTAACAGGAAAATAAAAGCCGAAACATTTTCTCGGAAACTTGCAAAAGCAGCCCATTATTATGGTGAGGGAAAAGCTCAGTGTATTCCGTGTAATCACATCCGTATAGAGTCATTGATCATAACTACAGCAATAACGCTTGTCAGGCATCCACATTGTCATCTGAGGAGATTACAAAGACTAAACGAGTGCTTAAACTCTGGAACATGAAATGCGGAGTTATCTGCTTTTGCCAAAAAGGCTGTTGTAGGGTGACCAAAGGGTGGCCATTTTTCCTGAACGCATCCTCGCCAGGATTTCTATATTGCTTTGATTCAAAGTGCCTCGAGAGTAAATTACTGAATTTGTTTTATTACTGAAACCAATACAACCCAACTGCAGTTTGATTGATATTACTTGAAATGTGCAAAAAAAAATTTTTTTTTAAATGAAATTATAATAGCCTAATGAAATACCATTCATTTGCAAAAACAGATAAATCAGTTTTTAATAATTCAAAAAGTATGTTTTTTCATTGTCCATGCAAATTAATCTCAATCAAACTAAAGTTGTATTTATTTATGTTTTATCATTATTATTATGATAATTTATTTATTTATTTTCTTTTTTTCTTTTTACATATACACATTTATAGGTAGTACAGATCATGGGGAACCCACATTTTCACTGTGTCCTGGGTGGGTGCTAAAGAGTTCTTTTGGCACGATTTGCGTGATTGGTGAACAATTTCTTTCCCCCTCCCACAGGAACTGCTGTTAACATTATTTAAAAATAATAAAATAATGCAGACTGATGGCTTTAACAAAAGCATGTGCCATCGATTAACAACCTTGTAGCTCACAGCAGGTCTGTTTTTAAAGGTTTAAAAGTTATTGTTTAAAATCAATCCTTCTGGGGAGGAAACAAATAGGAACAGACTGCTTCACTCTGTTGACTTTCATTGTAAGACAAAAGAAATCAAAATCTTTGAAACATACTGCAAAATATTTTCTTTTGTGTTTGCAATGACTCAGTGTAAATGGTGAAAGAAGTTTCATTTTTAGAAGAACTAATGCCACAAACGTGTGAAGGATTCTCCTAGGAACTTTTCACCGATTGACATCATCCCAAAGAGCCGTTTTCGCAGTGTGCTCCTGTCTTTACCATTTTCCCACTCTTATGTGTTTAAGGACCCCCTAAGCTCTGCTAGCCACAAAGCCTAAACGATGCTGCCCTTTCTTTTTTCCCTCCATCCGTAAAGAGGGAAGAGCAGAGGCAAACGCACGAGAGAGAAAGACTGAGCCATCGATCAGTGCCGATCGTTACACGGCCCCGCACCCTGCCTCTCATTGTTTTTTATCTTGTCTCTCAAGCAGGGTGAACCCTTGTTGCCATGGCATCCCCCACACATTGGCGATGGCACTTCAACCCTTTAGCTTAATGATCTCTTGGCTGATAGCCTACTTGTCAGGCTGACTCGCTCTGTCAAGAAGCAAGGAGGATATTTGAATCGCTAGTATAACCATAACATCTTACAAGCCATTTCCACTTTACTTTCACAAAAGCGGGGCACGCTTCCCCCCAGCTGCGCGCACGTATATAGGCCCGCATTGATTATTTATTTCAGACTCCTTGTAGTTCACCATTGTACGGGTCTCCCGATGCCGAGTGAAATCTTATTTTACATGGAATGAAGCCAATTTCCATTCATTCGGTGTCTTTTTTGTTTTTTAGTCATTACTTTAAACCATCACAGTGCTGGCAGATCAGAGCCGGGTGAAGGATTACCGTTCATATAAATAGCTGGCATTGATTCGGCAAAAAGAGAGACTTCTCTGTCATTATGGAGACAGAAAATCCTAATTTAGAAATGTGAACAAAAACGCTGAGCGTTCAATTCAATTCAGTAATCCTCCATATTGCATGAAATCAGAGGTGTCGTGTTACAATGCGCAGTTTAAGTCAGTGTGGAGATTTAGACAAAAGGTAGCGCCTGGAGCTATGTCATGATGTACTGAGCTAGAAAATGTGTTCTTAGTCAGTGTTTCATTTCATCTCATTCAATTTTTTTTTCATATTTGGAAGTACCCTCTCTGTTACCTTTTTATTGCGGTATATGTACGGATCTCATTTAAATGTATGCGGTTAAGGCCTTTAATATTGAATCAGAGACACAGAACCGTGGATAGGCCCTCGTTAATTAACGTATTTTCCTTTTCTGTCTCGCTCACTGTTTCTTTCTCATTGTGTCTTTCAGGCGTGCCTAATCGTACATGACTTTGAGGAGACGACGTGCGCTACAATCCCAGCACGTCGTATTTGAATATGGACAGAAACAGATCAGACATTAGCAACTGCTATTGATCCTCAAATAGGGGCCGAGCTGTCTGTTTTGAACGCTGCTGGCCGGTCGATCCCATCTGACCTACTGTTCACAAGGTAAAAAAAAAAGAGAAAACAAAACGGGGAAGATTCTGCTCGTAATTGGGTTGCGGCAGCAGTTGCTATTTTCATCGACATGAGAGACTCATCATCTCCAATAACCAGAATCACAAGATGGAGAGTTCAGCCTCTCGTTGTTCGGCTGTATTGTGCTAAACCGATGTTAGAAAGCTGATAGGGTTCTCTTTGAGGACGTTTAAGAGTTGTGTTGTGGTGGGTAGATTTTCAATGAATGCAATTAAAGTCCACATATTCTGATAAGAATATTGGGATTTTTATGTATGTGAAAGAACGCTCATATTAAGCTCACCAAGGCTGCATATGTTTGTTGAAAAATACAATATATTTTTAAAATCATCGTTTTCTATTTATGCACTTTGTTCGGCAAAGCTGCATTTTCAGCAGCCATTACTGCATTACTTCACAGTCACATGATTCTAATATGTTGTTATGGTTATTATCAGTGATGAAAACAACTGTGCTGCTTAAAGGAAAACGCCACTTTTTTGAGTAGCTGAGGATACATCATTGAATCGGATTAGACTGTTAACATCACGCTCAAAAATGACCAAACAATTTAGATGCATTTCCTGTTTAAAACTTGACTCATCAATTGTTATATTGTGTACTAAGACTAATGCAAAATAAAAAGTTGTGATTTTCTAGGCTGATATAACTAGGAACTATTGTTTATTTCCATCGGTCTTAGTATACAATGTAACTTTAGAAGAGTCAAGTTTTAAATAGGAAAAACGTCTTTGTAGATGTCCCTTTTGAGCTCGATGCTAACGGTCTAATCAGATTCAATGATCTATGCTAAGCTATGCTAAAAGTGCTAGACCCGGAGATCGGCTGAACGGATTCAAAAACGGTAAAACTCAACTGTTTAACTCTAGAAAAGTTGGAAAATGAGCCTATTTAAAAAAAATTAAATAAAATGTGAAAACCTTTACTTTTAAAACCTTACTTTTTTCAGGATTCTTCAAATTCAAAAGAACAGTATTTATCTATTTTTTAAACCTAAAACATAACTAGATAGTAAATTAATAATTAATGCAAATACATCTTAACTATGATAAATAGCATAACAAATATGTACATCACTCTGGCAACATACTACAAAAGTACAGACACATTACACTGAGGTGTTAACAAGATGCATATCAAAGTTTCCACTCAAACCAACCTTGAATGAAAATAATTTGCCATGCTGGAAAAATACTATTGGTTATCGTGTTAAAAAGCACACAGCTTATTTTAAATATTTCTGTTTCTTCATGCATGTCAAGTGTAGGCCACCTGATTTCCTACCAGCTGTTGTTATTTATGTATGCATTTTAAATTTGTCCGAGTGCACATCTTCACATTTTAGTCCTTCCTCTCTGATGCGATGTAAATATTAATGCAATGAAATATGCCTGCCTACAGCTTAGGTAAGGATTATTTAAAGTCGGCTCTGAATTTCCATTCGTATCCTTTGGTATGAATGCATGCGCTACTTGCAGGTCTGTGGGATTCCTCTATCTTGGACTTTTTGGACCACATCACACAAATGCATCAAATGTTTCATTTTAGTAGATCATGGAATAAACCCAGTGTGTTAAAATGCCCTGATTTACTGCTGCTGTTATCCAGGACGCTCAAGACAGGGGCCACACATCTCTGTTGCTTTATTGCATTGGCCATGTGCAAGCCTTGCATGAGTTGAAGCACCGAACCTTTTTATGCACTCCACTGGTTAGTTGTGATTTTGTCACATGGAAACACTCTGCTAGATGTGCAGTTTCTTCTTACACCCTTGGACTAGTGAAAACAAGTCACTAAAAACCCATGATTCCTTGACTTATTGCGAGTTAACAATATCTTCAGTTCTCATTGTATATCTTGAAATTGTGATATTTGTGAGGAGAAAAAAACTGAATTATGAGATATAAGTTCAGAATTGTGAGGAGAAGACAAGTTGAGAAGAGAGAGAGAGAGACAACTGTGGGATTAACTTTGGAAACAACAACAACAACAAAAAATCATTTAGTGTTTTTTTGGGGAAATTTGAAGTGTGATAACTACTTACACTGTGTATATATACAGCGTGTGCATATATATATATATATATATATACAAAAACCCTCTTATTTAACATTGCTTTCTTTGTAAGGTGCGAATATGTGGCAACGTTGCTTCATCCAACTTCACCCCCGTCCTTTTGAGCTCCTGAGATGTCCAGAGCTGATTATGAATAGTCTGTCAGGCGTAGAGTTGAATAAAGTCAATAAGGAATAACTTCTCCCATTACTATTTGAGGCAGTTAGATGATGGATGCCTTGCATTTACCGCTAAGCGCTATCTAAAGCACTTATAGCCACTTTTCAACCCCCAGACAAGGCAAAAGTAAGCTTGACTTTTTATCTGCTTTTATCCCAGTGCATACTTGCCGCCTTTAAAAAAAATCCGTTTTACTATTTTATCCTCCCATAATGTAATATGGTGAGCCAAGCACTTCCTGCATATCATAAGGTATTGAAAGGTACAATTGAATTAGACTAAAGAGCTCTGAAGAATGGAGGGTACTCACATTCTCTTTTTTTGCTGTAAATTGACACTGAAATGGTCTGTCTCACGCCCTCTCAGATGGATAACTTGCATATTAACTGGCTTGAAGCAAATTGTGTCAAAATGGGGCAGAATGCAGTAAATGAGATATCTATCGCTTCAGATCGCATTTCCTCTCATCAGTGGCCTTCTTTATTTCCTCACTCCCGTTAATGGGAGTTTATGACGTCTGCTGATGACCTGACCTTGACTCCCCTTCCACGGCAAATGTACTTTGTTCCACAGAACTAGAGCACAGTTAGTATCCGCCAAATGAGGCGTGTAATTTGTGTTGCTAAACATCCCGCTTCTGACACCTGTGAACTAGTTAAATCAAGGAGGCAAGCACTTACGCCTTTTCTGACATTGACGTCTTTCAGCGTATATATTTTACCAAGTCTTAGACATAATCTGGGGAGGGGGGGGGGACTGTCTGGGAATATCTAACGCTCCCAAAAAAGAAAATCTTTGAATATACATACGATTAATAATTAATTCCATACTTTATTCCCCTTTGAAAGTTATTATGCAGAATAAATATTTCATTTGAGTACAAGTCTTACATGACAACTGCGCAAAGACAAGGGATAGTAATGGCACGCGGTTTGACAAGTCTGCGTAGGATTGCGGTCTGGGAGTTGGCCTCCCTTTCTTATAAATATAGCATTTAAGAGACGCCTCTGTTTTCGGTCATTTCCCATGAATGAATTCCCTTTTCTGGCTATTTAAACATTAGTGGCACAGAGTGTTTTCCGAGCCCATATGCATCAGTCGACCGCGAGGGTTGTGTTATTAGCGAGCTTGAAACGGAGCGCCTCTCCCTCATGAATTGGTGAAGTTATTCCAACTTTAGATGGCTTGATTTGCAATGATACGGTTTTTGTGTTCGTAAATGTGACAAGGGTTCCTCCTGTTTGAACTGGCTTGTTGTCTGTTGTTATCTGTCTTACACCTCCTGATCCATCTGTCTTTCCTCCTCCTCTGCTTCTCTGTCTCCATCTTCTCTCTCTCTTTCTCTCCCCCATTTCCTGATGTGCCGCAGAGAGACACAATTATCCACTTCATTTGAGTCGCCGTGATAATGGTTGGCCCAGCCCTCTCGGGGAAATAGGTAGCAGTAATTGTGAATGGTGTAATGAGTGTGGAATTGTGAGCGTGCTGGGTGACACCATTAGAATCGACCCGCTCCTGACCTCAACCCCAACAACAAGTGAGACCCCCCAGCCCTCAAAGCACAGCAACCGCACCGCAGCCATTTCACTTCTCGGACAATTAATCCCAGCCTTACTTCCATTTGTATTCCCACTGTTCCTCTCCTTCTCACCTCCTCTCCACTATGAATTTTGACACACTTAACTGGGCTTTTATCAAGTGCAGTGCAATAAATCAGACAGGATGTGACTTTTCGAGTCCCAGGGTTCCTGCCGCCATGGAAAACAATTGAAAGATCAGGGAATTTTTAAGATTGTGGTTTCCGTGCTTGACAAAAAGAATAGAAATAAACGAAATTATAACACTTTGATAACAAATTTAGTTACTGATACTGCATTTATTTTGATGTTGATTTTGACATACACTGTTGTTCAAAGGTTTGGGGTCTGTAAGTCTGTTATACTCACTTAAGTGTAAGTATAAACAGTAATGTTGTGAAATATCGAAACAACTATTAATATCTGTTTTCTACTGTTTTTTGTTTGTTTTTATGTGTCCGTATATAAGCAAAGCTGAATTTTCGGCAGCCATTACTTCAGTCTTTAGTGACTCATGGTCAGCATCTCTAATTATTTTTACAGTCGAAATTGATTATGCTCCTAAATATTGAAACTGTGATTATTATTTTTTTTGTTCAGGCTCTTTAGTTTTTTTTTTTATTTTAGTAGAAGAGCATTTACTATTTACCAATAATTTTCAATTAAAATAAATAGACAAATAAATAATTGTATTAAAATAAATAAATTTAGGAATGTATATGGTCATGCAAAATATGTGCTTTCTACAGTAGGTAGTAATAAACAGCCAATGTGTTTATAGGGGCATGCTAACAAGCAACTAGTCGATACTGTGAATTGGTCGCTATTAGTGATGTGCATCTCCATAACTGAGGCCGATACCATACGCATCTCGATGCATAGCAAACGATACAATACATGAAAGATACATGAAGCAGCTAGCGATGCGATGCGATACGATACACCCCTGTTACGATGTAGTGCAATCCGATTTCGATTTGATTCAACACGATTCGATGCAGTACGATGCAATGAAACAATATGCAAGTATACAGGTATTGGGACCCCTCGTTCTCTGTAACGCTGTAAGGCTGAATGTCTTTACAGCTAAAAAAGGCGATTGCATCGGTTATTGTCTTGGAACGAGCAGTTCACACTCACCATTTGAAAAAATAAAATGCACAAAATCACATAATTTACACGAGTTTTGCCCAAACTTCAAAGGCCTGTTAAATGAATAAAACTAGAGGCATTTGTTAGCTTGATGATTAGATTTTCAATTCAATAATTCAATCCAAAAACACTTTATTGTTGGAATTCTTTCTGAAATGTGTCTTGGATCTCAAAGCGTAACCTATTTAATCTAGCATCTGCATGTAAGCCTTCTGTTGCATGGCAAAATTTAATGTCAGAAATAAATAATTTGGGGTTTACCGATGCAGATATGATAGAAACGATGGATCGCGATACAAAGCGAATCGGGGAATCTTCCCATCCCTAGTCCCTATACTAAAGTGTTACTATTCTTATTAATTATTAATTAATTAAATTATTATTCATGATTTAAGTTATGAATTAATTAAATGCATGATATATTTATAAATATTAATATACATTAATATTAATATTACAGAGATTAATATTAGGCTGTAAACAGTTGTTCATTAAAAGAAATAAAAAATGTTAACAGCTGAACCTTTTTGCAGTTGAATACAGTAATAAAGAATAACAAGAAAAGCAATGGTCAAAAGGTGTGGGACCCCTGAAGGCCACAAAGAAACAAGAGTGCTGCTGGAGGCACGGGTTACAGGTTGTTACCAGTTGCCGCAGTGCATCTGACAAAAAGAGGATGATACGCTTCCCTCCACCTTCCATTTAATCCTGCTGTAGGGTTTCTATTCACCTTTACCTTCTGAAAGCTTCTCCCGCTGCTTTCAGCTGCACGCTACAGCATGTAAGTGAATCCGTGTAAGATTTCACCGTCGGAGTAGCTTTCCCGTTACTCAGAGGCGCTGACACCTTTGCACCTGCAAGCAGACAGGTGAGCGGAGCGCTGCGACGTGCCCCAATTATCCACCGTGGCAGTGCGTTAGTGAATGATCTGGCTGGAGAGAACGGTGGGTGCTGGGGAACCGCAGGGGGCCTCCTGACCTGAGGTGCTATTAATCTGGGTGCAGAACAGCTGAGAAACAGCTCCACTTGTGTGTTTGATGAGCCGCTTATCATGGAGCCCCGCTGCTTCTGAGTGCGGATGTGTTGGGCTCTCTTTTAAAAATGCTTTGTATTAATTAACCCCCTACCCACGGCTCCCCTGTTCAGGCTGATCTCCGCTTGGCTTTTGTTCTTAATGCAGTAACTCGAAGTGAGCGCGTGAAGAGTAACCGAATGCAGCGACGGTTTGAATTCGTGAGACTTGAGCCAGCACCGAGTCAGTTTGTGTCAGTAGTTCCAGTTTCATTTTGGGATTATATAGTGCTCTCTTTCAGTGCGTTTGACTTCTCAAATCCTTCAGTACTTTTTTTTTTTTTTTTACATCCAATTATCATTAAATTGCCATTAAAAGAACAGTGATCGGGGCTTGTCAGATGCCTAAACCATTCCCATGATTTCATATTCCTTTTGCTCAGCAAAACAGCTTTTGCTTGTGTGGAATGCTTTTGTGAATCAGGCCCATTTTCTCAGCCTTAATTAAGGGCAGACAACAGGGCCTGTCTTGTAAAACTCAGCTGTACACTTAAACCAGCTGTCACAAAGCTGACATCAGTGTCTTAAATCCCCGGCGAGCAGGCCAGCGGTGACATCGTTGTGGAAGAAATGTCTTTTGGCGGAAAGCATGATGTAGTATTAAAGTAAAGCCGTGGCATCTCGTGGCAGCCACTAGCCTTTTCGCTTTTAATGAGAAGTCCGTATCTGATTACGAGGACACAGATATCCGCCGAACTATTCAATGTCATGAATAGAAGTACTATGAAACTGGAATTAATGTGTGACCTTTGTATAATAACATTTAATTTTGACTGTTTGAACGGAAGCTTAAAGGTGATCTGGACTGCCCTGCGAGGGCTAAAAGAGATTTTCGCTATAAAATTGGTTTCAAAGAAAGGTGGTGCTAAGTCCACCCGTACGGTTTTTCATGTTTATTACTGGCCTTTTTGCCAATTTTATTATAGATGAAATTAAAGAGAAGGGAAGGGGGAAATGGGAAATGAGCCAGACTTAAACTTCTGCTGTCTGCTTAAGCATCAAAGCTCAGCAAGCTGTGACTGTCATCCACTAGCGTTCGTTTTCCATTTACTTTCGATTGCAAACTATTGCCAGAAATATTTGCATTATTGTAAAATGAGCCTGTAGGAAGAAAAAATGGAATCTGTTTTTAAAAACACGTATGCTCACCAAGGCTTTTTTTTAATTGATCAGAAATACAGTCATATTGTGAAATATTATTAGAAAGGTAACACTTTAGAATAGGGAACACTTATTCACTATGACTTTTCCCGCAAATAAATTGCTAATTTGCTGCTGATTAATAGTAATGTGGTTCTAGTTTAGGTATTGGGTAGGATTAGGGTAGTATAAGATCATGTAGAATAATTAGTACTAGTAAATGGTTAATATTATAGTAGTATGCAAGCTAATGTGGCCAGGTATGGTTTCCCATACTAGGAATTTGTGCTCTGCATTTAACCCATCCACACACACAGCAGTGAGAAGTGAACAACCACACAAACACACACACACTGTGAACACACACCCGGAGCAGTGGGCAGCCATTGCTGCGGCGCCCGGGAGCAGTTGGGGGAACGGTCTCACCTCAGTCGTGGTATTGAAGGTGGAGACAGCACTGGTTGCTAAAAAAAAAAAAGTATCCATGCACTTAAATACTGAACCCAACTACAGTATTTGAACAGTACTGAACTTACTTTATGGGACTTCTTATAAGTAGATTTATTAATTTTGTTATTCTACAACCAGTAAAAGTGCATTCAAAGCATTTTTAAATACACTCTGAATGCACATTAAGTTGTTTTGGATGTAAAAAGTCTGTCATGTATTCTGGGTATGAGTGTTTATGTTCCCTGGAAATCTAACCCATGACCTTGGTGTTGCTAGCACTGTACCAGTTGACTTACAGAGGCTGAGAAGAGAGGATAAAGGGTGAGAGATGAGGAGGAAAGAGCCAGAGGGAGGTGGAAACTAGGAGACAGAGATGGAAGGGGACCGAGAGGTAGACATCTGCTGTCCAGCTGAGCCACCCTCACATTAACTCACTCAAGTGCACACTCTCATTGTCACACTTTCCCAAGGGCCCCTGATATCTAGGTCTGGGGACGGGGAAAGTGTATTTCAGTCACGCACAAAGACAAGCAACAACTAGGCTCTCTCTCACACACACACACACTCACACTGAAACTTAATTACACTTGGCCACAGCATCGTTTATCCACCTCTTTTTTAAGATAGCGCACCGTACCGTCAAAGTTCCCTCTTCCACCCAGCAGATGGCGCTGTCGTCACTGCTTTTTCAGGCACCTGTGGGAAAGGCAGCCGAAATGCCAGCAAAGCCTACAGGGGAGGGTTAAGGATTACTCCTAAAATCACACTCAAATGCCGTTAGCTGAGTAAAGAGAGCTTATTGTTCCCTCAAAGTTTACATGTCAAGGTCATTAGTGAGTCGAGCTCATAGATTTTAG
>JAUCMU010000125.1:20328870-20355236 GCA_032275025.1 Enteromius treurensis
TTTTACTGTATGTTTGCTCAAAAAGCATTTAACAATCATACTTGCCCTTGAACAGTACTGTATATATTTACTGTAGATGTAAATGAACAGATATGTTAAAACCAGTCTGTCATCATATGACCAGCTGACGGTGTCTGTTTGACAGCCTTCCTAAATCTTGATGCTTTGTTTAAAGCTACGCTATGGTCTTTTGCAGCTTACCTTTCAAGTTTGCATCAACCCACACAAACTTGTCATTGTAAAACTTGCAAGGTGAGGAGGAGTGTGTGTGTGTGTGTGTGCCGGCTGCTCTCCAGCACAGTGATGAAGTGATTTTTAAATGAAAATACACCTGTCTTTAGGACAAATACGTGGCACTAATTACTTGTCTAACCTAAATCTCCTACTGCCAGATGTTGCTAAAATACAGAGAGACAGAGACAAATTGTGCACAAATATAGACGTTTAAATCATTTTTTCCTTGACCCTGTTAGAGAGGCATTCAATGTGAGCACTAAGTCATGGCTGAGACTTATTGCAACGGTATGGTAGGTATCACCTAATCTTGTCTCTCTCCAGTCTGTCCCTGACATAAGAGGGATTATACTCTTATCTACCCCTCCTCCTTATGTTCCCCTACTCTCCAATTCACATTTCTATTTCAGTTACGTCCTTTTCACCTCTCCCTACCCATCCTGCCCTCCTCTCCTTCGCTCCACCTTTCCTCGCCATCAAACCACTCACTGACTTATACAAAGTGCTGAAGAATTTCATGGAATGCTTAAGATTCACAGAGGCCCTCGAAAAACTAGCGAGGTGTCAGTTACAGTAACCCGTTAAAGGCCAGCCAAGAAGATGAAGACGAATCTTTCCCATGTCTGCTCGCTACCAACAAAAAGGACTTGATGGAGAAATCAACCCAGGCTCTCTCTCTCATTCTCATTTTCTCTTCCTTTCGGTCCCTCTTTCCTATTTCCTAACTGTCTATATTTGAATTCTGTATGAGGGGGAAATTACGTGCGGCCACCACAAACAGCCTGCCTCTCCTTTACTTTAAAAGACAGGATAATGAGAGAGAATATCTATTTGCTCAGCGTAATGTGTGTGTTCACACTGATGTTAAGAGACTGGCGCGTCAGCCCGCGTGCACGTTTCTGCAGCGGGGGAGAGGGATAGAACGTGGCCTTATATGCATTCCGCAAGACTGTTGGTAATGGGCTGTGTGGAATATTTACTAAAAAAAAAAAGAAGCTGCTCGCATTTACCACAAGATTGCGGAAACCATGTCATATAGTTGTGCCCTCGGAGCAAGTTGGGTTTTAAATGCTTTGCTCAAGGCACAACAAACATCACTCAGATGAATAGCAAGACATTAGAGTCCGGAAAATACAAAGCGGAATTTAAAGTAACCTTGCTCTTATTCTAAATTAGACGCTGTTACCTAGTGACTCATTGGCACACCATCTCACGAGAACGCTTGCACTGAATCTGTCGCTGCAGAACTTCATACAAAGCTCTTGTGCCAATTCTAACTCTTGTCATTTATGTTTCTCTTATAAGCTCCTTTTTTAAAGTTTTCTTAAGTATTTTTTTATACTTACTATTTCTTTCTTTCTTCTAGTGAAAAAGAAATGTACTAAAATGTATTTAAACTTAATTTATTTAATGCTAAGTACACTACAGATATTTACGGATTTACATATGTATGCACTTAATAAAAATACCCTGCAATTGAAGTGACTTTGTATTTAACAACATACTCACAAACAGTAGTGAACACACACCCGGTGCAGTGGACAGCCATTGCTGCGGCGCCCAGGGGGCAGTAGGGGAACGGTTCCTTGCTCAAGTGTCTCACCTCAGTCGTGGTATTGAAGGTGGAGACAATCTCTGCTGGATCTGGGACTTGAACCCACAACCTTTGGGTTACAAGTCCAACTCCCTATCCATTAGGCCACGACTTCCCCACTGCCCCTATTTTGAAATCTTTTAAAATCTATTGCAAGTTTACTTGAGGTAGGCTTTAAATATCTTGCGTGTAAAGAGAGATATTATTCAAAGATCATATAATCCCAATAAAAAGACATTAAAACACACTGAAGACATTCTACTTACAGTAAGTAATATTGCAACTACATGTTAACTAGCAGTATTATCAGACTTTCTGCTTAATAACTTTTAAACATGGGTCCACAACATACAACATAACGAGGTACATGTCAACATATTCCACAAACCCTAGACTAACCCTAACAGTCTACTCTAGTTAGGAGACGTGGTTGCAAATGAATGAGAATTAAAATCTATTCACAAATTAAATGACAGATAACTCTAGACCTACTGATATATATATATAAAACCATTGAAATTATATTTGGAGTGTTAGTAAAATGCATGTCTGTGTCACTTTTAATGTGCAATCTTACACTTTAATATTGCAAATATTTAGTGTACCTAAAGTATTCTTGCAATATTTCCACTTAGATTGGACTTCAGCACTACTTAGGCACAATTAAAGTGCATGGAGTACAAAATTAGTTGTTCCAATTTAGCAGATTTTAAGTATACCAGTTTAGTATACTAAAAGTACAGTTGGATGGCATTTTATTAAGTACATAAATATGAAAAATAGTATACTAAATAGTATACTGAGCATAAAAGAAATATCATTCAAGTACATTTAAGTATATTTGTTTTTTCACTGTAGGGTAGTTTCAAAGTTTAGTAGAGTGTCTCAAGTGGACTACCAAAAATAAAGTGTATCCAAACACGTTTTAGGCTGAATGTTAAGAAATGAGCACTGTGAATAACTAGTACTCCAAATAAAGTGTAATTATAATATTTATAGTAGTAAACCTCGAGCTAAATGTCAGAAAATATGTTAATAGATTTGAACTATACTTTGTTTTAAATACATGGCATTTCATAACTTTTCATAAATAGATTTAATTATTTTTAATACTGGATTTTCCATGCTGCTGAATTCACCATTGTCCCTCACAACTGGTAAAAAAGTAAAAATGTGCAGATTAAGTGCGGGCCTACTTAAGTGAAGAGTCTCGAATGGTCTCGGTGGTCTCAAATCTTGAATTGCCTGAAATACTCTGATTTTGGATGTACAGGGCTAAAAATACATCTTCTCTTTAAACCCTTACAATTACCCTAGATATTTTTTGAACAAGTTATAGGTTTATAGAGTTATTTGAAGATGACCGGTTTTTCCCCAAGAACAATTCACAAAGTGTACCTCTAGGGAGAAGTTGTCTTTCTACTGTCTTTAATGTCATCTGTCTGTCTCATTTCCTATTATCAGCATATGCTCAGAATGATGATTTCAGACGGACCACCAGTAGTCAGGCCTTAACGGCAGACCATCTTCATTTGACATGTCTCCCACGCCTCTCTGTGAAAAATCAATCAATCATTCTAATTATTTGTGCAAATGTACTAATTAGTTATCAGGTGCCCCCTCCACTTGCCTCCCCAGCATCCTCAGTATTCAAAATAAGCTTCAGCGCATGGGAATGGTACAGACCACCAGCAAATATTTACTACTCCCATCTCATTACGTCTGGAGTGGCCACATGTGCTAAAAAGCTGACCGTGAATATTTTAAAGCTCCTTGCATGCTCTAAAATTTACCTTGACCTTTTCATTCTGGTTTGACCACACCAGAGCAGCACCGGGGGTCCGTACTGCCCACTGCATCCATTCATATGCCTTCATGAGTCCTGATGTTACGCTTTGGGGTTTTGTTCGATTGCATGCATACAGACAGACAAACACACACTCACACACACATAGAGGATTTATTTTCTCCTCACTCTAGTTCTCTGAGATTGTTAAAGACAACTGATATATTTCAGCTTTAGTGTGTCCAGGGGGAAATGCTGACCATTTTTATTTGTCGAGCTCAGTGATTAGCAAGTTGGTATTTGTCAATACAACGGTTATGAATGATTGGAACCAACCTGAATTGGGGGTATAATCTTTTTTTTCCCTGCTGTGCTTTGATATTGCTTGTCTGCATTTTTGCTTAAAAAGAAAGTGATTAATCAATAATTAATTTGAAACTGTGGCATTGACAGAGGCAAAACGATTAAAATATTTTCCATAAATCTGCTGTTTATTGCAGGTGCAATTGAGCACTGCTCGGCTGAAACTCGGCACTCATGTAAAGTATGGTGTGCGACACGCTTTCCATGCCTAGTAAAAACCTGCTGTCTTTGAAATGTGAGGCACATTGTAGTTTATAACCGAACATCAGGAAAGTCCTCAGAGTGCACTTCTTAATTGTGCCCAGGAGTTCATCTCCTTGTAAAGGAGACAGAGGAGAGTGTAGCTGCGGCAAGCTCTTGACGGCTGGATAGGGCTGGTTAGAGGTCTCTCGGCCCTTGTTGTCTATCTAGTGCTCTGATAAAGCATCTCTCCTCACTGCCTCTGTTCCTGACCTTCATGACACGTGAACATATATCATTGACGGCTGTGCTCTTAATTACCGGGCAGGTTTGTGGTGGTTTGGATAGAAAATTATCACCTGAAATACTTATTTTAGACATCTTTTTTTTAAATTGGCTTTTTGCTTTTACTTAAATTAAACTAAATTTCAGTTGAGGTAACAAACAGGATGCAGAGTTTGATTGTAAATGTGAGCATATGTAATCAAAATAAATTAAAAAAGCGGTAATACTAAACTAAAATCAAAGCTTGTCAGGACAAACCTAGCCTTGCTTAAATGTGTGAAAAGATGCTTTGAAATGTATAGGTTTACAGGCCTTCTGGGTGAATAAATAGACAGATAGATAGATAGTCCTCATTCTCAGAGCACCCATGTTTTGTGTTTACAGTCTGGATCATTTAAAGACAATGCCGCTCTTTGATCCTTGCGCCAGCTCTTCTTTTCCCAGCAGTATTCACCCCAGCCCTTCCTGCTGTATTGTTCAGGTGTACCTCCAAAGATATTTTTTAACTTCATTGTTAAGAAATCACCACTCGGTGGACATTTTTTCCTCCCTTTCCACAATGGAGAGTTTGCTTTGTCCTTTCACCCGGAAATGTTGGAGTTGTTATTTTAAACCTGGAAGTCTTGCTTTACAGTGAGACATGACTTACACAGACACAACATCCTTTTCCTTAGGAGAAAAAGGTGGTGACCGCCGATGTCTGGTAGTAGCTCCTTAAACAGCTGGGTCTGTGTTGGGTGTGTGTGTGTTGTGCTCGCACCAGTCTGGATTCCAGGCTTGACAGTAGCATAGACCAGGAGGAGGAGAAGGACCAAACACAGAGCGATTTAAGGGAGGGAAGAAGATGAGAAGGGGAAGGTGTAAAGCAGCTGTGCTGGGGCCATATGCCAGCCCCTTAGAAGAAGGTAAGGTCTGTTCCTTCACATATCCCTGGCTGAACATCAGAAGGTGGTCACTGGCCACGCCACACACCCGACCAGTCAGTTTGATTTAATGAGAGGAGCTTTGGATGCCACCGTCTGGCCAGAGGAAAAAAAGGGAAGAAAGAACAAGAAAAAAAAAAAATGGGAAAAGAGTCACATGCCCAAGTCATCGAGCAGCTTGGTTGACTGACAGATACATGCTGAAAGTCCCATGACCCTAAAAAAGGCCAGAGCAGCAAAAGAGGAATAGACTTCTCACCTCGTTGGATCTGCACATGGTTGTAGAACGTATGTGAGACACGGAGAAGAGACGGAATAAAGAAGACTGCTAATGACTATGAGAGTGAGAATGGCTGTGGTGTCTGGCACAGGAAACTGCGCGTGTGGCAAGGTTTTAATGATGCATCTGCTCATGTCAAATGATTCTGGACACATGGCAAACCCTTGACTGCTGGAAGCTTTGATGTCATCACACACACATATACACAAATGCATGCTGCCCCCCCCACACACACATACACACACACTCACTCGCGCATACACACGCATGCTCAGCTATGTACCGGGCACTGGTTCACTTTGGCCCCCTCTGGTGCTGCGGTGGCTGATTTTAATGTCCCTGCCTAATGATCTGGCAGCCCTCGAAAGGTAAATGATAATTTGCCTTAAGTGGAGCCTTTAGGCGGAAAAGCAGTGTAATACTTTTTCATTTTTTGAGAAAAACCTAAAAATCTGGCCCTTTTCAAGATGGAGTTATTATCGTGCCATTCACAGATTTCGCTTCAAATACTCATCATTTACAAGAAAGCGTTCTACCCTGTACGCTCTTACTTCGGGAGTCTGACCAGATGATCCATCATGAAAGAAGGCGATGGCGACTGAAGAAGGTTCAGCAGAAGAAGGACTGATTGAGACCACAGTAGGAATAGAGGGACGAAACACTGATTTTAGATAAGTCGTCCCCTGGCTTTGTGAAACACAGCTCATTGGAAGCGTTATACAGAATATCTAACAGGAATTAACTGTTGTTTCATCAGTCATGAGAACTGTTGCTGCTGCTCTCTGTTCAGCTGTCCTTCGAAGTAGAAAGTAGTTTCCTATATGCCAGCATGAGATATCAGATGGTCACTGGGTAACTGTTTTTTGTTGTTGATGTCAGTGGATACAGCTGTTTCTTTAGGAATGCTAGCCTCAAACAGTTAAACTGACACAATACGTTACAGTTTCCACAGCAGGTGCAATAGTGCGCAGCAGCAGCAAGCTCTGATCCACTGCAACAGCACAGGACAGAGATGAAAAGAGTCGGGTTGGCTCGGAGCGGTCGGGGCTTGTCCCTGGGGGCTGGTAATTGGTTAGGGTGAAGGGGAGTTCAGGGCATGCTTTTGTCTCCCCAGTAATGGGAGATGAGAGCTAAGGAGTCGGGCCTTTTGGCAGTGGCCTATTGCCACTGATCAGTCAGAAGGCTGTAGGCACGTGGGCGCCCTCTTGCTTTTACAGGATCTTCCTCCCGTTCTCCCTCTCTGAGGGTATTAGAAGCAGCCAGATGCTCCGGTATCTGTCCTGAGGGGATGGAGGTTAACCGCTGGCTTGAGTGTTTTTCTCCAAAGGCGCGAGAACAGGAGGTTTCCTTACTCCGCTCATCTCCCTCGTATCCGCGTCTCTCGTGCCTTTCTATCACTTTCCTCATCTTCACATGGGCAAACAGCGTGCCGTTAAATATCTCTTACTCTTTCCCTGGGCAATGACCAAATTCGCCACTTAAAAGATGATGTTTCTCCCTTCTTTTCCCACCTTTTTATTTCTCTTAAGCTTGGAGCTTTAAAGATAATGCAGCTTTTTAGTGATGATGGCGTAAAGTGAGAGCGGAAATGTGATTCTGAGACATTAGGTGGTAATGCAGTGGTTTCGCTACAGCAAAGAATATTAGCCGTTTGATCTTTGAGTGATTCTTCGATAGGGGAGCCCCAGGTGCTATGCCTTAGGAATCATCTGAAATGGTTAAGAGCACTTTCTCTTTACTGTAATGGAGTGAAAAGACTGGATATCGTATGTGCATTTGGAATCTAAAATTCCTCCAGGAGCACAGTCTAACTGGAATGTAACATTAACTCGTAGCTTGCACTCAAGAAGGCTTGACTGGTAAAGGCATTTTCAGTTGGGAAAACAGAGGTCTTGTAGCCAAGGCGCCATGGTGTTTGTCTGGACTATGCCTCATATCGTCTCTTTTACTTCTTTAGCTTATGCTGCACTAGATCTCAGTGGGCTCGCGCCCATCTGCTTGCCTGCTAACTCATCCTATCTTTCATCTGCATGTCCTGATCAAAGCTCATTAACACTTCTGAATGAGGGGGAGTTGTCCCGCTAAAGCTAACCCTGAGCGGTCTCTCAAGATGATCTGGACACTGGGTTCTCTCATGGCCTGCGATTGTGTCTCTTTGTTTCCAGACTTTGACTAACGGCAATAAAGATGGCCACTTCTTTGAAATGTTGTTTTTCTTTCTTCGGCGGCAATCTTTGATTCCTCGGGCAAGCCATCCCACTAGTGCACAGCTGCTTGCTTGGCTTGTTGTTCTTGGCACAGCTCTGGTGTTAGCACGCCTGCTACCGGCTTTGTGTAGCACACTCCGAGGCCCTGGCACTTCAAAAAAAACTCAACGAGCAGCCGCCGAACCACTATTTTAAAACCAGGACACTTGACGAGATAAATGTATGTGGGTGTTGTGCAGAACTGGGTGTCCTCTTTCTAAGAGCACAAAGACCCCAAGGTTACCTGGAGGAGCCACTGATCCCATTCCAGGATCTGAATTCCTGTTTCATGCCATTCCATTCCTCAACACTTCACTTCTGCCAGGTGCAGTTTGCCTGACCTTGGCAGTTTATTGAGATTATATGTTTACCAGCTCCTCTTGATAAATGCTGTCTTGTCTCTTCTTCCCTATCTTCCACATTCCCACAACAATGCTGCATTATTCCCCAGCCGTGCGTCTCTCCTTCACTGGATTACCCTGAGGATGGATACGCCAGAAGTGGAGTAAGCTAATAGCTTTGAGTAACACCCAGCCAGTGGATGTGTGTGTGTGTGTGTGTTTATGTAGTGCATGAAGGAGCGAGAGAACATGTTTGTGCTGAGCCCATGGCTGGTCCAACAGATGTCAGTCATGTGTTTTTGATGGGATCTCAGTGAGAGTTCACCCAGTATGGCAAGATTGTTAATTAATTTGCTGCCTCACAAGTTTTGGGCTTGGAAAAGGTTTTGGCAGAGGCTAGTCATAGCTAAGGTGCTACTAAATGGCATTTTTACCGATTAAGAGGAGTGCGTTAAACCTAAAACAACAAACCGGTTCAGTGTGTTAGAGTGCGGTACCGTCTGTGTTTTGTGAGGTGCTGCCGGTTCTAACATTACATCATGTCTTTCCTTCCTGTTAAGTGTAGATCGGTCAATACAGTTAAAAAAGCTGAGCTAACACCTAAATGCTTTAGAATTGACATTTGGGTGTAGCTTCCTGTCTTAAGCTTTTCTGCTCTGAACCAAATTTGAAGGTAATGTTTTTGCCTTTTTCTTCCTGACACTCGAATCACTCAGCTGGAGACAAACATGATGTAGTATTTTAACTTCATCATGGTGGAGGTTTGTTCTCATCAGTGCGTTAAAGTCACCTGTGTGTACGGGAGGCAGTATTTAGCTATGTTGTGCCCCTGTGCCGTGATATTGTTGCTGGCAAATATGTGATGTGGGGGGTGGGAGTTAGATTTTGTGTGTGTTTGTATTTGTGTGTGTGTGTGTGTACGTTGGCGAGGACAGGGGGAGAGGGGCACGGTTACCACGGAAATGGATGTGTTGGCCTCATCAGAGGGCTCCCAGCTGGTGTGGGTTCGGAAGCTCGTCTTGGCAAGCGCACGGTCAGGGGGGAGTTTGCATCTGTGCAGCCTTGGCGCTCAGCTGGAGGGGGTTGGGGAGGTTTGGGGCTTCTTCCCCCCCACACGTCAGGTTTTAAAGGGGACCCACCCACTGCCACCACACAATCCCACTGGTCTTTACACTGGGAGCAAAAATCCATAGAGTTGTCCACTGCTGTTCCTCTTAGCTGTGTCATTGTGTCTCGTTTGTCTTTCTTTGCCTCCTTGAGGATCAGCGCACTTTTTCTCTCTTCCTTTCCCTGCTTTCTCTCCCTCATTCTTGTGTTCTCAATCCTTGCACCTTATTCGGTTTTGAGTTTGTGTCCAATAAATTCTTTCTCTTAACTTGCTTCATTTAATTTGATCTTAATATACCGTAATACCTAGGTGCATATGCTTCCTATTTAGAAGGATTGAAGCACACTCTCTTCTTGTGTGACTTGCAGACTTTGGCTTGTATACAGTTTTAAAATGTCAGTTTTTCAGTTACTCTACAGGTGTTTAGGGAGTTGACCTGTGCCCTCTTGAAGTGTGTTGTGCATTTGTGTAAAGCTTGTGAAAACATGCTTAGGGTTGTTAAGACATGACCTTTGACCTCTCAACGGGGATGAGTGTGTGAACTGGTGCAAAGGTCACTGATCTAATTATCTATTGTCCCTTGTTCTTCCAAATGAACATTTAATTCAGTATGTGATATTGACAATGAAAAATGTACCCTGTGTGTTGTTGTACTTGGCATTATTTTGTTGTTCTTATATATTTATTTACTTATTTATTAGGGATAATAAATAAAATTGTATACTAAAATAATATACTATAATAATAATAATCAGCTGTCAGTCACAATTTAAAATGTATTTCATGGTGTGATTTAATTCAGTGAATTAAATATTATATTTATTAATTATAAATTATATTTCTCAAGAGAAACATGAAGGTGACAATTCCTTATGCTATTTCGTATGTTACTTACTTGCATGATTAATTGTGTTAATTTTTAGGTTATTTTCTGATAATGAATCAAACTAAATTAATGTAAATTTGACAGCTCTAGTTATTACACATTTTTACATTCCAATTTTGTCTTGCACAGCTGCTTCTTGTGACATGCACTTCCTCCCGCTCACATCTTCCTGTCCACCCGTGCTTTTTGTGTGCTCTAAAAAGAGACAACAGGCACTTGCAGTCTCTTACCTGATGAGGGCTCAAAGTCTAACTGCCAGTCTAACACGCTGTAAGTCTTTCTCACACAGTGACGCTGGAGGGGACAAGGGCAGCTTTTGTTCATTTTCTGCTTACCCGCTTCTGCCTGCAATAGACAAGACCACTTCTGTGTCCTGGCATCTGCTGGCTTTGATATGGCGTTCAGATTCAGTTAAGTCCAGAGCAAAAGGAGACGGGCAAGGGTCACGCACGCCACAGCTCTTTTAATGCAGTGCTTTAAAGGAGCATTTTAGCGTTTTGTGTTTTTCCTTTTAATTTGTAGCAATAAAAAATCTCAAATTCAAATGATGTAATTTCTAGATCACTCTCTGTGTCCGTTTCTGTGTCCTATTTGACATTTCTCTTTCTATAAAGCAATGTACTGTATGTTTGTATATCATGTATTCAACACGTGTAAGTGTCTAGGCACTGATATGTGCTGTTTTGTTGTTGTCTCCTGCAGTAAGAAGTGTCTCACACACGTTGACCTTTGACCTTTGCTCACAGTTCTTTTCAGTGCTGCCTCAGAAATGCTGTATAATAGTTGAATGAAGAGCAGGAAAAGGCAAGAGCATTTATTAGTCAGCCACACTGTCCCAAATCCCTTCTTTCATTTACTTCCTGTTTCCTATTTTTTTCGTACTTACTGTACTTTGTATGCCACTTTCTTTCTTTCTTTCTTTCTTTCTTTCTTTCTTTCTTTCTTTCTTTCTTTCTTCAAAGAATTCAAAGAAGCGTTATTAGAGGGACCTGAATAGTAAAAATAGTGATTTAATGCCATTCAAAAGTTTGGGATATCTAATGGAGTTTCGTATGCATAATAATTTGAATAAAATTTTAAATTTGAATAAAATAAAAAATTGTAAAAGCTTTTTTTTTCACAGGAATAAATTATATTTTAAAGTATATTAAAATAGAAAACTGTTATTTTAGATTACCGTAAGATTTGACAGAAATACATTTTTACTGTATTTTTGATAAAATAGGTTCAACCTTGATTAAAAAACATAACAAATCTTATTAATCCCAAATTTTGATCCAAAAAGTGAATAATGAACTGATAAATGAACTCGTCACAACACCCTTTTTCTTTCTTTCTTTCTTTCTTTCTTTCTTTCTTTCTTTCTTTCTTTCTTTCTTTCTTTCTTTCTTTCTTTCTTTCTTTCGCATGCTTTTTCTTTTGCCCTTCTTGTTCTTTCAGTCATTCATGCTTTCTTTTACTACTCTTTTGCTCGCTGTCTATTTTTCCTATTTTTCTTTGTGTATCTATTGTTTAAAGAAAGACAGACATGTACTACTCTTCTTTCACACCCCTCTGCCCTCTCTCTGATATTGCTGTCCTGGGGCATTATAACATTTTCAACAGCATGTTACTGCTCTGTTTTATGCTCGCTCCCCACCAGCACAGTCAGCGCTCAGGATGGGATAGCAATGCCTGCTTAAACGCTACATATATAAAAAAAAAACAGTTACATATGTAGCAACCTAGTGATTCTATTTGTGTTGAGTTACAATAAAATGAGACCCAAGCTCCATTCCCTCATATGTCAAATATGCACCATTCATTTGATTTTTTTTTTTTTTTTTTGCTAGTTTTGAAATGCTCAGCTGCGTGGAAGCTTATTTGCATGCAATATGTCTGCCTTCTTTTTTCATCTTTCGTTACCTTTGCAGACCCGTTTGGTCTATCTCTCCCCCTCTTTTTTTTCTCTCTCTCTCTCTCTCTTTACCTCCGAGCTGATCTAATGATTCATGGAGCTACATCGAGCTGCTTGTCGGAGATCAATCATCTTGGTCGGAGCGTTCTGCCGATTGTTTGAGTAGGGGGCCATTAGAGAGAACTGTTTGGAAGTGTTTTGTGAACCTAAGCTGCTTCAAAGGTCAGAGAATCAGAAAAAAACAGAGTCTTTCTGAAAAGTGCTGCTGTGTGTGTGTGTATGCGAGAGAGAGAGAAAGAGAGAGAGGCCTTGTCAGCCTCGTTGTGACTCCGCTGCCCTTTGTTAGTATGAATGCTTAAACAGCTCGCCACGAGCTCAGAACCCGGGATAAATAATTTCCACTGTCTGTCATGCCGATCTGAAATATGCACGGCTACAGCTCGGGCGGAAAGATGAGACAAAAGGAGAGGAGAGGTGAGCCGAAAAAGCTGGCATGGAGAACGGGCGCACATAAGAAGGCTGTTTTATGTGGCTTGTCAATAGCTACTAATGAGAATTTCCACTATGATTTGCATTGTACAGTTCGAATCCAACATATTGCTAACATGCCGTAAACTTCTGTGAACGGGGGCTCTTGAAAGTCTCCGAGTTCCGTTTTCAGGAACTTGTCAAAGCTGTTATAATTTTTCCTGCTCCCTCTCGTTGTGTAGGAGCAGCAGTTTCATTGTTTGGCACCTGAAAGTTTTGTTGCGCGAGAACTTTCTGTGCATTTTTATGCACAAGAGTCAACTGTAAAGATCAAATGCCTGACAGCCTTGATGACCTTGCGAATGTGCAATTTGAAACCGATGTGCATTGATGGCAGAGCCACAATTGGCATTAAAGTGCAGCGTGCACTTTTTGAGACAAGTGGAAGAAACTTGTCCATGATTCACATGAAGTTAATGGGTGAAAATGACACAAGACTCCTAACTGATTAAATACAGTCAGATGTTTTTGTGATGCACAGAGCCACTTGTTCTCTCTCTCTCTTTCTCTTTCTGAGCAAAATAAGTGGTGTTTGTCAGCTCGGTACTCCAGAAATTAAAAAAAAATTAACTTTTCTTTTATTTTTTCCTCTGCCTCTGTGGGCGCCAAACCTCAGCATCGTGTGTTTGATTGAAGAAGGCATGGCAGAGCAGACGTCCCCCTGCCCCTGAACTCACAGTGCCCTGGTAAAAACCGAGGGGGTGGTGGCTGCAGGAAATGTTTACATGTGATAGCTGGTTTAAGACCCAGCAGTTTGCCAGTAATTGGGTAAGCTGGCACGGCGGTGAAGACCTTTTGTTGCACATTCGTCTTGAATCAAAACCACTTTTCCACACCACAAAAGGGGAGCTGAATTGAAATCAGCTGTATTTGGTTGATTTAAGACAGTTTCTATTTCATGGAACCGCATTTAAGGCAGCTGTAGCCTCACCATCGTGCGTCTGCTTGCCAGGCATCTCCAAGCTGTCCAAGTCCAATTCACTAAATCATTTTAAGAGACCGAAATGTTTAAATGTCCCCTCAACAATAGAGGAGCTGTCTCGGTGTCTATCAGGATTGGACGGTGTGCGCAGTTTACTGAAGTTTTGTATGAAACGAAGACGATCCATGCTGGTAATTATCTTATTTCCTGTTTGGCTGGTTGCTTGAAAACTTAATGATGCTGCTATTTTAGACCTTTTTTTTTTGTTGTTGATATTTTTTATTTATTTATTTTTTGCCTCCCAGTTCTTGGGAAGAGAGAAAAGTAGGACGCTCACTTTGCAAGTATTGCACAACCCCACTTTCTTGTTTGTTTTTTGTTTTTTTCTTAAAGGCACAAATTATTTTAAAAATAAACAAACAAAAAAGCATTTCTCAACTGGAAGAATATTTAATTGTTTTTTGATTACTTAGGATATGGCCATGGGAATTCCTAGTTTTAAATATTTAAAGACATGCAATCCTGCATGAAGCCATATTTCAATTGGCGGTTAACTGCATTTTTTCCGTGCTCAATAATTATTCTCTGAAAACAGTCTAAAACATCAAATACATAAATATTTGAATTTCTGTTCAGCGGAGAGCATAAATTAGAAGGAACTCTCTGGGTATCTTCGGTCCTCTCTCACACAGACAGCAGGGACAGAGAACGGCAGAGAGCCTTTGGCCAGAGGGTGGCAGCAGTGAGTAGCCCTCGCCACAGAGGTCTGCCAGTCTGATTATAATTTATGATCCATTTCTATTATAGGTGGGGTGTGCAGAGATAGTTACAGTAATAATTATCAGAGTGAAGCGTTTCCTAGGCAACTAGAATCTTTTTTTCTCCTCCATTCATGCGGGCGTAGCAAAAAGTGAGTGTCTGTGTGTAGCATGACATGGCTTGTAGGCCTATGCTACTGATATCGATACTTCAACCGCATGTGACCATTTCACTGAGTACTACTACTGCAGACTTCTTCTAGCTGTGTACAGTCCCTGCAGGCTGGACCACACACGCACTGCATTTTTTCCCCTCTTTCCTTTTCTTGCATATTTGCAAAGATTAACATTTAATATGCTCTACATTCAATTTTAAAGAACAAAACAACAATCTTGGCCAACTACCCTTTTTTTTTTTTTTTCAAACAAGCAACCGATTATGGGAATCACCGTTATGGCTTATGCTCTTTCTTACATCCTTTATGACTGACAATATTGCTGTCGTTTTTCTGTACTTCTGTGTTTCCTTCATGTTGGCAGTGGCAGCACAAGTGTTATCCCTGTCTTCACCTCAGCAGCCACATCCTCTAGGGTCCTACACAGGCCCCCTGCACAATTACAGGACAGCCCTAATTCCTTATCATAAAAATCCAATGGTGTAATGTTGAAGGAATTGCTGTGTTGAGGCTAAACAATAGGCCTCACACACTACGCTTTTGTGTCATTAAACTCAGCATGTAAGCTTTGAAGTGTCCCTTAATTCGGCCATGCTGCGCCTCTTCCGCATGAAGATATTGCAACAATATGAAGAAAACCAAATGAGAGAGTCAGAGAGACAAATAGAGATGTAGCCATCACCTTCACTGTGAACCGCTTTTATTTTCCCTCCTGTTAGGTGTACTACAGAGATTACTTAGACCCATTCCTACGGTTATGGTTAGGCGGAGCACCAGAGCAATAGAGAAACAGTGTTCTCCTGGTACTTCGTACGCAAGTCAGATGTCTTTCTTCAAACCTGTGCAATATTCCCACAAGGGCTTTAGTGTTCACATTTACCACAAAAACAATACGCACTTCAAAAGTTTGCATCACCAGACAGCCGCTGCTGAGGATGGACGCTTAATCATTTGAGTGGGAGGGAAGAAATCTCTTAGTGGAGAGGAAACATTATTTGAGAGGACTTTTTTGCTACTTGCTTTGATTTTAAAGAGAACTCAAGAGATCACCCCAAAAGAAATATATATATATATATATATATATATATATTTGTACTATTTTTATTTACTATTCACTCTCATGTCCTTGTAAAGCATACAAATTACTCTCTGTTGCCCAGGTAAAAAAAATACACTTAAATAATGTACTTAAGGCCCTGATATACTTTAAATGAAATTGAATAATCAACCAGATTGACCTTTTTTCTAGAAAAATCACAAACAAACAAAGTTTGTTTTGGAGTTTGAATTGGCTGACCAAAACAAACTTTTTGGGGAGTTCATTTTGACTCCTAAACACCTTTAAGCTACCATTGGTTGGAGGCAGTCAGTAGGTGTGTCCTGAAAATATTTTTTTGTTGGCTTGTTCATTCAGCCTCTATATATAAGTCACTATACATATATATATATATATATATATAGCTGAGCTGCCACAGGTATATATCCTCACCTGGATGATTGCTCGAAGAGAGACTTTTAAAACTCAGCGATAGCGAGCGTCACAAGTCATGTTTACTTGTTAGGGTGTTTAATCTACACCCTGCCTCCAGCAGCGTAGGGGTGTCTGAATGTTCGTAAAAAATATACCGCTTTTTCAAACTTCTTTTTGCCCTCAAACGAAAAAGAACTTCATTTGAAGCCTTAAGTGTACTAAATACAGTTTTTTAAAACACAAAGACAGTATGTTAAAGCACATTTTAGTTAATATTCACGCTGTCCCAAAATAGCAGAGTTGAGTACACTTAGTTGATCTTAAGATTATCTTAAAAAGCAATAAATAATGATTTTTAGTATATTAAGTACAAAATTCGTACATGAAAATAGAGCACCTTAAGTACCTTATGAAAGTGTACTTTACTTTAACCAGGGTGGCCATTAGAAAAATGCTTAAACATTCTGCTAAATATTTTTTTTTGAGTTCTACAGAAGCAAAAAACAACAACAAACAAAACGTCATTCAGGTTTGGAATAGCAAGAGGGTGAGCAATTGACTGTTTTTTTTTTTGTCCTATTAAAGAAAAGCTGGAAAGTCCAGTTTAAGCTGCTAACTGTTTGGAACATGGTTGCTGGTTTCTAGCTGGTTTAAGATGGTCATTACGCGGCACAAGCTGCTGGACCAGCTGCTAGACTCACAAACAAACCAGCTACCCACTAGGCATGCCAGATTAAGGTGATTTTGGAACATGGTTGTCAACTCTTTAATAACTAGGGCTGTCATGAAATCAGATTTTCACTGCACATTTACAGTATATATATATATATATATATATATATATATGTGTGTGTTTGCAACTGAAACCTGAAGCAACTGAAAAGGACTGTATCGTGATATGAAAGGCTCAGATTTGTGTCATAACAACTAAATATACCAAATGACATGCGCTAAACTAACACACACATTTGGAAATGGTCTTTGGTAATGCAGTTGACCTTGACTTTCCAAAGTTAGTGCTAAAAGAGAGACCTCTTGGCCACGTTCTCCCCTGGTCGCAGCAGGGTACGTAATGGATACATGGAGATCTTCTCACAGAGATCTTGTGGGGACCAGGGAGTCGTGGGCTCTGTTTCACCTCCTGCCCCAGAGCAGATTTTGTGGTGATGCTGATGGTGGCTTGCATTAGTACCGCTGGGAGTTTGAAAGCGGATCCGTTACTCACAAGGGGTTAAAAAGCTGACGGGGCGGGCTCTCAGTACCCCCAGAGTGTGTCATTGATTGAGGCACTTGGCTGATATGTCACCACCAGGCACACAGATGGATGAAAACACAAACAGTGCAGCCGCGAACACCTTATCCGAGCTGCCGCATATGCGCGTGTACGTGTCGTTTGTGTTTGTACGATTGCCCGTGAGTGGCGATAGTGTGAAAATCTCTGGATACGACAGCGTAGTGTGTTTTGTCCACACGCTTCCAGTAATCTGTTCCACACAATCCTCAAGTGTCTTCCCTTCTCGTTCTCCCTCGTCCCTCCTCCCTCTCTCTGTTTTGCTCTCTCTCGTTCCCTTTTCTTTTGCCTCTCTCCACCCTGAAGTGCCCTTTTTAATTGAACAGTCATCTGTCGGCTGTTTTCCCTTCTCCCCTCCTCCCTTCTCCAACATCAGTCCATCCGATGGCTTCAGCCGCTCTCTCTTCCCTTCTTTCTCTCTCTCTCTCTCTCTTTCTCTCCTCCATCATGCCATCTGCTTACAGCCCAGTGACTGGCAAGTACTATGCCATCTCTCCCTACCTCCTTTCATCTGTCCCTCCCTCCCTCTCTGCTGGCATTGTTTGTTTGCATGGGTTGCTGTGCCTTTAAGACCGCTGCCTGCGACTCGGGCCTAATATCATTAATCTGTACAAACTTGGTGTGACAGAAGCAGGAGGCACCGCAGATTGATGACATTTTATTGTTATTGCAGTGCTACTATTAACTGTTCTGCGGTTCTGCTCGCATTTTTTTCCCTCTACCTCCACACACGTCTGGCAGAGAGAGACCAGGGAAAGGGAGAGATTTGCAAATTGAACACACTGCTGGTTTGATACAGAGAAAAACTGATTAATTTAAGTGTAAAATTGCCATTTTGATGTTATATTTCAGCGCTTTTTTTGGCAATAAATGCAGCTGAATCATTGGTCTTGTTTTCTCTTAAGGCCTGTTGAAGATTACAGAGACGAGTGAGGAGCACTTCATTTGCAAACAATGGGGATTCTTTTGTTTGTCTTGTAATATAAAGCTTTTATATACTTTTGAGAAATATGTATATTAATGCTGGATGTTTAATATCATGGACTGTACAACGCTTGATGCACAGTTCTGTTTTATTGATCCACAATACCTCTTACATTTGTACTGGCTCAAGTATTACAGCCTAATAATTACATCAACAGCAATATCTATGTATATTTAAAACTGAAAATATTGCTGTTACTATATCACCATTATTACAGCAGCTGTCACTACTATCACTGAGTTAAGTGCAACTGCCGGCACTGCTAAAATTGTGAAAACAACTGTGTATTCGCTCACACTTTTTATTTTATTTTATTTTATTTTATTTTATTTTATTTTATTTTATTTTATTTTATTTTATTTTATTATTTCTCACACATTTATTTTTATTTTGTCATAATATTAAGTTTCTTTTACATTATACAATATACATTACATTATACAGGCATTATACAAGAGTTTCCAATTCATACATTTATAAAAATCCATAAATATTATGATGGAAAAACATTACTGACTGCTTTATAATTTTTAGTCCATTCTGAAGTCTTATAGGCTACTTTTATTAAACTTTCATGGTGTTGCTTGACAATATAAATCACCATCCGCTTAGACATTCTGGATTTATGAAAAAAAAGAAAGAAAAAATACAGTTCTGGAATGACATGTTGAATGAGTAAATGGTGACTAAACAAGATTGTAATTGTTGGTTGTTGTGTATCTGTTGAAGTTGTGAGCGTGACAGAACAACTCTTGTTTAGGGAAAGATCAATTAGTAAAAAAAGACTGGGCATATGTGTGTGCGTGCTTTACTGATGCGCTCAGGGTTGTGCCAGGAAGTGTTGGCTGTACAAGGTCAGACCCAGAGCTCATTAAGAACAGAGGAGGAGGGGGGGTGGGGGTCCCAATTCTCCCATTCTCACTAACCTTATTCTGTAATTAGCCATTGTTTCCTCTTAACACTCTGATCAGGGAGGGGAATGACATGAAACCTATTAAAGAACAGAGCAGTAGAGCTTTCTCATATAGTATGTCATTTCCCTTTCGGGGAAAGGTATTTGGTATTTTCAACAGCAAGACCACGTTCTGGAGCTCCTATTCCACAGTTGGGTGATCATATTGCAGGCACTTTCCAAGGCAAACATGTCATGAATGGCCCCCTCCATATGGCACGTTGTGGTAGTTTTTAAGAGCCTGTAAGATCCAGAGGCTTCAGTAAAAGTCAGGCCTGCTTAATGGTGATTGATGGGTGCAAACTTTTTTCTTCTTCATCATCATTCTCTCACTTTTTTAGATTCAGGTTTGGATGCCTTGTAACTCCAGGTTGAAAGTTTTTATATAAACAGTTTTTCAAAATCATATGAATGCAACATGATAATAATACTAATACTAATAACAACAACCACCAAAACAACAATTATAACAAAAATAACAATACTAATAACGATTATTATTATAATTATTATTATTAAAATAATGCATAAATTAGTATACAAGAAAAAATATGATTATTATTATGAAATAATTATATATTACTAATATTGATATAAATTGTGTAATTATTCATTTTCTAAATTCTAACACCGTGCTTTTATAAGATTTTTTAAAATCTTTATCATGAACACTTAAATGTCATTGACCCATATTGTAACATGCTTCAACTAAGACAAAAAGCACCAATTGCACCATGTAATAATAATAATAATAATACATGTTTGATATTTTCATAGGATTTAAATGGAAAAAATCACAAAGTTTTCTTCACAATGCGAAACCATAATTACATGAGATTCCAACATCCATTCATTCATAAAAAATTTTTGCTGGAAAAGGATGAGATATATGGATATATGGCATTACTGATTGATGCTTTGCCTGGTACAAGTCCGTTGCGTTGGTATATTAAGCAACTCATAATATGAATGTGTTTGACGGCATTGCAACTTAGTTTCCCAGTCTCCTCCCTGCCTTAATTTTTCTTCTACTGCTGGCTGGCGGTGGTCCATCCATCTGATGAGAACTTCCCTCCTGTCCAAATCAACCTGCCACCTGCCCATCAATCAGTTCCCAACAGCTACTTTCATTTTGAGACTTGACAATTATACAAGTTGGACAACATCACTCATATCTATCCCAGCATCAATGAGCTAAAATCTCTGCTCATGAGCCGCCTTTAAACCCCTCAGCAGATCCACAACCTAATGTCATCTTGGCCGATGTCGAGACAACAACATTTACCAACACGTCAGCCTGGCATCCAAAAGCGTTCGCAATGTTTCCGAAACCGCGTGACCAAATTGCTGCTAAATTGCAGCGTTCACGAGCACTATTGCATTGTGTGTCTCCATCCAGGCCTGTCTGTTAGACGAAGAAGACTTTATGAGGCCGAAACGGATGAGGAAAGGGACGAGAACAGTCAGTCATGTGGGATCGGAGATGCGCTGAAAACAACGAGAGGGGGACAGACTTGATGGGATTTCCGAAATCCATGCGGGCCATGATGAATGTCTGAAATTGGTTTGTCTGGAGCTTGATAAGTCATTTGTTTTCATTAGCCTGATGGTAGCCTAAGTCCATAGTGGTAGACTGATTGGTGTGTGGTTGAGGGGGCTTGGATGGAGATGAGACCTCTCTCCTGTCCTACTCTTCATCCCGCTCTAAGAGAATTATCCTGGCTCAAGGGCCCACACCCCTGTGGACAGCTCCTGATCAGATAGGCCTCTGACAGCAAAATATCATTCACTCCCTGTCGCCGCCATGCTCTCGTTGGAGCATGTCCATTAAATATTGACGAGCCGTTATCTCCGGGCACTGAGGGAGACGTAAAAATAACGCAAAGAATGGAGAGAGGGGACAGGGAGCGGGAGATAAAGTCAGACGTGAGCATCTCACCTTACAAATCCAAAACGCAGATCCCTCACGCTCTACGCTGCTGGACGGTTCTACTCTTAAAATCAGCCACGTGTAAAACCGATCTCCAACTAGTTAAGCACACTTGGCTCACATTTACCTTTAAATGTCAGGTGCTGGTTAAAACAGACATGTCGCGTGAGCCTAATGGAGAGGATTGTGCGCTGAACAATAAGGCAGGCGCTCTGTTGCTAGGCATATTCAGTTAATAGGCTTGCAGGTGGCACTTAAATGCGTCTTTCAGCTGCGGAGTGGAAGCTTTTTCCGCTATTGTCCCTGAAAAGGAAAAGTCACAAACCCTCTTCTTCTTCTTTTTTTTTTGTTTTTTTTGTTTTGTAGAGCCTGAAGTCACCTTTCATAAGGCCTTGTCACCGCTCACTCAGTATAAACACACGCTCGCCCTGCAGTCAAATCAGGCGCTGACATACTGCCGCTGTCACACCAAACATCGCCCACAGCATAGCAGGAAATAATCCAGCAGAAGAGACACTTAAAAAAAGCCCATGGCGCTACTGAGAGTAGGAACGAGGGAATGTGTATTAGAAAGAGGGTTAAGTTGCCTGTAAACCACTTGATTCTGCGAACACAGCGTGTTGTGTGTTTGTCTGTTTGAGACGACGTTTGGGGGATGGGTTCCCGGTCGCACATGTGACACAAACACATACAGATAGAGAGGGAAGAGCCACATGGCAGCGATGCTGGGGGGCCATGTGAGGCTTTCAGGCCTTGGTTAATTGGGAGCCTTCACTATTGATTAGGAGATTAGGAGTGAGCGAGCATGGCTCCCACAAGCCAGCACACACTCAGCAGGAGGGAAAGGGTGCTGTGTGTGTGTGTGTGCGTGTGTTCAATGAAACGAAACATGTCTGAAATATGCCACTCTGTCTGTTGTACAAACACAAGGCAGGAGGAAAGGGTTAATGTTTACCTGATCAGAATGCAAGCTGATTGATTTGGAATGCGTTCTGGTCCTGTTTAAACTGGAAATTTGTCAGGTTGATTGAATTGATCTGCGGGTGCCAACTAGTCCCACCAATCAAAAGGTCATTTGCTGGTTTCTGTTGGTTCCAAGTAGCTGGCTTTCCTTGGCAAAGAAGGGGTTAACCTCTCTGGCCATGACAGTATAAAAGCAAGCAAAATCAATAGGAGGAAAAATAGGAAAATGACATGCCCCTCCAGTTGGGAGATCTAATCTCCAATATCCATTTACAACACTAGGACTCGCTTTAGCAATTATAGGCCATCTCCACTGGCGGCCTCTCCTTTGGAGCCCTGTGGAAATGCCTTTAAAAATCTGCATTCAATACAGAAACAGTTTGTTTAATTCTCAAAGAGCACGTTCTCATATCACTGAATGATTTTGATTGAAGAAATTTCTCATTTTCTGAAAATGCATGTTTTTTTTCCACAGCTATTAGCTGTTCTTCTGCTTCATATTATATTCGAATATTGCCCTCTACTAGTTTAACCCCTTGCGTTAATACACATTGACATGACTGCATTAAAACCGTGACATATTCCAATTGGAGAATGCAGACCCTTCTTTTTTCCCCTTTCCTTCTTTCCTTTCTGCTTCTCTCTTTCCTTCCCTTCTTTTCAAAGTCCTCTTAAGGAGCGCTTTGTAGTCGCCCGTCCCGTCTTATCAGCGCTGGCACGAAGCACTTGCCTCTCTGACTGTCCTTATGTTCTGAGTGAGCTCCTGCTTTTGTGCTTTCTAATGAACTTTGACCAAAATTAGACATACTCTTCAACTTTTTAAAGCAGGGCCCCCCTGAATGGCTCTTTTGTTGCGGCGGCCGCGCAGCGCTGGGCTGCTGAAGGAATGCTGGGTTTCTCGCTCTCTGTTTCTCCTTCTCATAGACATGAGGAATTTGGGTCTTAGTCTCAGAGAGAGAGGCAGACAGAGAGCAGAAGGACCAAACTCCCTCAGGCACTTTAGTGAACGCCTCTGCTCTCACAGATTCAGCAGTGAGACAAACCACTCTTCATTTCTCTCAATCTCCCTCTGTCCAACACTCTGTCCTCACTTCTTATGTTTCATATCAAGTCTCTCAGTTTTCCTCTAATCTTTTTGTTTTTTGCAGTTTTTATGTATTTGGGTCAATGATTTGATGTTTACTTTTTCCCCTTTAGATCTATTAGGTAATTTAATAATGCAGTTTGTAAGATCTTGAATATACCACGATAACCATTTATTCATTTTTTTTAACGAAAATTGCCTAGTGGTCACACTTTATTTTATGGTCAAATTCTCGAAATTATCAAACCCCCTTTTGCCACCATAAACTCCTAATTTGCTGCTTATTAATAGTTAGTAGGGTAGTAGTTGTTAAGTTTAAAAGAATAGTTCACCCAAAAATGAAAAAAATCTGAATGAATTTCTTTTGGATTTCTGTATGAATACAAAGGAAGATGTTTTGAAAAAAGTTTGTAACCAGGCTGTTTGGGTCACCATTGACTTCCATGGTATTTCTTTTTCTACTATGGAAGTCAATGGTGACCAAAAACAGCCAGTTTACAAACTTTTTTTTTCGGAATATCAATTGATGATGGAATTTATATTTTTGGGTAAAGTATTTAGGTAGGTTTAGAATATGGTCATGCAGAATATATGCTTTAGAAATATTAGTAAACAGCAAAAATGTTAATAATTGGCATGCTAATAAGCAATTATTCAATAAGAATTGGTTCCTTAAATAAGTTTGCATTTATTTATTTACATTTTGGCTGTTCAGAGATTGCAGTAATTCTTTTTGTTTCTTTTTCATTTTCTTTATTAAATTATAATTATACATTGTGACAGGCAGTTAGTTCAGCTGAATTGAAGTAACCTCAAGAAAACTACATGACTTGATTCGTAAATTATAAATAAAAATATAAATAAATTAGTATTATTACAATTAACTATTTAAAATGTACACTCATTTTCAACATTTTGGTCAGTACAAATATCTTTTAACAAATGTTTACTTTTATAAAGCAAATATCCATTAAACTGAACATAAAGTGACAATAAAGACATATATAACATAACTTTTCCCTCAATAAATTGCTCATTTGCTGCTTATTAATAGTTAGTGCGGTAGTTGTTACGTTTATGGATTAGGGATGTAAAGTAAAGTCATGTAGAATAAGGCATTAATGTGCTTAATTACTACTAATAAATGGCTAATATTCTAATAGTATGCATGCTAATAAGCAACTAAGTCTAAAAGCTTTAAAGTTTTACTTTTTTCTTTCTTTTTAAAGAAATTCATTTTTTTTTTTTACTTTCTACACGTAAAAAGAAAAAAAACAACAACAACATTGAGTAGTCCAAATGTTTTCAATCTTGATAAATGATTTCTTGAGAATCAAATCAGCATGTTAGAATATATTTCTATATCATGACCCAAAATTCAGCTTTGCCATTGCAGAAATACAGCATTTTAAAATTTTAAAATAGGGACAATTATTCTAAATTGTAATAATATTTCACAATACAACTGTTTTTATGGAATGGTTTTGGACTGAAAATGAATAACAGATGCACACACAATTATCCATGCGCTACATAAATGTAATGCATACAAACAAATACCTTTCATTTTCAGTATGTGGACATTCAGGTTTAAATGCTTGTACAGTGATTTGTCATAAATACATTAATATATCATAAATTGCGCATGCAAAAAGGAATCTGTGCATTTGTGACACACGTTCATTTATTGATGTTTTGTTCGTGTCGAACTTGTTCGGTTCGGTCATTTGGATTTTGAGACTTCATTTTCACATTTTTACAGCTTTTCACAACACACTTACAATTACCTACGCACAAGGCTCACTGCAATCCATTAACGCATAGACGTGATTTTTTTAAATTGCAAATGTGCAGTTTTACTCTGAAACAAACGGTGTTCAACTGGTGTCTGCAGAATTATGAATTACATTAATGTGCAGGGTTCAAAGTAATTTTGTGAGTATAAATGTTTTATTTTCTATTAAAATGTCATAATCAGAGCGTGGGTTTCTTGCTCAAGTCGATCCAGTTCGGTTCATTTGGATTTTGAGACTCACTTTCCGCGGTTTTTAAAGTTCACTGTAGTGCAAGACAGACAGCTACCGCTACAATTATTAGCTTAGTCTAGTTGGGTGGGAATTTTTTTTTTACAATTTTAAGTTAATCAGCATCAGGGTCGATTTGTATTATGTTTTATCTGGGTTTTTTTCTGGTTACTTTATGTAAATGGTAATTATTATAGAGTAGTGATGTCACGTGACTCTCGCTCCCGATCGGAGTCGAATATAATTTTGGATTCTTCAAGTCAAGTAGGCTTTTATTGTCATTCCAACCATATACAGTTCAGTACACAGTGAAAAAAAACAACGTTTTTCCAGAACCAAGGTTCTACATACATGTAACAACATAACTAACAACACAACAAATTTTTTTTTAAAAGACTACATTTTTAAGTTTACCTAAAAAACATCGGAATACAACATAGAAATCTATTTCTATACAAAAAAGAAACAATAATAGACAACAGATGACAAAGTGCCATGCAAGGGTGTAAAACAAGAGCTACGGAGTGTGCAAATACTGCAAAGAGCAGTTGAGGTAGTAAGTATTAACAGTTATGAGGAGGTTGTAGATCAGTGTGATTGTGCATATGTGTGTGTTTATCAGTACAGTCCTAATGTTATTTTAGTTCGTCTGACTGATGTGTGTGTGTGTATGTTTATCAGTCCAGACTCTTTCTATTTAGGAGATGGATGACCTGTGGGTAAAAACTGTTTCATAGTCTGGATGTGAGTGCCTGAATGCTTTGGAACCTTTTTCCAGATGGCAGCAAGGTGAAGAGTGAGTGTCAGGGGTGTGTCCGGTCAGCCACAATGCTGGTGGCTTTGCGAATGCAGTATGTGCTGCAGATGTCTTCAATAGAGGGAAGAGAGACCCCGATTATCTTCTCCGCTGTCTTCACTATCCGCTGTAGGGTCTTGCGGTCTGATATAGCTCAATTACCAAACCAGACAGTGATGCAGGTGCTCAGGATGCCCTCAATAGTTCCTCTATAGACAGTGGTGAGGATTGGTGGTGGAAGCTGTGCCTTCCTCACCGTTCTCAGGAAGAAAAGACGTTGTTGGGCTTTTTTGTGCAGAGAGCTGGTGTTAAGGGACCAGGTGAGGTTCTCCTCCAGGTGGACTCCCAGGAATTTAGTGCTCT
>JAUCMU010000125.1:20390507-20417567 GCA_032275025.1 Enteromius treurensis
TGTTGGATTGTGACCGTTTTTCAGTCGTCTTTTGCAAACACTTGATTTATATAAGAAGTAGGAAACGATGGTGTTTGGGACTCACCAGTATGTTATGTACATGTACTGAACTGTTATTACTCAACCATGCCAAAGTAAATTCAGTTTTTCATTCTATGGCACCTTTAAAGAAACGCGCATTGCCTGAGGAAGGGATGATGGTAGTTACTACTAGGCCATTCCATAACATTAAAGCTAACAGATAGCGCTAGCTATTTATGGATTAGCAAACCATGTTATGCTAATGTTAACTCCCTGAAATCAACGCTGGTCATGTCTTCTTTTTCTTATCAGTGCAAAAGACGCTAAAAATACTCTGTTGACTTTGGTCACACAAATAAATGTTATACACCTTTGGAATCTGTTAGGTGTCTACTTTTTTTTGAGTAGCCTACACTCTCAGTAAAAACAAAAGTGTGTGCTTTTGCAAAATAAAGAAAATAAACAATGCGTGCAATTTTTTTCAAGTAGGCAATATTATTATTATTATTGCTACTACTACTTAGTAGGCTTTGCTATGCAGTTAAATTAATGTGGGCTTATTCTTTGTATAATAGCAACTAGTTTTAAGTGTAAGTGACCCTTTTTTTTCTTCCTCCATTTCTGGTGCCCCCTTAGCATTTGCCTATACTGCCTATGCCACGGGCCGGCCCTGTGGCTGGGCATAGAGTAGAAGTTTTAGCACATACTGTAGTGGTAATGCCTTTTAGCAATTGTTTATTAAATATTAACATTATTAAATAATGTTGCTGCTGTTGTATTACCAAGCACAATAATGTGCAAAACAAAGTCAGGATTAATGACAAAGTAATGGTTAACAGATGTTTATTGCAGGCTGTGTGAGAAGGATGCTCGTATCTTTTACAAGTGTTGTGCCAGCTTTATTTTCTTTAGATATAACGAACATAACCCTATCGAAGCCTAGCAGTGTTTTGTGGCGGCTGCCCTTGTAATCTTTATTAAAGGTCATCTTTTACACGCATGCCTCTCGCTGGGTGTTCTTCATATATATAGTCTGTCTCCATGTCAGATTAAAAAGGAAGTAAGGGCTTGCAAGAAGAATAAAGAACTCTTTCCAAGAAGTATTAGTTCCTTTTTAATTTTAGCGGGATGAGGAACCCAGAATTTAAATGAAAGAATCGGTTTTCATCCAGCTAATAGTAATCCATAATCCAGCCAACGTGTCTTAACCACAATGTGGTTGGTCTGATTAACTTTAATGCTTTTCCTCTCAATTTATTGAAATGTTGGAATGAGCACATTTGGTTTGGAAGTCTCTCTCTCTCTGTGTCGCTCTATCTCTGTGAGTGAGAGAAAGATAGACTGTGAAAGTGAACGGGAGGAAGGGGGGGGTTGGAGAGGGAGAAAATATAACTTTAAGAGCAGGATGGCGGAGTCATTAAATATGTTTCATTCCCTCAGACGACGGGGGGTATGTGAGCCCATCGAAGATGCATTTTAAGGATAGTGTTGGCTCTTTAATATTTCAACTGATTTAAAAAAAAAAAAAACGTCATCGAGAAGGGCAAAAAAAAAAAAATAATTAAACAGGCGAGTTTCATTTTCTGCCACACTTCAAATGAATTTCTGTAATGATCACAAAACCTGTGAAAGGCAAATCCAATCAAACAATATCTAGTGGGTTTCATTTTCCTCTGCATAGCGATGACCCCCTTTGTCAAAGGGTGAGCCGAGGAGACTGTAGGTCGCCGTAGCCATCCAAATGAAGGAGACAATTTAGCGTAGTTAAAGCTATTATCCCACTAGTGTATGTGTGTGTGTGTGTGTGCTTCGACGTCTGTGTCGACATTATAGCTTTAACATTTTGGAGCTTTGATATGAGTCACTGTAAATGATGCCACAGAAGGTCAATTGCCGAGTTCAAAATGGCTGATGGAGGGAGGGAAAAATATTGTGTTGTTTTTCTGTTTTCAATCCTCCCCGGTCTCCCCAGACACAAATATGCATTTATTTAAAAAAAAAAAACAAACAAACTTTTTTTCAGTCAGCCTGTGTCATGAATACAATATGCCATGAATAAGGCTCAGGTCTCTGTGTTTGAAGAGTGTGACATGAGCCCATTGTTTTTACTCTTTTTACCTTTAACCATTTGGCGGGTAATCACGCATAAGGAGGAAGAATAAGCCACGAGTGAATGAGCAGCAATGGTCCACTGACCTTTTACTGCTCATTATTGGACAACCCGAAAAAAAACAAAGAACAAATTCTCCTAAATCTTCAGGGAATCTTGAATCACTGCTCAATGGCTGATTTCTTTTCTTCTTTTTTTTGATTATTATTATTTCTGCAGGCTTTGTTCGACTCACGATATTGTTGCTTTCAGTGTGCGGAGGAGAGGAAGTCTCGGGACGGATGTTGGAGGTCTGACTCTGAGGTTGCGGTAATCTTTGTCACCGGGGGGCAGTCTGCTGCGTTTGGCCTTTAGGCCTGCAGGTGTGCAGTCCTCCACGCTCTTACAGGAAGCACCAGGAGACTCGTTGCACAACTACGCACGCCCCCGTATGTACGTATGCAAATGCTTACAGAGAGAGAAAGAGAGATGGTCTGTGGTTCTGGAAACTTTCGAGATCACATTACTAGAAGTACTAAAACTTCATAATATGACAGTACACACACACACACACACATACTCTCACACACACTGGAAAATATGCCAAACAAGCATTACACTAATCACTACTTTGAAATAGGGAGGCTATTTATATATTATGCATTGTGCACTATGTGCAGTCCTGGGAGAGAAGAGAAAAGAAAAATTGATATCAGATGAAAATGAACACTCTGTAAAGCACATTAACTATCTCAGGTTTGGGAGCACATGCTGACTGCCAAATGGGACACCCCTGTGGAAAGCAAAATGGTCTCTCCCACAATTAATGTGGCGCACCTGTGATGGTTGATAAAGACTGCCGCACTGTGCACAGGTGTGGAACATTAATTCTGGGGGTGTTCCTTGAAAAGACGAGCCCCCCTCCACCTCTACCACCAGCACCTCTCCGCCCTCCACCCTCTCCTCCCCCACCTTTGGAGAGCGAAAAACCGAGAAAACAACGCTGCCGTTCATTCGGAGTGATCTGTGTGCAAAAGTATGCAAATGAATATGCGGCATGCTAATCAATCCTGTCCTTCACAGAGACTGAAGGGGAAGAAGGAATATGGAGAACGAGGGAATGAATCGGGCCTGAGAGGGAATATGGGATGGGGATAAATGAGCTAGGATTCATTTTGTTCGGCGCGTTTATATTGTTGTATATGTATATATTGACCTATGCGCACTTGGAAACTTTGTAGGTGTTTACTGATAAGACAGATCGGATGGTGGAAATTTCCAGTGGAATGCCCTCCGAGATGCATTTCAGATAAAGAGGGACAATCACGAGGTGGTTAGAGGCTTATGTTGCCCAAGTGTAAATACAGACTGCTCAGGCCATATACACTACAGTTTGGGGTCTGTAAAATATGTATTTCTAAGGCTGCCTTTATTTAATTAAAAACAGTACACTGTAATCTGTAATATTGTAAAATGTTATTATAATTTTGTCACTTGTCAGGATTATTTGCAGAAAAGGCTAATATAAATATATATATATATATAAACGTCTATTTTCACTTTTGGTTAATTCAATGTTACAAAAGTATAATAAATAAAATAGAGTCAAATCAAATGAAATCAAGTAAATCATACTGACCACGAATGTAAAAATAAACAAACTTTACTTTATCTGAAAGGAATTATATCAGATTGATATTCAAAAGTAAGCGAGCAGTCATGCATGGATGGAAAAAAAGAAACATTACTGCTTACTGTTGCAAGCTTTAGGAGTGATGTGGAGGTGTGTGTATTAAAATATCTGTAGCATTAGAAAATTGCTCATAAAGTGGAATGCATTCATTAATTGTTATTCTTACGTAGGATGGAATGCATCGTGAGATTTTATTTAGTAATTTTTTCGACAGCATGTAGTAACTTGAATTAGTATTTTAACACTGAATCAAAAAAGGGTTACACATTATTTCAAGTTCACTAGACATTCTACTTGGGCCCATTATAGGTAACTTTGCAACTAACTGTCAAGTAACTCTCAATAGTCTATTAGTAAACTGTTGGAGTAAGAGTTGTTGACATGCACAGAGTTACTTATAGTCAGTAGAATGTTTTAGGGGACCCAGTTTAATACACAGCAGCCACTAATCAAGTATTTTTTCTTTTTTGTTAAATACCACTTGAGTAAATAAGTGACCCATAAACAACATTTTAACATAATTTTGGATAATTTCCCAGACATGTGCATTTAAAACTGTCCAATCATCCTCCACAGACTTCTATTAAAAAAAGACCAAAAGCTCGCCTGGAAAAATAGCATATGGCTGCAGTTGCTGAGGTTGCATTGATATCAGTAGCATTTTTAAGGCAGTCAACTGCCAGATTGGGCAAAGACGACGTCCACTGGCATTAGTTGCTTTGCATAGACTGTAGAAAAGGAATAAAATATCTTAGATTTATATCCATTTTGCAGAGACACATTCATGTGTCCAAGTGTAAATTGGGATTTGGATTCCTAATCAGATAGCAATTGATCGATCCAAATGCATGAAATTAGAAATAGTATGTCACCAGCATAGGAGTAATGTGAAGACAGTTTCCATGACCGGTCAGAGAGCTTCTGGTTGGTGTGTTCGATGGCGAGATGTAAAGAACGAGTGCAAGAAATTGAGAAAAAAAAGGGGTGTGTGACTTTGTATTTGGGCCAGTAGATGTCCCCTAACAGCAGATCACTGGCATCTAAACTCCTTCACGTGTGAGTACTGCACTGTAGCAGTGTTAGCCCTCTCAGGAGCATCAGACACACATCAGTGAGAGTGCATGGGGGGGAAAAAAAAACAGATATACATGTGTATTTTTGTTGTACGTTTCACTCAGACGCCTGTGGTTATTAGTGAATGCATCGTGTTGGGGGTTAAACCATACATCAGCAAAGTGTGAATTTTATCAAATAATCAGAGTATTGAACCACTGCCTGCCCACTACAGTATTGACTGAAGAGTGTGAAAGGGGTAATAAATTACTACACCGAGAGTGGGAGCATGTGTGTGCGCACGTGTGCGTGACAGATTCTGTGGTGATCTCAGATGTCACAGAGCAGCAAACCACAACCTGCTTTATAGCTTCCCAACCTCTCAGCATGAGCATCTGCAATATTACAAATGCTAATATAACACTGAACTGATTAATAATTAAACAATTACGGTCATGAATCAATAACTTCTGCACTTTTTTTCCATTTGTAAATTACAGCAAATAAACAAGGACAGAGAATTACAAAGTCAAATTTGCAAAGGGAAAAAAGTCATATCCATTTCATCCGTCTATAAACTTAGAGAGGAAAACATTAAGCATTAAAAATGCTCTTTGTGGAAGTTTTCCTCTCTTCAATTAGCAAAAGTAGACCACTATCTGTGTTTTGAACATTTTTTCTAAATAAAGAACGGTTTAGTTTCCCCCCCACCCCCCCATCTCAAACGCGGTCTGTTTTGCAACGAGAGCAATAGACAGGCTCTTTCCAAACAAACTCTCGCTGTGTGAGCCGTCCCCAACGGGATGTTATTAGACACTTGTGAACCGACATAATAGCACCGTCTGTTTCCAGTTAATAAGTATCATTGCTTAATACAATACACTTGCCAGCAGAGACAAGTGAGTCCTGACATGTAATAAAGTGGTGTTACATAGATTTATTTCACAGCATTAGGCTCTATAAAACTTCCATGACTAAAGCAAATGAAGGCACTTTTAGGCAGGTGCTGATAAGATGATATTGCGGCTGTTTGCATTAGCTGATATTGTGCAGTGTGCAGTTGTGCCTTTTTGTGCGATGAAACAAAGTCATTAATGTTGTTTGTGTGTTTAATGCCTTTATAGTCACTTTCACTCGTCCCTCTACGATGGCACTGCGGTACGTTCAGGGGGACAAGGATAAAAACATAAACAAATCGCCGATAAGAAATATGACATGGATATCAGCATGCAAAAGAAGCTGAAAGCTGGGAACGCAGACAGCCAGATTAATGATAAATTACAAGGACTAGCCTTGTTTATAGTAGTAATTTTCCCTTCCTGCACCTGCTCGCTTTCCCCCTGACCTAAAGCTGCCGCTCACTCTCTTCCCTCGTCTCTGTTTCTTCCCTCCATCGCATCATGCACCCATCCTGGCACTGCGTGGCGATACCAAACCTTCTCACATAGGAGGAAATAAAGCTTTATCCTTCAGATGATGAAACAATTTGGTAACACCTTACAATAAGGTCCCATTAGATAGTGTTACAATAGTGAATGTATCTGAAATACCTTTATTTCATACTACGAATGCATTGAAATATTTATGTACTTGATACAAATGCCCTGCAATTGCAGTTTTTGTAGAATAAAGTGAAATAGTTCAAAGCCGCAACAACTAACTTTGTACTTAATGCACTGTGATTGTGCTGAAGAAGTCCAACTAAAGATATACTGAGGTATATATGATAGCATTGTGAAAATATATTGCATTTAAAGGCTGATATTATGCAAAGATCTTATAATTCACATCAGTGGTGATATTAAAACATGTTTAGGCTTAATAGTACTTCAAATAAAGTTTATTTGTGTTATTTTTTATATCAAATAAAGTCTTTAGCAACACGTCGATAGATTTGAATTATACTTAGAATTATATAAATGTACCTAAACCATTAATAATTTGTTATTGTGTTTGTTCATGTTAGCTAATACAAATGCAGTTGTTCGTTGTTAGTTCATGTTAGTTCAACTAAATGTTATTACCAGATGCAACTTTTGATTTAACACACTAACTTATTAGTAAATGTTGAAATTAGCACAAACTAGGATTGGTAAGTATTAGTAAGTTTCAGTGCAAGTCAATGTTAATGTAACGATAAAGTCACCATAAAATATTGTATTTTTATTACTATTATTAAATATAGCAGTATTTATTATAAAAGGTTTATCCTTGCACATCCCTGCATCCTTATTTATTTATTTTTGGGCACGCTTTTTACTTTGGGGACCAATTCTTAATATGAACTACTTATTAACTATGACTTTTCCTCAGACTTCTAAAGGTAGTTGTTAAGTTTGGATATGTAGTAGGATTAAGGGACCATAAATATGCACTTGATAGACGGCTAATATACTACTAATATTCATGCTAAGGAACTAATAGCGAGAATTGGTCCCTACATTAAAGTATGACTTGTTTAAGAAGCAGTTTCACTTTAATATACACCACAGTGTTGTAAAAAAATATCTACCACAACTCCATTTCATAGCCACATTTGGACCCTTATTGTAAAGCATTACGAAATATTCGATAGCTCAAATATCAGATTTTTAATTGCTACTGTTCAGATCACTAGACGCATTTGCGTGTGACAAATAGAGAGCAGCGTAAAGCCCCGTGTGTATGTATAAGCAACACATACAGCGTCTAACATTGACGAAATGCTTCATTTTAATACCAATTACATGTGCGGCTCCGCAAAATACGTAAATAATGCGAGCGTCGCTCGGGCCTGAAGTGCTGCATTAAATGCAGAGAGGGGGCTGAGGGCAAGAGTAGTCAATATGAAGTAGCAGAGACCAAACCCCCACACCTCATTACGCCAATTGTGAATGTTAATTCTAGTGGCTTTATTAGTTCGAATTAGACATCGAGAGAGAGACTTGCTCTTTCATTGTTCATTACCGTGTTTGGCTGCGCCTTGTAACTTGCAGTCACCGAATGGTCAGAAGAAGGAGGGGGTGACTGCGGTACGTCTGAGTGGCTATTGTCTAAATCGTAATTATATTTTTATTATAAGCAAGCTCCGGGCTTCCGAGTCTATACAAAGCAATTTCCAATAAAGAGCGCTACAGGCGGAAAGTGTTTACATACAAAATGGTAAGAATACACTAACAGCGTTTGGTGTTAATAAGCTATAATCACTCACCTAATTTAATCTGGTTGCCATGGAAAACAAATGACACTTGAGGTCTAAGAGAACACGGGAGGAACTGAGCGCGAGCGCCGTAGGTGTGTCTCGCTTTTAATGAGAAATTAGAAAAGGTTGGTAACACCTCCCCGTCTTTCCGGTGTAACGTGCGAGCACCTGCCCCGTTCGCTTTGTATGGGGGGGATAGGTGTGTGCGGGACAGCGTGGCTGTGCTCCTCAGAAATAGAAAATTGAGTGGGAATTGGCCTAATTGTACGGAATGATTGATGCCAGTGGAAACCGCATTAAAAACACGAAATGTTCCCCCTGTTAGCCACACACGCCATTCTCCGAACAAATTTACTCCCCAGACGACGAGAGCCTGTGCTTTTAACTGCACACGAGAGAGCAGAAGGGCTCTCTAGCTAACCATGGGAACATGCATTTACAGAATAAGGGAATCCAAGCACAGGCCAAGTCGATAAGGGGGGCACCTGCCGTGTGTGTGCGCGCAAATTTGGTTGCTTCTCTGATGGACGGATGTGAGCATGGGTGAACGTCCATCTCTGTTGCTCTGTTGTTCAGAGCGGTGTGTGATGAAAGGTGAGTGATGATAATCAGAATCAAACCTCCCACCCACACACATACAGACGGGGTCTAATAAGTGGAGGTTTATTCACGGCACACAACACATGCAAGGACGCTTTGTTTAATAAATTGCGGATATATGATGAACATCTGGATGTCCACGTTTTAAGTATCCGTCCTCCACCGCTGAGAAGCGAGGGTTGCGCTCTAATATAACAGTTTAGCGCTATATCTCTTTAGGTGGCAGGAACAGCCCCTGCACGGAGCCGCTGCTGGCTCGAGAAACGGTTCAATTGCATAATGTGTCGTTTTAAGCTGTATATATTAAAGATCTTTCCTTCTCCCTAGGGACCTGTGCTTAATTTACCCATGATTCTTCTCACTCAGAAACACTTTGTTAGAAGTCTTAAATGTTTTGGCCCTTGGTTTTTTTTGACCAGATAAGGGATGTGTGGTACGTCGGTGCCATGTTAGTTATTGGATTGGTTTATTGTTTTTGTTGGTAGATTTTGGATATAGACTACCGTTTAAAGTCTGTTAGAGATTTTTGTGTTAATAGTTCTGTCAAAAGATGAATTATGATTAATCCCATCCATAACAAAGGGTTTTGTTTAAACAATATATGGCTGTGTACTGTGTATACTTGTTATGTGTACTGTATATATGAAAGTACACAGATTCAGCATATATTTTGAACATATTTACATGTATTATAATTTATATTGTTGTAAATGTATTCAAATATAAACATAACATATTTTTCTTAAATATATACAATTTTCAAAATATTCAATTTATATATACATAATAAATATGCACAGTAAACACACATTATGTGAACAAACACATTTATTTTAAATGCGATTAATCGCAATTAATTGTTTGACAGCACTAGTAAATAACTTTTGAAGAGTGCATAACTTTGGATATTTAATGGTTCATGTTCATATCAGGATATCAATAGTTATTGAGCAGCTGTTGTATCTTTTTGGTATCGGCCATAATTTTCATGTTGTGCATTCCTGTCCCGTCGTCTCGTTGAACAATGATCTTTCTAATGCAGTTTGTGCATAATCGGGAGTTTGTTTTTGGCAACTCTGTAACAATAGATGTTCAGCACAGACATCACTCTGGCTAAAAAAACCCACACTGTGACCGCTGTATGTCCTCCAAAAGCCCACTGGACTCGGATTCCTCTGCCGTTTTATTTAGGAGAGAGAGAAAAGCTCATGTTAATCTTATTGGCCCCGCAGATTTGAATCTGGACGCAACACATGGGCAGATGTGAGGTTTGTTAAGAGAATGAAATACAGTCTGAAAGAAAGAGGACGGGGTGCGAAGATAAAGGGAAAAACAGCTATGGTCCTTTTGACCGTGATTGTGGTTTCCCTCCATCACCCGCCGCACAGATGCCTATCAGTATCCACGCTTGTGGTATGCATACAGTCTGCCGTGCAAGCAATATACACCAATGCCATTTCCCACATTTTCATAATTATTATTTCCAGGGGAGTCATTGGGGTCTTCTATAAGGAAATGTAAGTGATGGGCATTTAAAATGGCTTTTAAATCATGCAGGAGAGTGGGGGCTCTTTCAGAAATAATTGTGTCAAACAGCTTTTTCACCTTTTGCGAATCAATATGCACACTTATTCATAAACTGACGACTATCCATCAAAAGGCAGCGCTGCTCTTTAATATACATCCTTGCATTTTAATGGGCTACTTTAGCAACAATGCTGCAGACAACAATAAGAGCGCGTGTTATATTCCCTGCAAAATCGGTGATCCTGAATCTTTGGCAGGCAAGCATGCTCAGACTAGCTACACCTCATCTCTATTTCACCTTTGTTTGCACTAAACACACACACACACGTTTGTTTTTATATAAGAGTGGGACTTTCCATTGACTTGTATTGTTTAGTTTTTTTCTGCTGAGCTAATGTGGTTTTCTATCCTAAGCCTAACCCTCACACAAACCTTTTTTGCATTTTCATTAAGACATTATTTAGTATGTTTATTAAGCCGTATTCCTCATGGGCACAGTTGGCTGATGATTTCAGATTTTACAGTCCTTGTGAGGACATTCGTTTGCAACAATGCAGGTAAAACCTGACCTGTACACGCACACACTTTTCATGCTTCTCTTTGGATTTGCGTGTACAGTATTGCGTGTGTGTGAATACAGCATGTCGGGTTTTTAAATCATCAGATGATGCTTTCAGTTGTTCTTGTGTATTTATTGTGTCTTTTAAACATTCACGAACTCAGCATTCATCTATTTCTGCTATTAAGCCTCTAAACAGGACTAAAAAAGAGGTAGTCTATTCATTTACTTTTTCATTAAAATTATAGGCACACATGGAGCTTTGGGGTTTATGTATTAAATAATGCATCATTTCATAATTATATAGAACATATAGATTTCTTAAATGGGATACTAGGCAAAATGGTGACTTTAATTAGATCACTGTGTAAAATATCTCCGGGGTTTGATGAAACAATGTTAAGGATCTTGCCAAAGATGTAATATATGTTCGAACAGATAATGAATCACAAATAGGTTCTTATTTTACCTTTTTTTTTTGTCTTGTGCTGAAACATCCCATTATGTATTTATTAAATTTCATAATTGCATTTAAAATAGCATCTAGGGAGCGCATGTTTGCCTGCTAACTATGACAAGCTGTATTGTTATTGGAGTCGTAAACTTCAATTAGCGGAAACTGGAACTTGTTGGACGTCAAGAAGTACGTTGTTTTGTGAAGAGAAGCAACGACAGAATTCCAACGCATCCACCTACGGTTGATAAACAGTCTAAGAAGGTCATTGATATTAAAGCAGAGTTTCAGCTCGATTATTCTTGTCTGTTTAAGAGCACTTGGCAGAGCAGAGAAAAGGGAAATGCTGCGTCTCCGGCAAGTGCAATAATAGGAGAATTAAAACTGCTCCAAAACGCATGACTTTGCCAAGCAAACAATGCCTGCAGTCTTTTTGAAAATTACAGCGGCTAATTTGAAATGAAACACAAACAGTTTTGTGTTTGTTTCGAACCTCTATTATGATTCTTTGCATAGACGACCCCCGCCCCCACCCCTCCTTGCTATATATAAAGTATGTAAATGCTAGCTGCAGCAGTCAAATACATCAATGAAAGTTGACAGCTGAATTATTAGCATAGCTGAAAGCATCAGTCTTTTGTTTTAACCCAAGAATGGAGCATTTTTAAAACTCACAATGGCTCTAATCAAATTCTCAAGGTTGTTCAGTTTAGCATTGTATTAGTTTAATAGTTTCTGGTTTGCCGTTGACGTTAATGACACATTCCTATGTAAATATAATGTGCCTCTGAAAAGCCATCAAAACATTTTAAGGTTCAATGAATGCGGTTTCATTTCACTGTGCTTTTTTTTCCCTCCCCCCACTGAAGGAGAAATCTCTTTTTATTTAGCAATCTCTTCTGCACTTACAGAAATAATAAGACGACTGGATTGATTAATGAAGAGTTTTAAAGACTGATGCAAAGCGTTTTTACAAATAACTTTGGGAAAATGGGAGCCTGGATGGAAGAGACGAGGCTGTACCTTCACTCAGAGATCGACTAACCCAGCACCCCTCGAACCTCCAGCATCCTCCCCTGTGCGACTGTGGAGGCCTTTGGCAAACATTCAGGCTCCATCATCAAGGGATGATAAAATGGCATATATTCTCACTCGTCAGAGACTGATGAAACCATTTAGAGTAATATACTGGAATACATCAAAGGATCTTGCTTTGCGGGCGCCTCCTAGCATGTCACGATGTAAAAAGAGCAATATTTGTTTATTATCTGCTCCCGTTTCAAATTATTTTCTTGAGGCTTTTTTCCCCTGTTATCCTCTGTACAGAGTTATATGAAAATGTTGTTTTGTAACTTACTCTAAGTTTACGTCTCAGTCTGAGCTTCACTCTCAGAGTGACCAAAGGAAGTCAATTAGCTCTGTTTTCAGAGCACGAGCGCTGCAGGCATCTTTATTTCTACAAAATGGAAATTCATCTTTTTGTGTTGGGACTACATGGTATTTTGACGCATCAGCTGAAATTTGACAGTGAAAATCTAGTTCCCAACATGCTTTGTGCGCGACTGGATCACAAGTGGATTTGTGTGTGTGTGTTTAAATGCATAAACACTTCAGTTGAAGTTACCATTATTATGATTGTGCTGAAGTGTGGAGCTTGCAGTGTTCAATAGTGTTGCTATGTCAGTCTGCAAATAGTCCATTTTTACCTATTTTTCTCCTATGCATTACATTTAGTTATAATAGTTATATTTAGCATGCTAACATGACATGAAATTTCTTTGACGTAAGCTTAATTTTACGGTGCCTGTTTACCCAGATCAGCTAAATCAGTTTGACTGTTTAAGTTACTAAACAGTTATTTTATAAGAGAACGAAAAATGTTAAGAATCACATTTGTGAAAATGTAAACTACTTGTTGATTTTGGGACCACGCTTGAGAAAGAGAGGCAAATATAGTTTGGTTGTGATATCGTTAGTGTGCATTTTTCATGAAATCAAAGATATTCAGCTCAAATCAAAGTTAGGTTGAGGATCAAACACATTCGGCGCAGTCATGTATTCATATAAGATGTGTTATTGCTTTATTTGATTAGTATTTTGATATTTCAGGATGTAGTTAGGAAAGAGAGGGGCTAGAAAGGGATTGTTCGAATTAAAAGAGAGAGTTTGGTTACGTGACTTTTTTTGGAGGGCGTTGATTAGAGACTGACTTGATTTTCTTTAGATGAGAGCAGCAGAACATCTTCGGATATCTCCACTTTTGTTTGTAATGAAACAGTCCTTCATTATCAGACTTTGAGAAGAAGTTCAGGATCACGGAGAACATGCTGGAACGGAGCGTTTAGAGTAAGTACGTGCACTCTTCTCTGGATATAGCGCTTGTTTGATTCCTTAGCGTTCGGAATCCTTTTGTGTATGTGTATGCGGTGATTACTTTTCCCCCTCACAGTTGTTCTCCCCGCGCTGAAAAGCGAGTCACACTTCCTCGCACGCAAAACAATCAGATTTTAAAGAATGCAGGGGAACAAAGTACAATAAAGATGCATTTCCACCATTTTAATTTACAACACAAAGTATAAAAATAAACATTGAGGACTCAATTTAGTGTGCTTTTCAGGCGGAACACCTAATCCTTACCCCTCCTCGCCCAGCGCTCGGGGATGGGGATTTTCCACTGGGAGGCTGCGGCCTCGTCTTGGGAGAGATAGGTGGGCAGAGTGGAGGGCCATTTTACGCTGAGCGTAACGCCCCCGGGCCCTGAGGAGCCCTAGAACAGATACACATGCACGGCACACAGCAGCCCCGTGCTAATCGCCCAAACAAGCAGCAAGCTGTGGTGCTCGGAGCTGTAGAGAAACAAGCACCTTAAGAGCCAGTGCAAAGACAAAAACAAAGAAAAGAGTTTGTTAGACACGGATTGGAGTGGAGAAAAAGAACTTAAAGAACAAAGAAGGACATGAATAGGTGAGGAAACAAACTGGGACAGCAACTCTTCCTCTCCCCAAAGCGATTTTGCGCTCTTAACTCTTTTTCTGCTGCAGCGCTCGAATGGATAGAAGGCTAGGAATGCTGCTAAGTGTGTTTCGCTGCAACTAACTGGAGCTTTTTTTCCTCCTCAAAAGTGACTGAAGGAAAAACGACACAGAATACAGACTTTCTCCTCTTAATTTATGCTTCAGCCCCATGTTTAAAGGCATTTTCAGTACCAGTCAAATTTTTCTCATGAAAATACCAGTGTACAGATTTGTCCCATGAAACCTGTCGCTTACAATGCGGCAGCTCGCTACCTGCTGAATAGCCTCTCACCACAGGAGGCTGAGAACATGAGTTTTTCAGAGAGTGTGCTGTGTATGTGGGTGTGGCATTATGGGAGAAAAAATAGCACAAGCCAGACTGGCAAAAGAAATAAGCGAGTTTGATTAACATATGAATAAATAAGTGTTATTGTGATGAAAAAAAAAAAAATCTGTGATAAATGTACACCTGTGTACTGATTTTTATGTCATAGTTTCTAGATACAGTAGTTAATGGGGATGAGCGTTAGTGGCACATTTGCTGCCTACATCCAGCTGCTGTCGCTGCAATGTAGCGGATTTCAAAGTTGACATTTAAAGAACAAACACAAAGCTCACATGGGTGGCATATTTGTCTATTGTTCGCAAGCTGATAAAACTTCAGCTTGTTGGAAGTTAGGTCATCTTTTGTGTAGGTCTGCAAAGCCGCATTCTCTTTTACACAAGCAAACACACACACACACATTGGGCACAGTGGCTGGCAGCCATGCAGAGAACTGCATCATTGAATGAAAGTAACATATAGTCGGCCTGTGCCCTTATCTGACGCGCAAGTACGGTAAGCTAGGATTAGCATCTAGATTGGGGTAAGTGGACTTCTAAAGCGGAACAGTGGCCAGAGATATGGAAATAGATGTATAAATGGATGTGTATAGAGGGACGGAAACCATGAGGGCTTTAACAAAACCAGAGCCTCAGAAACACACTGAGCTATTAGCGTTATTGGCTCTTTCATTCCATCTTCAGTCATTTCTGTTGCTCTTTTCTTTTCAGCCATGTTGCGCATTCCCCTTCTTTTGGCCGAACGGACCAAAGTGTGCGGCGGCAATATGCTGCGAACTTGGACAAGGACTTTTTTGGTGGTCTGTCGTGTGAACGTGACTCTGGTCTGATGCAGCATCACATTGATGTAGAGGGCTAAGTGGCCTTTATTTTAACTCTTTCTTTGAAATAGGCAAGGCAATCCCCGTTGGCCCAGGGATCATTTTCTATTTGCGTTTCCCTTGCCAACGACAGAGGCGACGCTGGCCAAATTCACAAAAGAAGATCCACATTGGAAAATCCGGCTAATCCCTGATTGAAAGTTCATGCATTGGCTTCCATGTATAAGCTCTGGCTGATTTTCCCAGGAAACAGGAATAAAAAAATAAATAAAAAACACGAACAAACTAAGGATCTTTTTTGGTCAAAGGAAGCCACCCTTCAAGGCACACTCGAGCCATGACAGTGTCGGAAATCATGTCCGCTTTTCAAGTGCGGGCTTTCATGTGCAGAAAGAAGAGAGTCTCCATTCTGCTCTCGTCGAAATCAAAGGCGAACAGAAGGAGGGGTTAACGTCCTCAGTTGTTCTGCCAGCAGTACGAGGGCTACAGAGATCCAGATCTTGCGGGAAGATGTCTGAAGATTTCGGGGGCACGTGTCTACCTTGTACCTGCGTTGTCTGCAGAGCAGTTAGTTTCGTCCTCTTTTCCTTTTATGCCCTCTTTGCGTCCCCCCCCCCTCTCTCTCTGTCTCTCTTCGCCCTCCCCCAATTCTTCTAGAGTAGTGGCCATGGCTGGAGAGAGAATCTTCACAGATGGCATGACGGCTTGTCTTTTGGGGAGGGGGGAGTTAAACAAGCTTAAACTTTCTTATTTTCCCTTCGCTTTTCTTCGGGCAAAACTTTGGACTGCAAGTTTCGAGGCCTGGCGCAAGCTTTATCTCTGCCCACATGCCAGGGATGTGTGGGGTCCTCAGAGGAGCTCCAGTTGGATGCTGAGTCTGTGGGTGCTCTGCGTCCTTCATCAACAAGGCCATCAGCGAAACGTTCCGGGTGCACGCCAAAGCCAAAGCCGAGCTCCGTCTCGTGGTACAGCTGGTCATCCCAGATTCGCTAGCCATTTGAAGCAAGGGCTACTCAGTCCAGGATTTGATAATGGAATGTTTTAGCTTTCCTTCGCTTCCCTGCGGTGCACTGGAGGCAGTCTCTTGGTTAGATGGATAAGAAGCTCCTTTACTGGAAGTGATGGATTGTGGCTGGCACAGCAACGCTCTAATCAGCTTCTCAGAAGTTAAGCGTGGGCTCTAATGGTGTAGACTTGTCAGGACCCTGACGTCTTTGCCATCTCTCTTAAAGCTGAGAGTCAAGCGCGCAAGATGCTGAGAGAAATGAAGCTGTCCTCCCTCGGCGTATGGACTGTGTTGTACTCTCCCAAACATTAGCAGAAACACAACCTGCCTTAATTTGAAACGGGAGAGGAATAGAGATGCCGCGCCAAACCGATCAACAACAAAAGCGCCTCGGTGCTGGAGAAGGAATAAAAAGTGGCAGCACCGAGAGCTGAAAGAGAGCAGCGTGTGGACTAGGAATGCGACGTAAGTGTTGACGCCCCTGAGGAATAGATATCAGACAGTGAGGGAGGTTAAGGTGCGAGTAGCGCAGAGCTCTTCTGTTATTATCCTCCACTCCGGGCCTCTACGGTGACCCGGTAATAAGGCTCTATTACCACTTAGCCTCTCTCTGTGCCTTTCTATCCAACCCTGTCTCAATGCTTCTCTCGAGTGGCTCATCATGCCTGCCGCGATCCACTTCACGGCTGCGCGTCTCACCCACAGCCTCGTCCCTGCGAGGGTCAGACGGCCAACTTGACCCGTGTCGATTGGAACACCTGATACTGATGGCCAGACATTTACAGTTACAGCTCTCTTTGGAAAAATCCAGAAGTTTCTGTAATGCTTTTAAAGATCTCTTTTGAGAGAAAGACCAGGCTTATATCTGAGCTTCGCCACAGTGTTTTAAGCACATCCTGAGTGCTCTTTTCTCTATTGTAGCCTCTGATTTGATCACTTGAAAATACACAGACCTATAAATAGCAAAAAAAGAGCACATTCGGATCTGTGCGAGTGGACTTTGTCGAATGAGTTCCATTATATTTGGTAATAGATATAGTGCTTCCTGAGTGGTTTCATTATAGATTCACTGTGCTGTCTGTGTTTAGGGTGAAGGTTGTGTGAGAATTAAGTTCACCTTCACCTCTGGTACTCTCATGCAATTACTCGCTGAATTCTAATTATATAGACAGATTATGGCATTTTTTAAATATGATTGCAATATTTAATACACTTTAAAAGTTGTATGTGCCCATGCGGGGCACAATTTTATAACATCATAATTAAGCTTAGAAAGGATTTATCATCACTGTGCTTCAAGCATAACCTAATTCTCATTTTCATAAAAAGCATCTGTGAAATAGTCTACATTAAACTCATTTAATGGTCAGCTAGCGTGTGTGTGTTTTTCCCTTTTTCTCCGCAGACATCTTCGTGCAGTGAACTTTTACTAACAGCCCCTGGAGTCAAGGCGCCTTTTAAAGGGCCCTGTGACAGACTTTACCGACTCGTTCATTTGAATCAGTCGAAAACACATCGACATCAGCTGCAAATTAGGCAGTGGCAAGGAGACGAGATGCTTTAACGGTCAAGCACGAAGTGTCCCTGGGTGAATGATAGAGCCATCTTTTCGGTCTGTCTTTCTCTCTAATGCACAGGTATCGCTTTTTAATGTGACATGTGGCATCGGCCTCCTTCGTTCCGGAGCGCTATTTTACTTCCATCCCTCCATTGACACTCTCTCAGGCCTTTTAATATTTACCTTTCTCTACTTCCCATATTTCTAAAAGCAGCAGGGTGGCTGCGTTCTTCGCAGGGCTCTGAGAGGTTACAGAAAAACAATGCTAAGGATGCAGGCAGGCGGGCAGGCGGGCAGACGACGCCTGGCGCGGCTCAGAGGTATTTTTGCAGGTGCTGTAGAAAAGGACCCTTCTGCAGCAGTGTGTCTTGGATGGATCCTGACAAAGCCTTCTCTTTGGATGCCAGATGGACCCATGCATTCCCCATACTCTTGCGCAGCTAAGACCTAGGCTTTTCTCTCCACACCCCCTCCGCCACCACCACCTTTTTTTCCTTTTTCACAACAAAAGAAAAGCGCTTTGGCTGAAAGAAAACCACAGCTGAATTTTATGGTGCCGCTTCTTTTGCCAAGCTGATTTTAGCAATTCAAAAGACGAAGTGCATGAAAATGCTGTTTCGGCTGCGTCGTCGATACGCTTTTGATGCAAGTTTGAATTGGCAGATATGTTTGCCACACTAATATATCGGTGCTCAGCGGGAAATCTTGATAAAATCCAGAAGCACACAGCAGAGACGGAGCCCGGCTCAGAGTGCTGTTGGAGCACGGCTTCTTCTCCATAATGCCTATAAGGCCGGAATTGGGTGGCAGCAGTGTCAGCGGGAACGTGCTCGTGCAGTGATCCGAATTATCACAAATACACGCTTATGCTTGGCAATGACCGCACACATACGCATACACATGCACATGGGCAGACACACACTGAAATGAATGTTTATGCTGGCCATTGAGAACACACACACACACACAAATATGTGCGGTCCCTGCAGCTTGATTGTACAAACAATTGGAGTGCTTTACTGGGAATACAATCAAAGAAATCAGAGCTAAAACAAATCCCCGGGGAGAATGAAAACACATTAGATTCATGTACTCTTAATTATATGTGCTCTTAAGCTTTGATGTATTAAAAAAGCATCAGTTGTTTGCTGAGCTGCAGGTTTTCCACCAATGCAGTATGTAGTTCAGTTTTTTTCTCCTCAAAGCCTTCTTTTAATTTTTATATGGACTCGTATATTGATCGTATTGTTTCTAGAAGTTATAGCCATATTATTCATGTTTTAATTTCCTTCTCAGTTCCTATAAACTGGCAACAGCATTTGTATTTTGTCTTACTTGCTGTGCAGTGTGACATTTGAAAGCATTTTTGATGCATATACTGGCTATACACTGTGTGTATGTGTGTCTGTGTGTGACCCTGAACCACAAAACCAATCTTTACTTGCACCGGTATATTTGTAACAATAGCCAAAAATACACTGTATGGGTCAAAATAATTGATTTTATCGATTATGGCAAAAACCATTAGGCTAGTAAGTAAAGATTACATTCCATAAAGATATTTTGTAAATTGTCCACCGCAAATATATCAAAAACTCATTACTGATTAGTAATATGCATTGCTAAGGACTTCATTTGGACACATTTAAAGGTGATTTTAAATTTTTTGCACCCTCAGATTCCAGATTTATAATTAGCTGTATCTCAAAATATTGTCCTATCACAACAAAGCATTCCTTAATGGCCATATGGGAAAAAAATTAGTAAGCGATGTACGTTTTTGAAGTAGAAAAACAGAAATTGCATTTTCTTGTGAAGAAACTTCCAAAAAATTCCAGTGTTCATATGCATCAAAGTGTCGGCACTCACCAGACTGCAGTCCACCAATCTATACTACAGTATGTCATGGTTGAACTGTTTCAGACAGTCTTCATTCTAGCTCTGACAGACGTCTTCTTCTGGGTCCGTTTTCATGCTCAGCTGAAGCTGGTACTTTTGTCTCTTTCATAACGGTTAAAATTAGGATTTGGAGAGGACAGACTGGTCAAAGGTTAGTAATAAAAGGGGCATCCTGTGCTCAGAAGATCCTTCTAGACTAACCTCTGTTTTAAGCCCCATTCATCTGTGGCAGCGGCAGAAAGAACATTCTTTAAACTTTCACGGCAGTAAAACTTTGTATCCCTCTGAATAGATAATTCAGGCTTTGCAACTCAGGCATAAAAGGAAGCTTAAATTACACCATACAAACTCTCATTAATATTACAGGGACCATTCTTTGACTTAATTTCATTTCATTTCTCCATTTGAGCGAAGTCAAACGTTGCAAGGGTAAGAAATTATAAGGGGTACAAATCATATTTTAAGATTCAGTATTCCGGGAAGCTGTTAAATTATATTAACCCTTTTTTGAATGATTTTCAAATATTTGATTTCGGAAATGTTTTATACTTTATCTCTCCACTCATAACAAAGCCAAAAAAAAAAAGACCCCTGCTCCTTGTGACTCTGACATGCACATATGTAACACACCGCACTGTTGGTTTACTGCATGCTTTTTAAACAGGTATATACTGTAGCTTTGAAAACATCATAAAAGCCTGCCTTTTTTCCCAGAAGCAACGTTATCAATTCTAAACAGTTCTTGTTGCAGCAACCAGTTTTGACATGATATTAAAAGGCTTCCACACTTCCTGTCAAGTTTTGCAACAACCCAAAACGATCTCACATGTGGTGTGGGGAAGACGAGGGAGAAGATCCTTTAGTGCCTTAGACAACATAATGGAGATCTTAAGTGCCACGGAGGGAAATGTTTTGGAGCTAAAGCTGTCGACCTTGTTATTTTTCAAAGTCAGTATCCGCAGAGCGAAAGTTCTTCTGTGCGCTGCTTCATTATGCGTGGAAATGAATAATGTGTGAATAAGACTGTATAAACAAAGAAACTGAAATACAGGGAGCACGCAGACAAAAGATTATCACAGTTAAAGTACTGAATTTGTTCGTGGCAGAGCGGGAGAGAGAAAGAGACTGAGAGAGGGAGATTAGGAAGAGATGATAAGGCTAAATGCCCTGTGTGTCCTGTTGTCTAATTGTTTATAAATGGAACTAATCGTTTTAGTACCTTATATTTAACTGTTTTATTCTCCTCGCATCTCTCCTCTGTTTTGATGAGAGAGGCAAACTGTCACAGTTAACAAATGCAAAAACATCACTATTATTGATACAGTTCCGTGCGCGTGAGTGTGTGTGTGTGTGTGTGTGTTTGCGCGAGAGTGTGTGCCGTCGCACTTGTGAGGGAGAGAAAGTGTATGCACAAAATTAATCAAAGCGGGGGCGGTGATGAACAGTTTCTGTAGAATTCTGTCAAAGGTTAAGAGCTAGTTATTTTTAAGAATGACATGAATCTGGGAGAGACAGTGATTGCCTAAATGACCACTGTAATTACCAATTACTTCGTGAAGCAGAGAATATATTCACGGCATGTAGCCTGCTAAATACAGACAGGCATTAGCCCATTTACGTACTAATGCACATAATTTAGATCCTGAAAAGGGCAGATGGGAACACAATGGAAGATAGAATAGATACCGTCTAATATCATTCCAAAAAGAATATTGGATTCATTGGAGATGAATATTACTTTGTGTCAGATTGTTTTTCCATGAAACAGTCAAAATATATTTCATCTCTCTCCCTTTCTCCTTTTGTTAGCAGCCAGACCATTTAGCCCATCAGCAGGGGCCGAGATGGAAGAAGAGAGCGAGAGAAAGATGCTGAGAGGTGGTGGGTAGAGGGCTGGTTAGTGGTTTTGGCCCCTGTCCACATTAGCAGGTAATGAGAAATGAAGAAAACACACTATGACAGCAGAACCACCACCACAATGCAGTGATGCGGTTAGCGGCCTTATACCTCTTACAGAGAATAAAAAATAAGATCCGTACTTGAGACATAGGCTAACTCGATCAAAACATCTCTTATTTTACTCACCCCCTACAAACATAAAGCCACAATCTAAATGAGAGGTGAGGGGAGGGGATGTTGACAGGCCCGACTTGTACCAGGATGTTTACTAAATTAGACATAAACCGAGAGTGAAATGCAAAGCTCTGCAGATTCGCTCTAACTCTTCATAAATAAGTTACAAAAAAGAAGACGCAAAAGAAAGAGCGTAAACAAAACCGAGAGGCAGAGAGAGCAACTGTAAGAGAAAAGGAGTGGTTTGATTGTGGGATAATGAGTTGCCGTATACAAAGCTCCCTCCCACCCCGTCTCGCTTTTTTTTCTTTTCCCCCACTTCTTCTTTTTATCAAGTTTTCTCTCCTTCGCTATCAGCTGGTCTTGTCTCTCTTTCAACTTTTTACCCCCCCTCCCCTCGCTCTTCTCTTCACCTCCCACTCAGTTTATCCATATCTTCATCCCACAGCTCTTCTGCTCTCTCTCCCTCTCTCTCTTTCTTTCCGTGTCACCTCCAGTGTTGCTCCGGTGGATCGTATAGTCTGGAAGGATAACGGGGACACATATTTGCACTCGATGTAATCGCGCCTCCTTCCATCTGATAAATACTTTGAGCGAAGCCTGATTATTGTAGTTGGCCTCCAGTTTCAAAAGAAAGGCCGCAGAAAGGGAGGGGCGAGGGGCCGCGTGTGTGTTTTGAATCCAAACTTTGGACGGGTGACATCACCCTCTGTTCCCTGCCTTTGCAAAGTAATGTCCGCATCAGTCGCGTCCCGTTTGAAAAGGATTAGCTTATTCCACAAGGACTTCTCTTTGGCCTGGGCTGGCACAACACGCACAGTAAATCCACAAAAGGCCATTCACATAATGGTAGCAATAGCCTTCAGGAAAAGAAAAAGAGAAAACGCTGCTCCTTTCCATCCTGCGCTCTTCGTGTGGAGCCCAATTATGGAATGTTTCTGGACTGCAATGAAACAGGATATTTTTAAGTAGCCGAGATGAAGTTATGCTGTCTCAGAGCCATGTTTGTTTTTTTCAAAATGTGTCTGTCATCTCGTGCCAAAGTAGTTTAGTGCTATTGTTGCTCCTCACTTAGCCACTGGCTTCCAGTGTGACATTTAGTATAAAACAGTACCTGCACCAGAAGTATCATGCCTTTTTCAAAGTGAGGGGGCATATGCCTACTTCTCGGCTAGTTTGAATGTAACTATATATATCGGGAGGGAGACAGAACCCAAGATTTCAATACAAAGGGATATCAGACTGAAATATTAGATATGAAGGGAGTTGGAATGATCTGTAAAAAGGTGGGGGAAGGAAAAGCAAAAGACAGTTATTTTTTTACGATCTGGAGTTATGGAATTGGTTCTAAAGAATGGGTCGTCATGTGACACATTGATGGCCGATGTAAGGGTGTGGAATGCCAGAAGTCCAGAAGATGGAAGCAGTTTGGTTTAATATGGGCCAAGCACTTAGCAGGGAGTCCACAAACTGCTCAAAGCTGACATTTGCATCTCCAGGAGGCAAGAAAACAGGGAATCGGCCCGCATTCAACCTCACGATCCAATCCCATCCCATCCCCCCGCGCGCAAACACGGCTACTACAATCGCTATGTATCTGTTGATCAAGCGTCATTTTTTAGTCTGGGAAGAATATAAATAAATAAAAAAATAGCTATAGCTTGTTTGTCCTCCAAATGCCTCAGAAAATTGCTGATGTGCTGAGCTGTTTTTCATTGATGGGTTTAGAGTTTATTTAACAGGGGCACATTCTTGTTAAGTCACAGCGACTGATTGCTTTTATGTTCTACTGCACTGGCTTTTCTATTTCAACTTAAATAAATAAATATGTCTCTAAATAAGTGAGACACTGAGACATGCAAAGAAAACTTACCAGTCAGAGAAAAGGCCTATTTCTGTTCTGTCATAGTCAACAGAATAATGTTTGGTGCTTTCATTTATTTATTTATTTATTTATTTTCAAGGTCTATGTATAATTTATTCCAGGGAGAAAAGTGTTAAGGATTTTGTCAATTCTCAAGTCACAATTTGACACAATTTCTCTTTTTTTGCTGACCTAATTAAATACATACGAGCAAAAACAGACAGACAAAAATCGTGGCAGACCTAGAAACATCCACTGGTGCAGACTAAGACTGACGCTCCTGCAGACGACGGAGATTCAGAATGAAAGGGAGAGCGGTTATGAGTTCTTTTGACACTTGTGAAAAGCCCTCTGGTCATTTCGGGATCCCCATTTAGGAGTAATTACACCGCTTATTTATACGAAAATCTAAACTTCAGAACTGTAAAATAGTTCTCTGCATATAACACGATCCTTAAGAAATATTCTCGCATCAAATTATGCAGCGCCCCATGAATGTAATATGCACTTAACATGAAATCTTTCCCTTCTTTACTGGCTCTTATCTTGTATCATTGCTTTTAATACCCAATCAATCCAGCAAATCATCAAAAAATGATATTAGACTGGTGAGTCGAGTGGTTTTAATGCCAAAATTATTGTTCTTTGATATAAACGTTGACACAGAAAAAGGGTTTTGGCAGAAATATGACTGTTCTTGCTCATTTTGCACAGGACCCTTTTTATTTCAGTGGCATACTGTGCATGAGAGAGGCGGGCGGTTCTCAGGATAATTGTTCTTTTCATAGTAAGAAAGGGCATATCAATTAAAAATAAATAGTCTTCGTAATTATTATTCCAACACACAGTGGTCGGCCTGCCATTAAAGGAACCCAAACCAACCCCAGCCTCTCTTCTACTACCCTCAATCAAAGCTGTGGTATTTACCTCCCCATTCAATGCGAGTATTGTAGCGACATCAAACCACGCGGTCTTTATGCCTATGCTTCAGTACTTACAAAAACATCTACAAATGGGCTGAATGGAAAATGCAATATTTCCCGTCATCAAGCTAATACGATCTTTTATGGACTCTGTGCCCAACGGTTCAATCGCAGACTTTGCATTATTAAGAGGAAGTCGATTTTTTTTTTCAGTCGCATAAATTGTTGAGTTATAGGAAAGATTGGAGCCATGTAGGAAGCCAGATCTGCTACAGGAGCACGCGTTCGTACGGTTAGCGCCAGGTAGCATCTTCTCATCAGTATTCTGCTAGATGTTTATGTGGCTACTACATTGTTGGAGGATTCAAAACATTCATATGTCAGAAGGAAGCATTAGCATATTCACATTTCTTTTTCTCCATTATCTCTTTACAATATTATTCTTCATTTTGATCTGTCCCAGTGGAACATGGAGATCAGTTAATGTACACGTTCAGACAGGCCTGTGTTCTTTATGATGTTCGTGATGTAAAGGGAGTCTTTAACCGGGCTGACCCCCACCTCTGTGTGTTCATATGAATATGAAGACATGTGAAGATGAGTCTGGTCTCATGGAGTAGCTGGTGGGAGGAGAGCAAGACAGATAGATTAGGGCTTTTTATTTGACAGAACAATGGACATTTACTTTCCGTCCATTGGCTGAGTGTGAGTAGCAGTGTGTGTGTGTGAGGCTACAGTGCAGTTGTGTTTTCAAGTGCATCATAATTCACTGATACAATTGTATTTTTCTGACAGGGGGTTGTTTGTTAAAGGCAATGTTCAGTATTAACTCAGTTCTTCCAAACCTGTATGCTGTTGCTTTTTCCCCTCGATGAAGTAAAAGAGACTTTTTTTTTCTTTTGCTCTTATAAAAACCTTATAAAATCAGCATATTTGATTTGAAAGCTGCAGTGGTGAAGGGCGAAATTATCATTAGTGAATTACATTACTGTTCCCCACACAATTTTGCTGTATAAACTACTCGAAGGTTTTAGTTATTTTCTGAATGGAAATTACTTGTCAGTACATGGAAATGATCAGTGTTAATATTCATTACAGGTTTATGTGGGTAAATAAACACTTTTCATTTTTGGGTGGACATTCTATCAAATTTAACGCAGATGAAAACTTTGAATCTGTTTGAAATGGCATTCAATTTTCAAAAAACTGTTCAAAACAATTTATGGGCTTGGGTTAGAATATCTGTAAATATCTGTCCCTCACAGCCACGTATTCATTTCTGTGAAGAATAAATAATGGCGCTACGCTGACTAAATTATCTTACTTCCAGTTAATAATAAGTTGTGACAGCCGCCCCAGCTTCAAATGCAAGGTCAATCGAGGGCTTATATTGACCTCTTCAATCAGGCAACATATGGCCAATCACAAACATTTGACAAGCATTTCTCTTCTCATCCTGAGAGGACGCTCCTTACTCCAAAGTAAAGCTTTTAATTTCACCCACACATGGTGCGTTTACAGATTCATGAGAATTCAAATATTCCAAATAAAGTGTAGCGAATAGTGGGGGTGTAGGCAGAACCATGAAAACACATCAGATTTATTCCCCCTGTCTTGTTTACTGGGCCACGGAACATTGGATGCAAACAGAATGCAAATTCATTTGATTGAATCAGGTGATGCAGAGGTAATTGTATTTGGAGAAATGTCCAAGACTTCTTTTTTTTTTCTTTATTATTATCAGTGGGGGAGGGGTTCTTTATGAAATCCATCTTAAACAAAAGCTATCATCACTCCCAAGCCTTCTGATACTCTTTTGTCGTTTGCGGATGTGGATGCGTCTTTAATTTCCTTTCAATTAAAAGTAAATATGCGGTTTTCTTTTTTCTCCCCCCCACTGTGAAATCTAAACAAGAGAAGTCAACATGAGCAGACAGGTGAAGAATATTCATTTTGTTGCTGTCTGATTCAACAGGCTCTGATGTTCAGACAGGATATTTTCTAGAAAGAAATAAACTTGTTCATGACTCCCAACTATGCATATACTGTATAGTATGTGTGTGGGACCTCTTACCAGTGGCCTTGTACTCGTAAACAGTCCATAGTCATAGCCAAGTGCTTATCAAACCTGTTTCGACACATTCATTTGTGGTGCTCACATGAACACATTGAATCTTTTATCATGGCGACTTTGACAAATTTTATTCTTTCATGTTTTCTCATCAATTTCCTGTCATTTCTCTACCGGGGGCCTGTACCATGAAGCTGGTTTTGCTGGTTAGCCAGCTAAGTTTCAGTTAAGTTTGCACCAATTCTAGGTTTTAGGTACCATGAAATTGGTTTGGCTTTTAGCAGTGTTCATCGCCATAGTAACTTACGCTAC
>JAUCMU010000125.1:20417667-20437199 GCA_032275025.1 Enteromius treurensis
TGTGTAAATCAGCACATATATCAATAGTATGTTATATATATTATACATTATAATAGTATGTATGTAAATAGTAGCCTATGGAGTATTGTTAAATGCACAAACCACTACAGAAACATTAAACCAGAATTGACTGGACTTGATTAACTACAAGCATCATCTTGCAAAAAAAAAAAAAAAGAAATCTGAAAAGATGCCTTGAGTCCTCCTCCTCTAGTGCACCTGTTGCTCGCGGGCAGCCAGGAGTCACGTGACTCGAGCCGTCAGGCTCTTTCGACCTTTTGATTCCTGTTACAAGTTGATATTTGCGGAGACAAAATGATCAATCTCGAATGCTGCCCTTCCAAACACAGCAGACAACGTGACAATTTTACCTTATTCTCTTGCTTTTGCACCAAAATCCATAAAATGGATAGCAGCCAAACCGAACGCATCCACATTTGTTTGTTAGCGTAAAAGCCACGGAGAAGTAAACAGACAAGAAACACAGACGAGCTTTAACAAGAATACAGCTGCCCCACTTTATCCGCAACAAATGCCTTCAACTTCATTTAACCCCAAGCACTTAGACATAAACGACAAATAGAGAGCGCGATAAACACACTTGCAGTGTGTGCAGCAGATCTGTGCCCTACATTGTTAGGAAAGTGTATGTTGAAGTCCATATGGCAACTTCCTTTTGACCTGCTTTCCCGTCCTCGTCGTGTATTGTCAGGCCTGTCACCGATAAAGAATCACTTGACTTGCTATAACAAGTTCAAAAGAAACAGAGAATCCATGAAGAATTGAGTAAAGGAACACCCCTACTGCTCCCGCTATCATTCCCATAGAGATAGCGATATTATTGATGGGATGGTTATGCTAATTTCTTTAGAGGCACAACTTTTATTTTGGAATTTGTTCAAAAAGGAATTTCATACACATCAGACTGGAAAATGCGGGCTGAATTCCTGAGCGTTTAAGGGGCAGCATGGGAATCTGATTTTCATAGTGAATAATGAATGTGCTATCTTTTAAAACGTGTGTTTTGTCTGGAAAGAAAATAAAGAGAAGGCGAGCCTTTGCCTCGGGATTTAATAACGATTAATGCTCCTTTGAACACACTAAATATCACAAACACACAACTGTGTAGTGAAGCAGAAAGAGAAAGAGGAAAAGCATCCACTTTGCAACTTGTCACAGGGTAACACAGCTCTCTGGATCACGTTAGGAGTAAGACGCGTTTAGTCCTGTCTGCGTAAATACGCCGTATCATTAGCAGATCCTAATGCAGAAATCATTCGGAATCAGACTTATTGATTTGATTTATGTATTTGATTTTTTTTTTCGAATTAGAAGGTCCTGCTGTTAAAGAACTGCCTGATTGTAAATATGCATAAATAGCTAATATAAACTATTTCTTAAAGATTGCGCCTAATTATAATGCATGCTACGGTTATTTTGTTTGTTTGCTTGTTTATGTTTTTTTTTTAAAAAGTGCTTATGTGGTCCGTGGGAAAATTGGGAAAAAAGTTTTATTTCCACCACCTCCTTATGATTCACCTGGATATTTATGAAAATCAATGTAATCAATCTGATAACCGATCGATAATCGATCAGTCTCGCACCCCTGTCCTTTTCTTCAAAGTCACACGCATTCGCATTCCCATTGGATACACTTATATTGTTATTATTATTATTATTACCAAAGCGCTCCCATAATTACAACATAATCATTATATAATCCCACAACAAAGAGTTTATTGAATCAGTAGCTTTTGTCAGCTGCCGGGACACTGAATGTACAATCGCGTTATTCTGCGTCTCGTTCCTCGTGTAGAAAAGCAACATCGGCCTGAGCGCTTAAGTTCAGCCCCAAAAAAGTTTCATGTCCTCACCGAAGTACCTTTTCGGAGGACCTTCTCCCACGTCTCTGAGCGCGTGTCTCGACCGCTGTCTGGACCCTTTTCCTCTTTCTGTGATGAGGAGGGAGGTTGTTGGTTAGGCTACGCGCCCCGCTGAGTGGCAATTTCATCTCATATTTACAAACTGATAAGCTTTCTCGCGGATTTTGTTTTAAATATGCGCTCCTGTGTGACGCGTTAGCATATAAGAGTGCGAAAAAAGCGCTTCCCGTCTTGGCCGGTCTCTGTTTGTGTGCGTACATGTGTGTGTGTGTGTGTGTGTGCAACATAACCGGCTTATTTACATTAAATACGCCACAAGGTTACAGTGCAGATGAGCGTCATTTTATCACTCATTACTTCTCTCTTATACTGACTGATGCTCGCGCACTCCGCTCATCTCACTGGACTTTTTCTCGAGGATACAAGACTTCAGATACTTTCCCCAAAAGGTAAGCAGATTTATTTCGCAATTGTAGCTATTTGTAGGGTTTTTCCACGGTGTTCTTTAAACGGCGACAGGCATCAAAGCCAATTACGCCTCGTCTGAATAACGGGGCTGACAATGTGAGTGAGGATAGACAGATTTTAATAAGTGTTTACAGGGAAGTCAAGGTCAATAAGATGATCCGATGGAGTGAATTTTGCCTTTGAGTCTCTCCGCGTGGGGAAAATAGACGATTCGAGATGATATTCCGCGCACCGGGGCTGTTTTATCAAGGGTTCGAGCTTTTAGTCCCATCAAATGCCGCAAGACTCTCTCCGCTCTCTGTGAATGGACGACAATGGAGTGTCTTTTTAACGGTACAATGCGTTTCACCGTCCAGATAGGGGGAGCCCGAACAGACAGATGAGGGGAAATGTCTTGTGATGCTGGCCGATCGCTATCAATGAACGCGTTTATATCGAGAATAAACTCAAAGGCGCTTTTTCATCACTCGGGATGCGCGAGGAACAGTTGGGAAGCGGATTCGCGGGAGGACGATCATAACAGGTCGGAAGCACGCGTGCGCGTGTGTGTATATACTTTAACCCCCTCAGCAGTATAAGAAAATGATCAGCTCAATTATGTGGACATGCTTCATTATTCAATGAAGACAATCTTTCGCAACGCGTCTTGACGTCCGGATGAATTTAAAGGTAAGAACTGGCTAGAATCATTAGCGGGCTCGCGGATGGATTTCGCTCGATTCGCTTTGTGAAAGTCAGTTTGTGCTGATGATGTGTGTGTGTTTGTATTTCACTATTTGTTTGAAATACACGCAGTACTAATTGTGTAAATCGTTGTCGCGTGAGAAAATAAAAAACGGCTTCATAATCGAAAGCGTTTACTGGAAGCCATTGCACGCGCTTAGATGAACTTACTCGAAAGAAAGAAAGAAAGAAAATACGCCGTCGTGTTTTAAATGTGGCTGTTGCAAGGCTAACTTTATTAATTATGTGTAAAGACACATCGCGCTTTATTACTGTAAGGTGGACAGAAGCTTTCCAGGGATGCGCACCAGATTCGCTCGTGTTGGCCAAGCAGAGATAAGGAGCTGTAAGAAAGTTTCCTCAAATCTCTGCTCAAACTTTCTCACTTCAGCCCCAAGGGCTTTGCGTTTAGGATTTCAGCTGAAGTGAACACAGATCGGTTGGAGAATTAGGATCAAAGTTACCCGGTGCATGCCATGTGTCAAAACTTGTGAGATGGAAGAGCCGGTGAGACCTGCCATTTTGTGCTGTGATCGACCTCTTATGAACAGAAGCCTTATGATGGCATTCAACAACTGAGGGCTAAATGTCATATCAGACTTAAAAACCTTTTTATCTGCGGAAAAAAACACGCACATCTCCCCTGGAAATGGAGATTTGTACGACTGTTGCGAGCATTGTCGCTTGGGGAAATGATGTTTTATGGAGGAAAAAAAAAAGAACAAGAAAGTTGTTAGAATTGGAGATTGGGATAGGAATGCGCGCGGCAGTGCCGGAATAATTGAAGAAAAGATAAAATGTTGCATGTTGGCGTGATTGTGAGCTGCGTTTCGACAGTCAGTAAAATCATTCCGCGCATTGTTTTACGCATATTTTGCTACTTCACAAATTATAACACGGTCAGGGTCATAATTATAATGTGACACATTGCATCATGCATCTATTGCGCGCACTTCAGGTGCTTAATTCTTTATGAAAGGTATTTATAAATCTAGCAAAATTGATTTGCTGTCTCATGCATTCAGATCCAGGTGCAGATCTCTCCTGTCACTTATATATGAGATGAGCCAAAACTTTTACTTAAGGAAAAGAATATTAAACACACACACACACACACACACACACGTTCAGCTACTTTTAGTTTGTTTGCATCTTTCATTATGCTGAAATGAGATAACAGTTTTTTCCTCAGGTTCATTGTTCATAGAAAGGGACAAATAGCAGGCGGCACAGATGTACCGTCATTGTTTAACGGATATTATGTCTGTAATAGTGTCTGGGCGTAGACATTTTTGTCAGCTCTTTTCATTTTTCTGATTTGAAATGACATTGTGGTGTAGTCAAGTCACACATTCTTTTCAGAATCCCACACAATTCATTTGAAAGGCCAGCATTAACATGACCACAAATATAGCATTGTAAGCTCCTTTATAAATTAAAATAAATAAATCAATAAACGGTATGCTATATTATTGTGGACGGTGAGAAAGGGAGAGAAAATTGTCATGCATTACAACTGAGAGGCCATCTGTATTGAGGTGATCGTATTATGGCAAAGGTTTGATTTATTTAACAGCAAGCTTTAATTCTATTGAATTATGAACAGATCTAAAATTGTTTCCAGACTGCAGTATTGATTTGTAATCATCGTTTTTATTCTAAATAAGGTTTGTTGTTTTTTATGCTAAATAAATATTTTACTAATGAGCAAAACAATAAAAATAGCTGAGGCACGGGAGAGCCACAGTTGCAGAGGTGTTGATGTTGTTGCAAATATTGCTGAATTCTTTTTTTTTAAATGAATGCATCATTTTTTGTTCTTCACAAACACGATAGCAGCTGAAAATGTATATCGTGCTCACGTGGAATTTATCATCTATGAGACAAAATGTTTTTTTTGGGGAGGAAAAATATCAAACTCGTTTAAATGCAGTGAGAGAGAGGGTGTTATGAAGACTCTTGTGAATACACTCTGCCAGTGCAACTGATAGCAGTTCGATGGGGCTAAACAGACCAAGCCAATCCTGTCAAAATGTCTCCTCCCTGGTGTGTACGCTCTCATTTACATATGCGTCTTGCACTCATTCGGCAGGGAAAGTGTGTGTTGTGTGGCAGAACTTGGCAGTGTTCGAGAGCGTTAGCATGTCCCTAGGTCTGCGTGCTCGCCGCCGCCGTCACCAGTAACCCCGGTGCGTGGAGGTGCACCTCCCCAGCCTCTGCCACGGCCGAGGGCAGGGCAGTGCCAGCGGGCAGGAGAGACGAGCCTTCTCTCTCTCTCTCTCTCTCTCTGTCTCCAGGCCTGTCAGTCTCCAGCTTAGCCGGCTGGATCTGTGCTTGAGCCTTGGAGACTTGATCAAACAGCCATTCCACACTTAAATGCCTCCCCGCTCCTTTTAATTGGAGGAAATTGTCTTCCAGATGCCCGGGCCCTTGCCATGCAACTCAGGGGGGACAGTATGGCAGGCAAGGCCATGGCGTTTAGGTATTAATTGATATGTGCTGTGGAGACACCGACCCCGTCGTCGCCCTCGTTCCCTTCCTCTCCAGCTCTGAAGTCTCAGGCCTTTCCCCTCGTGGTGGAAGAATCCCTAAACACCAGGAGTGTCGCGTTTATTTGTTGGGGGCATTCACATGATGCCGTTGGATTAACAAATAATGCTAGTGACCTTGATGAGGAAGGTTATGTTAACTCCTGAGAAAAGAATCTATCTTTGTTTAATGACATTTTTAGATATTTTACAAGTGCACTCACTTTTTTTTTTATTGCTGTTGATGGTTCTATAAAAAACCTTAAATATCCACGGAACCTTTTTATTGCACAGAATGTGCTTCATTGTAGAAGTCTTTCAGATTTTTTTTTTAATATTCTTAAAAGTAAGAAAAGCAGTTCTTTTAAGAACTATTCACTTGCTTTTGATGACTATTGATTTGGCCCTCGATGCCATCACAAGAGGAGGGGTAAAAATGTAATTTAAATGTATCTTAATTTCTAATTTTTATATTTAAGTTTTTTTGTTTTATTTTATTGGATTTTTTTGCATTGAAATTTAAAATGTTTTCAATGATAGATTTTAATATAATATTTAGATGAAATGTTTACTTTTCAGTCAAGTTTGATTCTTGGCCCTTCGTCTTAAAAAGTTTGGTATTGCTGTGAGACTTTTATTTATTTATTTTTAAAGAGTGCACAATTTTATCCCCACATTGTTGTGAATGGCATTATCTCCAAACGACCGAATTTTTGGTGTAAAAGTTTGGGTGTGGTCGTGAAGCGACTCCTATAGAATCCAACATCCTCTGAAAGTACATTTAGAAAAAGAGTGCCTCGCATTACTCCTATGCCTGTCCTCTCCAATTGATTAAGCGCATAATTCCCTGTCATTCAATATCCGCCTGTGTACAGCCGAAGACACAGTTCAGCATGTCACTTTACGTAATATAAATGGGAATGTTCGGTTACTGACAGATGTCAACTTTTGTATTTAACAAATAATTATAGTGGAATAAGGACATTTCGTTATGCACATGTCACTTATAAATGAGTGATGATTTCTAAGGCTTTTCGTAGTCGTTCGAAACAGACAGAGAGAGATAGAGAGGGAGAGGGGGTAGAGGAGTGGAAGTTTTTGAGCGGGCTAATCACAGACGTCAGTCAGTGTGTGATCTAAGAATAAAGAGTGCCCTGACAGATGAGGTGGTGACGGATGATCTTGTCTCCACTGCCTCATGCCAGGGTGCCACCAGAAGGAGCGTCTGTCTGTCTACAGAGCTAGGGAGAAAGAGAGCGAGAGAGAGAGAGAGAGAGAGAGGGTCCTTGCTCTACTCCACCCGGAGGCACTTTCCATGAGGAAAATATATAGTTAGACTAATAGCGCTTTGAGGAATATTGAGCACTGGAAGGGAAGCATACGTTCCAGTTAAAGTTAGCCCATGCGCAGATGACAGGACTGAACAGATGTGTGCAGATGTTTTGTATCCTGCAAAGTTTTTTTCCCCCCTTTCTCATAATTCTCTCCTGCGGGAGAGGGGATGGGTGGACGAAAATCAGCCCTCCGACACCACACACGTGCTCACGCTCTCTCACACATTTGAGAGAGAGAGAGAGAGTGTGTACGGAAAGGCTGTGGGACATGTGGTCATTATGGAGAGTGTTGAATCGGGCAGGTTTACACAGCCTTGGGAGACACGGTCAGCCTTGGGCTACGGCCTTACTGCATTTGCAGAAATGGGACACCTATTTATCTGACCACACCCCAAAGCAACGTCTTATTTGTAATAATTGAGGTTACTCCTGAGTTAAAACAAACTAGCAAACAACGCATCCCTATAAGGCACCGTCTGACATGACAGTTTGCTTTTGAGCCAGTGAGAAGCACAAAATTATAGCCATGTCATCTCAGCAGACAGGGGCTTCGCGCAAACAAGCGACTTCCTGTCAATCACTGGCCGTAAGCACATGCTATTATGTTGTTTTGCATTCTAATCCCAGCTCTTAAAATAGTGGTAAATATTTGCAGTGCTGCACAGGCACCAAAAATAGTGGTAGATACCTCTGACGGCTGGGTGGTCCGCCATTGAAGCGGAGGGGCATTTCTGTTACAAGATGTCTCCAGATAATTGGGGGGAGTTTAACAACGCCTACCCTTGAACTGTTTCCAGGTCGTGACCCCAACGGGTGCGCAACCCACCCCTGAGTGCGAGGGACTGCAGCCCCCTGGAGGGCTGCCTGGTTAAAATGGACGCCACTGAGAAGTAAAGAGGGACCCTGCACCTTTAATTATGATCAAGAGGTTTTCTCCAAAGGACGGAGGCGTAGCAGTTATGTTGCCTCGTAAATCTGCCTCAGATGCAGTATATTGTGTTGAACTATTACGGTACACTATTATACTGCATATTCAACTGGCTCTTCAGGACCTGATTTGCATAATTGGATCTTTAATGAAACTTGCCTTGTGGAACAAAAAAGGGAAAAAAATGAGAAGAGAGATGAAAAAATACATTATAGTATTATAGGCAAACCCCAGCGAGTATTTGTGGTGGGATGTTGCACTTGTCTAAAAAAAAATAAATAAATATATATATAGATAAATAATAAAATGAAAGAGAACATAGCAGGGGGAAAAAGAGCTTGTTTAAAGGAGCTCATGAGCAGTGAAGTGACCTACGTTATGCACAAGCCGTCACTTACCAATACGCACACACGCACACATACATCACTGGCGGGGCTACAAATAGGATGAGAAGTACCTCTGAAAGCTGTACATACTCAGCCAGGTCTCGGGGGTTATTACAACAATAGCTGGATTTCTTTAGCCTGAGGGATTTTAGCTTCTCTGTCGGCACTCATTCCCTCCACTTGTTACTCAGGGAAGATGGGTCCTTTGTAGGCGATTCCAAGCCGCTCGCATGTCGGAATTCCTTTGCTGCAAATATTTTGACAATTTCCAGACTGAGTTTCTATCTTGCCTCCGCCACTAGGGGTGCCGTATCAAGTGTGCGCGTGTGGAATTTATGTATTTGTCATCTCTCTAGCTGTGTGTGCATAATCCCCGCGATGCTTTTACACAAGTATATTTACGTGTTTCCAGACACTTTATAATCCATAGCATCTGTTTCTTGCTTATTTGCGACTTAGGATTGTTTTTATTGGTTAATTAAAGCGCGCGTGTCTTTTCTTCCTGTTCTTGAGCAGTTGAAGGTTAAAATGCTGATAGTGACCCTTTCGAACAGACGTGACAGTCATGGTTAATGAATTGTTATTTGTCCTATCTTTGAAGGACCTATAATTTAAAAAGTGAAGGAAAGAGAAATCGAGAGAAAAGAATACGAAAAAGAGCGCGAAGGGAGGGGGGGGAAAGAGGCAAGCTATTTAGCTGCACTGTAGCAGGAGTGGTTTGTATCCAGGGGGGAAGAGTGTTGTTAATCAGGGAGAGAGGTTAAAAACGGATATTAGCTAAACGATGATGATTTATCATTGGAGGAGGGGGCCGAAAAACACAGAGGTGACTCCACTCCAGAGGCCTGGGAGTGGATCATATGGCTGCGTGGTTCACAGGTGGCTATTAGCGCAATGTTGGAGAGGGGCGGCGAAAGGAGACAGAAAAAGAGGGAGGGAGGGTGCGAAAAAAAGAAAGAAAGAAAAATAGTAGTGCCACAGCTAGCGGCGAGCTGCCATTTACCCTGTATGTGCAAACGACTCTTTCACTCACTCTCTCTTTTTCCTTCTCCCTCTCTCCCTCTTTTTTTTGTCTCTCCATGCTCTGCACTTGGGAACTTTCAGCTGACAGTGTGTCCTGGTCCTTGGTATCTCACAGGTAGGCTCATGTTATTTTTACTCCCCCCTAATTTCCCCTGAATACATCCCTTTTATGTTTTTACACACCACACACACACACACAGACACACATGCGATGTGTATGCACACATGCTCACGCACACACTTACACAGTCACACTAACACACGGTCAGAGTGCTTGTGCTGTTGATTCTCCCGGTAATGATGTCATTGCGATAGTGGAGGAGAGCAAATGTCTCCTGATTCCTCCATTTAACGGCTGGCTGAATTGGCTGATAATGATAGCATTGGCGTCTCCAGCCTTACAGACAGATCAGACCCTGTGAATTAGCAGCTCCTAACCAGAGAGAGAGAGAGAGAGAGAGAGAGAGACAGAAAGAGATGGCATACGGAGGGGAAAGAGGGAAGCACTGGCACTGGGAAAGAGAGGGAGAGAGAGAGATGTTGAAAGAGAGAGAGGGTGATGTATTTAACATATCTGTGCTGTGCTCTTGAACAGGCTGTGAGAGATCTGTGTGTGGCAGTGCTGATAACTGCTGCTTGATATCAGTCAGGGACATGACCGCCTGTTTGCAAAGCTCTTTAATGCCTCTGCACGTCTGTCCTGCTACTTTGAACTGAATCATGGTCACATCAGGGACGTATCGTTCAATATCTGACCTTTATTTTTTATATTTCGTTCACAATTAATATACTTCATAGTTATTATTTTAATGGTGAATTATTTAAAAAACCTTTTTTTATGAATGATTGATTTTATAAATACGCCGAGCATCCTTTACTCGTTTTCTCTTTCTGCTTTAGTTGACGTTTTACAGTTTTATATTTCTAAATATGAATGCATCTTTCACCCAAATGGCTCTTTGCAAATATTTAGCGACTTTAACACCATGCAACCTAGAACTTTTAAAACACCATATTCCCCTCCTCCAAAAGCTCTAATAGGGTTTAACTGTTTTTCTGGCGATCCTAAAGTAAATAAATAGGTCCAAATGCTAATGAGCGTTCCAGACTTTGAACACATGCCCCTCTGTGACTGTCAACCGCTCCACACTCCTCCAGCCATACCAGCACTGCCACATCTTCAGACCCTCAGTGTCGTATGAGTATTCAGACCTTCCTACGTTTTCCCCCCCCAGAACAAATATTAAGTATGTAAGTATTTGCATATCTGCTCAATTTTGTCCAAGGTTAATTAAGGCAAAGCCTAATTTCAGAGGGTCAAAAAAAAAAAAAAATCACACATTTAATAGAATATTTCTTACTGTATGCATTCAGTATTTAAATACAGTATATATTTAGAACACATATTTACATCCCTATAATTAATAACATATTTTATATATAAACATATCATATTTTAATTTTCCTGTTTGTGTGTATTTATATTTACATTATACATATACATAGCACACACACACACACATATTATGTAAACAAAAACTTTTATTTTGGATGCGATTAATTGTGATCAATCGTTGCTCAGCACTATTTATTTGTTTGCTCTGTTTTTTCATACATAAAGTGGAAACAGACGCACACACCTCCCGTCCCGCTTTAATTGAAATGCTTGAATGTCATTGAAATTGAAAATCATAAGATCATAAAAAAGCACCGGTTGTGCATTACCGTCGTGTTTGCGGTGGAGGGTATAGCATCTTGTGTATATGAATAATTGCATTGTTTAAATCCTGTAGACATATATACACATACAATCAGCCACCTGGTTGCTTTGTTTGTAGAGGGCTGTCAGTCCTGTGAGAAGCACTTTAAGTAACTCTTTCTGAAGGTGAGAGTTAAACAGTATTTACTTTGGGGAATTTGCCTTTATTTATCTGCATTAATACAGAGGTGAATTTTAAAGGGGCTCTCAGAGAGTATTCCCCCGATGCTCAGCTTACTTTACACACCTTTTAAGTCTTAAGATGTGTTTCTAGTCTCCTGCTGACGCGTACCCATAACACATCTCCCACAATCTCCGCCGATTTTCACAAATCAGCTTCTTTTCCCTCTCCCCCTTTCTTGTCTGTTATTGTTTTTGTTCTCTCGCCTGCTCCCTTTTTTCGGTCTTGATCACGAAGTGTTGTTGTCTGTCTCTTAAGTTGCCCGTTTCATCTCTTTTATTATGGCGTCTGTGCCAATCGTTGTAATTGGGAGAAAGCTAAGTTAAGTGAGTGAAGGAGAGAGTGTGGGGTAACTTGCCTTGTTACTCTTCCCCACGTTTTTGTAAATAAGGCTGTCAGTATAGATCAGCCTGTGGTAATGTGGACGATCCAATCCACTCCAAACCCACACGACTGGAGGCTGGAAAAAAATGGAAGGCATGCTCAGAACGGACAGCTTAGAGTTCAGTTACACTTCTGGAAGTTTTTATGCATGACTTCTTTGCGTCAGATCAACCGCAGTCATCCTTCTTAACGGGTACAAGAGTTACCTTTTAACCTGTTTCTTGTAGGAAAAAAATAAATAAATGTGTATGTTCACAGCTTATCTTTCGTGTCCGAAAAAAAAAAAAGAAAAGAAAAGATGTCATTTTGTGTTCTTACTGCATCTGGAACCATGCTGTGTGTTTTCCATAAAACGGTGTAAAATAAATTTCCGTGGGCTTTTTTTTTTTTAAATATAAACACAGTATTTATAGTTTGGACTTTTATACATAAATGTGGGTTGGATTTCGCTAAGATGCTTAAGGGTGAATTAATTTCATGACGCTAATCAGAACGTTATGGATATCGGCTGTTTCAGAGCGAGAGCGACTTTCATAACAAGTCGATGACGTGATCGGCGCAGAGGAAGGGGCCTGTGGTCTGGTGTTGATCATTAACACTTTTCCTGTATGTGTGGCCCCCTCATCAGGCGGCTAAAAGATCATCTCTGTTTAAATTTGCATGATGATGGTACTGTGACCAGTCATCGTTAGATCAACTAACTAGAGAGGCTTAAGGTTGGGCAGAGAAGATTCATGATCCCCCCCTTCCCCCGATCCTCTCTCTCCCTCTCTCCGTCGTGGGAGGTCCCCTTTAAAGTGCAAACCTCAGCCCCCCTCTCGTCCTGCGTCTCCAGGAATGATGATCCGACGCGATCCTGTTTCGGCGCGCGCCGTACGTGGAAGCTATGGGAGATTTTCTCCTCGGTTTATATATTTTTCTTCCTCTCTCTCTCTCTCTCTCCCCTCAGTCTCTCTTAGCCCTCACTCAGCCCCGCTGATTGCCGTAGCCTCAGGGCTCTCCGGCGCACACTACATCCCTGTGATTATATTAATGGCCTCCCGCGCTGGGTTTGGAGGCTGAGGACGGCCGGGGTAATGCGAAGCATCGCCGAGGAGCGGTTAAGGAGATGGACCTCTGACCGCAGGGGGTCTCGGGATCAAGGCCCAGGTGGGCCACGGCGTAGCTCCACGCTCCCTCTGGGCAGGCCACTTAACTCGCAACGCCTCAGTGAGCGCCCTAACCACAGCCGTAGCAGAGTGCGCGAGAGAAGGAGAGAAAGAGAAATGTGATGTGGGGTTTCTGTGTCTGCTGTGAAAAAGGGAAGTTATGAGTGAGACAGAACAAATCACACCCAGAGGCTTTTGGCTAAAACTCACAAAGCTGGCTAATAATTCTCCTCTGAGAAGTATTGATCTTTATTTGTTATTATGTGACTTCTAGGCACTCTCGCACGTTTATTTGTCTTCATTAGACTTGAACAGCACCTGCAGCATTGTTACTCCAAAATGGAGTGTGTGTATTTGCGTTATTGCATACGAAAATGTTTGTTTGCTCCCGCGCTATGTGTCTGTGTGTTAGCGCCTTTATTTGAGAGGACTTTGTTATTTCTTTCCCTCTAATTTGGGATTTATTGTGAAATTGCAGTGCGTGTACACGTGTGAAATGCTGGTGTGTACTGAATACATCGCCTAGTACTGATATGTGGAGCGGGATCAGTTCGTATCCCTGAGAAGGACTTGTGCGATAGGAGCCGTGGGGGTCTGTCTCCCCTCGATTGGACGTTTGATCAAGGCACACGAGGGGTCTGCCCCGTCCCATGCTCCTCTGTTTCATCCCCTCGTCTTGGCCGCCATATCCTCCGCTTTTTCCACTTTTGTTGTCGTGAGTAATCTTAATTACGGAGGCCGGGTCGGGTTCTTTCTCTACCGTCCAAATGCTCTTTTAATCAAACACTGTAGTCAGTTAGTTATGAGCAAGGGGGAGGTACTGCACACCTCCAAGCCTAGAAAGAGAGAGAAATAGCTGGAGAGAAGACAGCATCGTGGGAATGTGTGGAGGAATAGAGCAGGTGTTCGAGAGGAGCTGAGAAGCTAAAGGTAAAAGATTGCACCTGGATTCTTGCTTTTGAAGAGGGTGTGTTGCAAAAACTCACTGTAGCATCATTTATGACAAATACATGAGTTTAACAAAAGAACGATCTATATGTGTCGAGAGATTCGTTGATCACAGCCGGTAAATGATTAATATGTTGGCAGATATTTGGCCATTTTGAGATCGTATCAGCTGATACGTGTTCCCGCTTGGCCGAATATCAGAAGTGTTATTTCTCCATGGTGTCAGTTAAAATATGCACATAATATATGTAAAGAAATGGATACTTTTCTTTAGCAGGGACACATTGTATTCTTCAAAAGTTGACAGGTAAGACATGAGCATGCTCTTGAACTTTCCAATCATCAAAGAATCCCAAAAAAACCCACACAAACAAAACAATTAATACAAATATGAAAAAGTGCAACTTTTCATCAATAATAGTATGTTTTTCTTGTGCAGCAAATTAGCATGTTAGGATGATTTCAGAAAAATCATGTCACACCCCAAGAAATTTTATTTAAAATATAGTTAAATTTTGTTATATAATTAAGAAAACAAACAAACAATGATTTTAAAATATAAAATTTTATAAATAAATATTTAATTTAATATTTATTTATTTTTTCACAATATGTCAAACTGTAATAATATATCTATATTAGATACTAACTAGTTTGGAAATTAGATAGATACTGTATAATGATTAAAATGCTACTGTATAATCACAGATATCTACATTTTATTCATTACCCTGATCTCAAAACGTCTGGCCTAAGGAACATAGATGAAAAAATTGGGAAGAAGGCAGAGAGAGGAGCAGGGGAGTGAGATGAATCAAGAAAGATGGATTCCATTACACATAAACATGCTTTAAGCACTGATAGGATGATCCATTGGGATTAGTGAGGAAATCCTGATGGACACTGAAAAGGTGACCAGTCAGACAGAAGTGTTACTACACGCTCCACCGCAGAAGCCACACGCATTCATTCAGAAACGCAAACAAACCAGGGTTATCCTAAAGGTCAAAGGGCAGCCCTCTTAGCACAAACTCAAAGCTTAAATAAGTGTGACTGCTTCACTGGGCCGTGTCTGGATCTCAGGTATGCTTTATCAGATATCTATGCAGATTGTCCTTTTCAGACTGCTTAAATCTGACTCTCATTGTCTTGAGTTCCAGATTTGTGTCTATGCACAGTGTTGCTTTATATTTTTCTTTAATTTTTAAGCAAAGTGTCTCATAAAAAGGCCCGTAAGTGCCAATTAACTGGAAGAAAGTGAAGTGAAACCTTAAGAAAACAACTGAGAATTCACTTATACCGTGTAGATCCTGCAGACGAATCCTTAAAGCCGAGAGTCGACAGTCACAGAACAAATGAGATTGTGTTCTAGTGCAAGCGTGTGTGTTTTCAACCAGTAACAAAAGCAAGTAAGTTCACACCGGGGCAGATTTGGATAAGAATCAGTAGTGATTTGCAGCAGGGGATCTAGATCTTCTCATTAGGTATGCATGGTGGCATTCCCACATCTTGTCTCTATATTATTAAAAGTAGTTTGCCCATAGGCTGCCTCTGTGCTGAAGGAAGTTGGACAGATGGCCATGTTTTTTTAATAGATCACAACCATATCTAAAGCACGGCAGAGGATGAGAGAAACGGATAGCACTACCTCTCTTTCACTGGCTGCTGGATTCGTTCAGGGGGGCAAATGCTCCTCTAGCTATAGCCTTCATGAGTGTAGCGTTTCATTAAATAGACTCTAAAACTAATACAACATTCAGTGACTTCTCGCTGTGGATGACAAGTTAATTTGCTGTTTATGCCTGTGTATGTCACATTATATAGCAGTTACGAAGGTCTTTCCGAATGGTGTGTGCGCTGTGAACTGTTTTTAATCTTACAAACCCTCCTTAGCCTTTTTGTGCCTGACTGAAAGTTACTCATAACAGGATGTTTAATGTATCGCAGAGAGAGAGGGAGGGAGAGAGAAAGAGAAAGAGAGAGCAAGAGAGGGAGATTATGTCTATGTGGTTGCACTATTTCTTGATGTATACGCCGTGTCAGGCAGCCATTGTCTCCTGGGTAAAGAATGATAGTTCAAATACCTACCATCTCTCCCTTGGTGCTCCAAATGCTCGCCTTTGAAGTTTTTATAATCCATCTGTCATCTTGGAGCGGGGAGGGCACATGTTCTGTACCGCTCAATTATAGAATTTTCTTTTTACGCCAGCTACATTGAGACAGAAAACGAATACGGACGGTGCAGAGAGGAAGAGGGAGATAAAAACGGCATTTTGCATTCTTCGATTCCTCCCCGGTTCAACCCAAAAAGGAAAATTCTTTCATCATTTACTCACCCTCATGCCGTTCCAAACCTGTATGACTTTCTTGCGTGGAACACAAAAGACAATATTTTGAAGAATGTCTCTGTGTGTTCACTACAGTTCAAAAGTTTGGGGGCAGTAAGATGGAAGAAATTAATACTTTTATCCTGCTAGGTTGGGCAGAATTGACAGTAAACTCATTCATATTGTTATATATATATATATATATGCAGCACAGTTTTTAACATAGCACCAATTTTTTTTTCTTTTTTGGTGAACTATCCGTTTACAGTCAGCCTTGATTTCTCAATACTTTTTTTTTACCTAAATCATTTCCAAACTGTTAACATGCGAACTACTGGATAATAAATTTGACTAAGTAGTGAGTACGGTTTATAGGCTGGATTTAAGCACCATTTTCAAGAGGCTAAGAATACCATTCGATCAATTCATCCGACTTTTTCATTCTATCAAAATATCTGTAAACAGAATAATAGAGAATAACATGCTTGTGACTGGGATATCCCATGCAGTATGGAGCAGAGAGGCTGTTCGACACACATCCTAATGAAGTCTGTCGCAGTGCACGGTGGTAAAATCAGTTTTAATTAGAGAATGCGGCACAGGCGTGTAGAGGTAAAACGCTATTTGGAGAACACAGGAAAGACAGATACATAAACCGCGAGATAGAGAGAGTCAACAACAGAAACTGATTCAGTTTCTTAAAGAGCAGGAAGAAAGAAAAACAACAGCAGTTAGAAATCAGATATCTGAAGCTTTTACCTTTAATAGTTTCTCTTTACATCACCGATAGATCTCTTTGAGTCTCCCGTGATCAGAAGTGAATAGCCAAACATGAAGAAGGAAAGAGAAAGATGAAAGATTGTGGTCAGCAACGATAAAAGGAAACGCTGCATTCTTTTGTTGTCTTTGAGTCGTCAATATTTGGGGTATAATTGTTTTGTTGGCGTTATATACGTATCTTCATTTATGATGGAACAACACGTAGTCCTTTTTTCTGGCTAAATAAAAGCAGCACCCATCTGCCTCTAGACCAGCTCCAGCCTCCTGCTCATCGCAAAAATAATGCGCGTCCTAATGACTTCCACATATTTGGAAATCTCCCTTTTGAAATTGGTCTTGGCAGATTATTTGCAGGTACTTGAGTTGCATCTGTTTGCAATTTCGCAAATGTGGAAGACTTTAATATGGCACTCTTGCTTTGGAATGATAGGGGCTATTCTAATCCTGGGGTAGCACCGGCTGTCATCACAAAAAGACCTTCGCTTTTCTCTTTTCTTCTCTCGGCGGAAGAAGAGAAGCGAAAGACTTGACGTCCAGGTCAAGGTCAAAGTGGTAAGAAGTCCGAGTCCCACTGTTTTGGAAAGATTGTGAGAGTTGTAAGGACATTCAAGCCAGGCTGGAATCATTGTGACTTCAGTTCTTGTTCGTTCTACCATGTGGCAAGCAGCTGACCAGCCTAAGCCATTTGATTCTCTCGCTCGCTCACTCGCTCCTACTTTTTTCTTTTTTTTTCTTTCAAATATAAACTCTACTATCTGTTCCACTTTCCCAGCCTGTGCTGTGCCTCTGATTTCTCTCGCTCGGTTTTTGTCTCGCTCTCTTACCCAGCAGATTGCAATTGTATAGGTGGTTACAATTACATTCATTACAGATTTCATCAGCGCTGTTTATTCAGTCTGACGAAAAATGAAAAGGCGAACTTTTAACTCCTTTGTTTTGTTTTTCCCCCCCTCCCGCTCTCTCCTGAATTTTTGGAGAGGTTTTGTTTTATTAGGAGTGAGGGGCAGGCGATGCCAGACAGGGAATTATGTTGAAAGTGTATGCCTTGCAACTTTTCTCCCTGTTGGAAATGTTTATTTGAACAGTAAGCTCATGATTTGAATATTTGTAATCCATGCTTAAATTTACAGGCCAGATGAACTTTTTGGCACAGAATCGCAACCATAAGTAGGATTTTCTCAAAAGCTTTACAAAATTTTAAGCCATTTGCATGGCTTATCTAATTTAGAGGGAGGGGGACGCCTCTCACTTCTATTATTTTCATACCTCTGAAAAAGAACATTGTTCCACTCTTAATGTATATGCATACCTCAGTCTATGGTGACCAACGTAAGAAAGCACTTAGCGGGAGACAAAGGGGGAAAGGGAGCGAGGGAAAGACGAATACATAAATATATGTGTGTGAGGGAGGGAGAGGGGAAATGTATGCAGTGGCCAGGGCGCTGGAGTGCTTTTTCACTCTGTTCAATTCAAATGAGTTTACTAGGTATTGACTTCTAGTGCTGGGAGAGGCCACCCATCTCGTAGGCTGGGCGGTCTTCTCTGCTCTGCGCTGCGCGCTTTCTTAAATGATGCTAATCAGTCCGCCGGGGCCTGGCCTCTGTCCACCATCAGTTTTTCTTTAATTCAGATGTGGTGAGAACCTGACATTAAACATGTCTGCGTGTGCGCAGTGAATGGAAGTGTTGAGATGCGTGTTTCCGTGTGTGTGCAGGGTCAAGGAAAACCAAATTAGCAGATAGGTGAAACTGCTGAAGCTCTGGCATTCTCTTGGTCGTGTTGAGGGCGAATGTCAACACGGTTTAGCTGCCGCCCCATCTGCTGACTGGCTCCGACTCACGGGGCATCGAGGTTTCTTCTTGTTTACGGTCCTTCGGATATGTTTAGAAGTTGAATCGTTTATTTGTGGCGGCATCTATATGCATGCGTGTATGTTGACAGCAGGGCGAACAGCTGACTCGACGGTGTAGCCGTTGCCCTTGTTTCGGTTTGGCTCTTGGTGGTGTGAAAAAGCTCGCTCTTTGAGGGCATTATATAGATTAATGGTTTGGGCCAAGGGCTCCTGGGAGGCCTAGTGGGAAGCCTTGGACTCGACTGGGATGGAAGGGGGAGCGGAGAGACTGGAGCCCCGGCCTGCTGAAAGCAAACACAGGCTTCTGGTCTGGATCTGGAGGGATGGAGTCGGAGCATCATCTGCTCCAAGCTGCTCATTATATCAGCACGACCCTCCTCTCCTCGCCAACAGAGACACCAAACACTCACCAGCGCGCACGCACACTTAGTCACTTGTCAATAACACAGTCCACTCGTATATTTACACATTTGGTACCCAAATTCCGCCAACACGTAAGCGTCCTCGCACAACCGTCACAGAAACACAGACATATGCATGCCCATTCCAACCTCATAGTAAAAAAAAATCTAAAAATAGCTGTGACGTTATTTCTCACAATTGTCAGATGTAAAGTCGCAATAGAATAACATATGACCCTATTTAGCATAAATGTGACTTTTATTTTTTATAATTGTAACTATATTTCATAATTAGAACTATTTCTTTATATGTTACCATTGTAACGGCTACTCATAATTGTGAGTTCATATCTCATAATTTTGCGATGTTGTTCAACAAATCACAGTTGTTACTTTCTTTTTCATTATTACACGGCTCTCTGGAATGCTTGATTCTGATTGGTCAGTTGAGACATTTGCAGGTTCGTTCTTTTCGAATA
>JAUCMU010000125.1:20445139-20457022 GCA_032275025.1 Enteromius treurensis
CCCCCCCCCCCCCCCCCCCCCCCCCCCCCCCCCCCCCCCCCCCCCCCCCCCCCCCCCCCCCCCCCCCCCCCCCCAAGAGGTGTTAAAAAAGCAATATGCTTCGTTTTCTCAAGAGCATCTTATTATAGCGTATTGATTTATAAGGCTTTAAATGCGATCCGCCGCTTAACAGTCAAGGGCAGAAAGAGAGGAAGAAAACGGAAAGGAGGCAGAGAGAAAGAGGAAGAAAGAGATGGCTACGCAGGGGCTTAGTGGCAGCCGTCGGGTGCTGGAGAATGCCCTGCGCTGAATAGTTTTGGAACACAAAAGGGTAATTGTTTTAGCCCAGATGTTGCTTTCGCACAACAAGCAGGATACAATGTTCCTACTGAGCTGATGAGCCCAATCAGTAGAATGATTAAAAATTGATTTTGTCCCTGTAATTACAGTATGTAAACTACTTAGCCAGGATTGCAAAGGAAGTGATTTTCTAATTACGTATATACTCTGGTGTCTAATGATTGGTTTTTTGAAGTAATGAAGAGAGGGTCCTAACGACTCCTCTGTGTTCTGTTGGTTAAGGGGAAAAAGCGGGAGAGAGAGCGAGGAAGAGAGAGACGGGGACCATCGTTAGGGCAAAGGCAGCAGGCAGACAAAGAGCTCAAATTCAATTTTCGCCACGGTAAAAGGCGAAGGGATTGTGTTTGTTAACATGCGAGCCGAACGCTAATGGTGGCCGTGACTTGTGTGGGGTCACCGGTCCGACAATCTGGACCCTCCAATTAAATCCCCCTGGAGTCATCATTACCACCAACACAAACACACGCACGCACGCACGCACGCATACATTATTATCATGTTTTTGACTTTAAAATTTGAATACAATTATTGGACTGCAGAATGCGTATACTGTACTCCTTTCTCGTTTCGGTGACTCACAGGTTTTGAAATGAAATAATAGGGCCTCCGTGGTCAGCTGTCAAAATACCAAACCACCAAAAGTGAAGCACTGAAGCTATATTTTTATTATTTAAATTAATTAATTAATTAATTTATAATAAATACATTATTTATTTATTTATTTATTTATTTATTTATGTAATTATTATTTATTTATTTTATTTTATTTATTTGTTTATTTTTTGTACGATAAAGAAAAGTATTTTGTTACAGCTTTGAGGCTTTTATTTATTATTATTATAATTTCTTTAATTTATTTAATTTTATTAAATTTTTGCATATATTTATTTGTTTATTTTTTGTACGATAAAGAAAAGTATTTTGTTCCAGCTTTGATGCGTTTAATTATTATTAATATTATTGATTTATTTGTTTTTGATTTCATTCATTTATCCTCTCAACAGCTACTGCTTAAAAACAATATGTTCCAAGATCCTTACAAGTCTTTGTTTTCTAAGGAGGTCCCTGGATGTGAAACACATAGAGCACACATTTGGGCTGTTGAAAACAATTTCAGCTCTGCTTTTAAATTCTTTAGCAACAGATTAGAGTAATCTGATAACGGTTGGCATTCTCCGGAGCGAACAGGACGGAAAAAAGAAAACAAACAAACAAAAATTCCACACAATCGGAAGCCACGCTCACGCAGCTTTGCATTGTGGGTGGATTTTGGGGGTGACACAAATCCAGATTCATTATGACGAACAAAAAAACTTTGAGGAAACGAAAGCGAAGAGCGACGGAGACAAAGAGAGAGAATCGCTCGAGCTTTGAAACGCTGCCAGTATCAAACTGTACTTTTCAGACACAGTTGATTGGGAGAGAAGCCGATAGCGCGGTGCAGTCTGGCCCCTTTAATAATTCATTTAGTTAGGCTATGATCTATCATTTTGTACCTTTTGACACGCGATATTGAAATTTAATATTGCATCAATACAAATGATGTATTGCCAGTCGGCGCGGGGGATGTGGATGGGAAAGCGATCTTTGGATGTCTTTCGCTTTCCCTCCTTCTCTTTTCAAAGCTAGATTGTACTTGAACACAAAGGCAGATGTTCAGTAAAGAAAGACTCTCTTCCACAACTTTGATGTGTATGTTTAAAAAAATGACATCTTTAAAGACTCGCGGAGCACTCGCTGTCTCCGGTGGGGGTGCGGGAGGATTTTCTGTGTGTTGTGAAAGTGAAGATGTTGGCACCGATGCTCAGAAGAAGAAAGCAGACTATTGAAGAACATGATATCTTAATTTCACCATTTAAGGAACATTAAACAGTGTGACTGTAACATTATATGACACCATATACACCATATATATATATATATATATATATATTTAAAAAAATCTCAAGTTGTTTAATCAAAGATACAATAACGTGTTTATATAAAAACTTTTTGTACTGTAATGCATTTTAGCATTGATGGATCTTATTCCTATGATGGTGAAGCTGCCTTTACTCCAGACTTCAGTGCTACTTGATCCTTGGGAAATCATTTCATTATGCTGCTTAAGTGCTCAAAAACATGTTTCATTACTATCAATGTATAAAAGAGTTGTGCTGCTTATGTATGTGGAAACTGTATTGCATTATATTCAGACTACTTAATACAAATAAATAATAAAAAAACTAAATCTTACTGTCCCCAGACTTTTGAAAGGCAGTGTAGAGATGCCCTGATTAGCAGCATACATTTTCACACCACCGTTTTTGTTGTCGTTTTTGAGGAAGTGTATTTTGGGCCAAAGACCCTTTCGTTTTTCAGTTAAAGCTGTCTTTATGAGCTGTGATTTCTGACACTTGTTCCTTAGGCACTGCGAGCTAGTGCTAATGATATCCGATGAGTTTCTCCCATGCTCCACCCCGCCACTGTCATTAACACATGGCTTGCCTCCAGTTTACTCTCGCACAATGGCAACGAGAGCCGGATGGCAATTAGACTTTCTTGGGGTAAACACTGCAGGTGAAGACGAATAGGTGACATGATGTACAAGCAGAGATACTAATAAGGTTTTTAGCATAATGGTTAAAATCAAGATAAAATTTGTTTTGTTGAAGCCTTTGGATTGGATATAGTGCTGTCTGTCTCTCTGTCTAGATGCATGTGTAGAAAAATGTCTAGGTGCTAAATTCGTAGATCATAGTCACTTTTGGGAGTCATATATTTTGTGAAAAATAAATAAATAGATAAAAAAAAAAAATATATATATATATATATATATATATATATATAATTTTATTTTTTTCTTCTTCTTCCAAAATGTGTGAATCAATTTATTATTGTTATTAATAAACAGTGTTATTGTTATTATTATTATTGTTATTAAAATAAATAAATAATAATAATAAAATATATAATATAATATAATTATTTTTATTTATTTATTTTTCCCCAAAATGGATGAATCCAAACAAATATAATATAATATTATATTGTTTCTATTGCAAAAATGTTGATGAATGTCAAGTGTCAAGACATATTTTCTTCTTTTAATTAACTTGTGAGGTCATGTTAGTTATTTTTTTCATGTTATTTTATTTTTTATCATGCATAATGAGGATATTCATTTGACCTCCTTTTTGCCTTTTCATAAATACATACATGCACACATAATTAAAATACATTAAAGAAGATAAAAATCCTTGGACAGTTACATTTGACATTTTTACAAGCCTCACTTATAAATAATAATTGATACGTTATAGTCAAATTAGATTGAAGTCATTGTCTTTTTAAGTTCGATTGTTATCTATATTTTTGAATATCTTAATAGGTCCTTAAAAAAAAACAAAAAAAACAAACTAAAAGTCATTGGCCTGTATGTGTACTGCATGCAATCATGTTCTCTGTCATCGCATTGATGGACTTTTGCGACACTTCATATTAGAAATCTGAGGCAGCAAATAAAGATTGATTCAGACGAAAAAACAAAAAATGCATACGATATCTCAACATATATTATGATTTACTAGTACGTGACATGTTCGGGCACATATGCATACACATAATCAACTGTCCCCACGTATTCATGGGGGGCTGGCGTGTTATTAAAGCCATATGACATAATTGCATTTGATGTGGAATAAGCTGGGATTCGGTGTCTCTCCCATGTGAGGATGGCAGGAGTGATGGACGAGCACATTAGCAGCAGGGACAACATTAGATTTGCTCAAAATTATTGATCTTTTGTTTGCCAGCCAAGTCGGCAATAAATAACCGAATAACAGAGACGCGACTCATTATCGTCGTGCCAACTGACAGACCTCTCTCAAAACTACTCTCGTGCCTCCTGCCCCCTCTCTCGCTCTCATCCGCCCGCTCGCTTTCTCTCAGAGTCACGCTGATATTAATCTGCTTTTAATTCCTATACTTTTATAGCTCGTGCTTTAACTTTAGGCCTCGCTGTCACTATCTGATTCCCTTAAAATTTTAATCCAGACGTGATAACCTGTATTATTTCGTATTTTACACACCCGCATTCGGAGGCTCTCTGTTTTATTCCCACCTTCTTAGTGGAAAAAATCCTTTTATCACACAATGGGTAATTTATATCCATTACCAACGTTTTCAATCCTTTTCAGGGCTGCTGTCAGTGCCTTTGGCACCCTCATGATTAATGTGATCTAATAATAGTGTGCCATTATATTTCCTTTAGTAAAACATGTACCAACATCCTATTCAGCCCCAACCAAATTCATTGCCTCTTAGAATGGTTCTCGCCCTGCTTGAGCTGAAAGACAAGATTGCTATTTTTGCACAGGGGATGATTGTGGAGAGATTCAGGATACCATGGGCTCGTGTTTAGCATCATTTGAGGCAAGAGATGATGTGATTGTGTGCGTGTGATGGGAGTGATGTACCGTCCCGGCGAGTTAGTGTTCGCCAGGTTATGTGTCTCTGTGCTATACTTCTAGAAAAGCATGAGTATGAACCTTAATTTGGGAATACAGAAATTGTTTAGCAACATCTTTAACAGAGTACTGGTATGTGTTATATATGGTCTGTGCTGTTACGGTGACGTGTGTGTGTCTGTCATGGTTTTGTTTATTACCCGTGTGGTTGGTGGTGAGGACCGGCTTGCGGAGGGTCCCACCGCTGTGTGAAATTGACATCAGATGGTCATGATGACTGGAACAATATCACATCCACTCTTCATTTAGCAAGGGGCAGTCGACCCCTAAGACTACACTGTGACCCCCACACACCAAGCTCTTTCTACCGCTTTTAACAGTACGGTCTCCCTCTCTACTACTACAAACTCGCTTTTATGTTTGTTGCCAAGCTCTGCTAAATTGTTTCTTGCTGTGTTGTAAGACAAATCTAAAATCTCCTTTACTATCTTTACTGAAAACAAGGGTTTCATATATTTTCATTAAGAAGTATTCACTTTTAATTCCATTTCATTTTTTTCCGAAGTATTTAATTTAGAAAATGCTTTTTTTTTTGTTTCAACCCCTCCGAACCAAACTTGGCTAAATATCATCAAGTTCCGTCTCTGCTTTATATTATTTCCAGCTGAACGTTCTGTTTCACACAGAAATGCACATTACAGAAGATAACTGCATTGTGTGCACCAAAAAAACCCATTACTTTCTGAAGTTGTAAATAAAACAAATATAACCGTAATAAGTTTTTCAAGAAAACAAGATTTCGGCTTTTCTGCTTTAAAAGTTCATGTTTATTTCATTACTAGGGGTTTCTGAGCAATAGCTTGCAAAGAAATTCACACACACACACACACACACATATATATATATATATACCCTTGTAAAGCCAATGTGAAAAATATGGGAAACGTGGAAAGTGTTATAATAGGGTTTAACATATGGATTACATGTTAGCTACAAAAAAAATGTATAAATAAAAATAAATAATAACATTTTCAACTTTACACTGTGGTATTATGTTGACTTTTAGTCTGTTCCAATATACTATATACACTATGCAATATACTAGGCTAGTTATTTAACAATAGAAAAGTTTAGCATAAAAACATACTGCAATCGTGTTTTAAAATGAAATTAAACAGCTGTGTGATGCAACATTTTCCCTCTATCTTACATTTTGCAGATATGAATTGGTCATAGTACAAAATGAGTTTCAAATTCGCGATTTAATATAGATTTCTTGTGATTTTAAGAGGTTTGTAAATGTGAATGCTGCGTGACTGTGGCGCGTTTAAATGGGCGTGCACACTGAATACCGCTGTCTAGTTCAAACGCTGCGGATGGAGTTGCTACGGAAACGGGACACAACACTGTATCTGCAAGCCGTGAATCTTCGTCTCTCGCTGCTGTTTTCTCTGCTTTCAGGTGAGTTTAGTCTTCAATATCACTCACATATCACATACAAGTGGTCCAGACACTTTCTTACATTTAACTGCCATGTTTGTGTCGAATATTTACTTCGCAGTAATGTTTTACAGTCTTCGAAAAAGTCCGCTAGCATCTCAACTGTTTTCAGACAAACAGCTTATATTCATATAATTTATATAGAAATACATATTTAATATATAAACTTAACATTTTTAATATGCAGACACATACAGCATATATTTAAAAATACATATTTATATAGTGAATGCATTTTGTAGAATGTGAAAGCTTCATCTTTTTTTTTTAACCTTTATTAATATTGTAATGAAGGTTGTTGATGTGACCTTGATGCACCCTGAAAACATCTCCTGTTTTGGGTTTGTGTTTACAAGTTGTATAAAACTAGGCCAGCAACAGCTAATCGATAATGAAAATAATTGTCAACGAAATTGATTTTTTTCTTAAAACAAACAGTATTTAATTAAAAAGTATTTAAACTGAACACTACTATTTTTTGACACCAAGGATTTGTTTGTGATGTGGATCTCTCTTTCTTTCATTCATTTAGGACAAGTCGGATGAGTTTGGAGATGTTGCCCTGGGCCTCTCGACAGATTATACAAATTTCATCACCCACCTGTTAAAATCTCATGTCATCATGGAAATATGACTCAAGTTGTTATAGGTCTAAATACAACACAATTACAAAAGAGACTAATACATATTGTGTTAATTGTACTCTATAATGTCATAGTTTACTTTAGTTTCTATGATCCTCATGCCATGGGAACTGGGATTGAGTAACTTTTGTGTTTCCTAAATGGCACATTCCCAGTAGTTATAGATTATTTGGGATAGTTCACTCAAAAATGAAAATTCTCTTATTAATTATGTTGTTTTTAAATAATCTCGATCTTTGTCCATCTTTGGTACAGAAAATAAGATATTTTTGATGAAATCTGACGGGTTTCTTGGACAGGTTTTTTGGACAACTAAGACTTATATAAATGCAGACTGTAGTTTTAAATTCTTTGTGAATAGTGAATAAGGATTGCTCAATAAAACGTAATGGAATTTTATTATACAATTGATTCAATATTTTTTGAGTGTATATTATTGTGCTTGAGTTAAATACTGACTAGAGTTTTGAGCTGGTTTAGTATATACATGTTTCACATGGGAATTTACATATATTTCACATGTGATCTCATGGGAATCATATAGGAAAGTATCATTGGTTTCAAATTGGAATGTATGTGTGATTCACATGTATAATATACATGTTTCACATATAATCACATGGTATTTACATGGAAATTCACATAAAAATGTTCCAAATACGCACACTTCACATGTTATTTTCACACATGAAATTGTACACGTGCAGAAAAACACACATTTCCCATGTTCGATGCACACGCTTAACATGTTATTTTAACACGTGAAATTCCACATTGTGGCCACACGTGTTTTTGCACATGTGAAATTCATGTGGCTTTTCTGTGAGGGTTAAATCAAACAATTGAATGAGTACCGAGAGCTGAAGTCCTTTAAGGTGAAGAGTTACGATTCATAGCTTCATCATCTGTCATGTATTTTCATGTGTGAAACATTCAGTATGTTTTTCTTTAGTATTTTGCTTTTAATTAATTCAAAGGGATTATGGAAGGGAGGGAGGCAATAAGAAAAGAAGAAGATTTGTTTTGGCCGGGCCGATGCTCCATAACTTTCCATCAGTTCATATTATCAGTACGATTTATTATTTTATCCGATCCAAATTAGAAAGCAAAGAGAAAACAGAATGAACAGAGAGAGGGAGAGATTTCATGACTGTGTACTTCTTAGATGGGTCAGCAGAGTGTGTGTGTGTGTGTGTGTGGTGGGGGGCTGGTGGTGGTTAAACAGGTGAGTCATCTCCTCCTTCTTCCCCCCGCCCTATTTAACCGGGGAAACCCTTCAGGCAGGTGGGGGAGGGAGGGAGGGGTGGGCAGACGGGGGGACAGCAGAAGAGATTGGTTGCTGTGAGCTCAGCATTTTCTAGGGCCCAGACCAGAGTTAAGCAGACAGGAGAGAGAGAGAGAAAGAGAGAGAGAGAGAGATGTTCCCGCTGAATAAGCCTCCGTCTGAGCCGTGACTATGTGCACGCCTGGTGGCAACACCGCCTGTCTGTAATTCCCATGATGCAAGCCGTATGGGGTGATGATGATGACCATAATGATGAAGATGATTATGATGACTACCCACTTTGTGGCTTTATATCATCTGTCCCCATACATGTGGATGAGCGTAGAAGCTAATTCCCCTTTAATCTCCTAAATGTTAAGCCATAGTGGAAACGCTCATAGCAACAGCTCTTTAAATAACACTTTACAGGACATGCCATATTCATTTAGAAAAACAAGTCCAAAAATGTTATCTTTAGGTGTACAACAGCTTGTCACTGGGACAGTACTCTTAAAGAGATAGTCAACTCAAAAATTCATTTCATCATGTCATTCTAAACGTGTTTGCATTTGTTTCTTCTGTAGAATAGTAAAGATATTTTAAAGAATTTTGTTAATTATTCATGAAAGTACCACTTTAGTACCTTAATTACATATATACCTAAGTACTAGTATACACTTTTTATGGGTGGATAAGAAACAAAGTTGAAACCCCTACTTTTTTTGCAGTACCAAAATACAATTCATTTTGGATTCAGCTATACCTGGGAAGCTTGGGGCGAGGTGGTCCCGATGGGAGGATGTGAGCGGGCTGGTTAGCTCACCTAAAAGCAATTTCTAACGGAGCCGGTGGAAAGGCCCATGCAGGCGAGTGGCAATATGGTGTGAATACATGACGCTCATCTGTTGATGGCACATTTTAAAAACAAATTATTAAATAAATAAATGTAAAAAAAAAAAAGCTGCTGCCGTGATTTATGTCTATTTATATTAAAGTCAAGATGGCCTGCGAGCTTGACACCTAAATGCAGTGGTGCAAAGCCATTTTTTATTTCGCTCTTTCAAACTCTCTCTCTCTCTCTTTTCGCCTCTTGCCAAAATCCGAAGGATGACGTGAAATAAATATGTGTCATAATTCTGAGCAGAGTGGGAAGATACACAGAATATGTCTATGCACGTGTGTGTGTGTGAGAGAGAGGAGAGTCCTGTAGTTACGATCTCCTGCATTGTAGTACTGTAAGGGTTTGAATAATTAAGAGCGCACATTATTTTGAAATGCCATTGTCTGTCGTTACGCCTGCGGTTCTAATATAGAGGGCATCGGAAGCCTTGGGAAATGTGAAGGGTTGATGCAAACCGGGCCGCCTGCACCTTTGACACGAAAGGTGGGATTTTGTCACAGAGGTGGCGTTGATGCAGACAAGTCCGTCTTGTATGTGCGTCTCGTGTCCTCGTATGACCAGAACCATTGACGAAGACGTGAAACACAAACCTGCCATATTTTATTCATACTTCAAAAGTGTCCTGGTCTCCATGAGTGCTAGCCACAGATCAATCTCAGGGATTGCACAAGGCAGCCAGTGGGTAGAGAGGGAGGCGTTATCGATTTATTAGTGGAATATAGCGTGTGTTTGCTTTAAATGGCCACACTAAACCCAGCTGTCACCGACTTGACATGCTGACATTTACACACAAACACAGATACATGTGCATACGTGTACAGGAGAGATGGACGGAGCCACTCACACACACATTTTCTTACGGCTAAATACGTACTATAAATGAGTCTTATATACACATCCTCTGTGCAGATAGGTTTACCTTGACACACACACATAGCTTTAAAAAAGCTATCACATTGCTGTATTGTGAGCGGATGGCAGATTCTCACTTATGGAAGGTATTTTTCAATTTTCAACAACACTGAGCGTTGTGCCTTTTTTCACGGAGCAACACACACACACACACACACCTGGCATGCCGACAGCAGAGGGCTGGGTTGAGAGGAGCTTGCAGCGCGAGATGCAGCATTGCGGGCCATAAAAAGGATAGTTTAACAATTGATCGGCAGAGCAGTGGTTGAAATGGCAGCTGTAAATCAATTTTATCTCTCAGCCTCTAAAGAGTGTTTTCTAATGAGGTTAATGTCACATAATGACCAAATTCCGCCATTTAAGAGATGCCCTCAAGGTGTGCATGCAAGATAGATGTCGCCCAGCCCTGAGTTAACGCAAGATGACCCCAGAAGCAAGAGAGAAGGTACACCTATGATGAATTCTGTGTTTTATGTATAAAAAATGAGAGTGGAATGATAGTGGGTGAAGTCAGAGAGGAGATTGGGACCAGGGTTGGGACTTGGGTGACAGAATGACCCAGCAATAATATTCTCACAATCAGGCTGCGCTTGGAAGCTGGCTCTGGTGGTCTGGTATGTTACCACACAAAAATACACATAAATAACTAGTGATATTTGTCTAATGTATATTGATTTACAACAGATTTTGAACATACATACACACAGACATATATATGTGCGCGCATATATGATTTATAACATTTACATTAAGTATAAGTGTGGAAACAGCATAAGCACAAGTGCACTGTACATAAAAATGTTTTCACATATGTGTAGTGTGCTCACACACAGACATTTCTGCACTCCAGCCTCGGCTTCTCAGGTGTAAAGAGAGTTTGCCGTGCTCAGCTGTTTGTACCCACATAAGAAAAAGATTAATTCAAGCCTTGCACACAAGAAGAAATATTAAGAAAACAGTCAGGTCCTAAGGCTAGCATCTATCATAAGAGCCCTAAAGCTATTACTATGATCTAATCAGGTTTAATATGATATCCTATCAAAGCTCTGTCCAAAAAAGCCCTGCCCCAATTCTAAAACCACATCAATTGAACTGATGACACAGGCTAAATTGTTTCTATTTCTTTCGAGCCATGGAATATGCATGAAAAGTAAACACATTCTATATTAATAAACGTAAAGAAGGCATTGGAAATGTCATCGAAATGGAGTGCTTTGTACCAAAGAACACCTACACTTTGTATTACCAACCACTTGTGTAGGTGCTCTCAAATCCGAGCGCTTTGAATTACGAGTAAACCGTTGCTTCCAAGTCCTCTCATGTATATACCCTTCAGATATTTTCCTTAGCCCTTTCCATCTTTCCCGCTCCCGCTCTCTCTCTCTCTCCCCATCGCTTTCTGTGCTTTAATGAATTGAGGGGTAGATGAGACGATTTTTTGGGGATTAGGCTGTCGTGGCTGTGCGGTGCAGGCACTGACCTATAAAGAAGGCCTTTAAGGAGCCTCATTAATCCACCTGTCCAGGAATACTATATTTATATGTGTCCCTCAGATCTGGGCTGAGGTGCTCAAATGCGATGTGAAATTTACCACTGCTGGCACCCAATTCATTTCCAGCGTGATTAGTGGCACAGCCACACGGAGGACGCTGTGGGTGGCACACGGCGCAGACGCAGGGGTCTTTATATGGGTAGGCCGGCGCAATAGGAGCATGTATGTGTGCCACTGTACTCTTTAGATGGTTGTGCTTTTTTTTGAGAATGTATATATAAAGTAAAACCTCTGTGGTTTGGTACAGTACACTTTCGAGCACTCGCACACACACACACACACACACACACACACACACACACACATACTTGGTTTGGTATCAG
>JAUCMU010000125.1:20466477-20484645 GCA_032275025.1 Enteromius treurensis
TCTCTCCCCTGTCGTCTCCCCTCACGCGGATTGTCCCGCAGGAAGAAACGGCGCCCTGGATGTCAGTGGATGGCGCGTACGGTCTACGAACACGGGACGCTTAGCTTCCACATATACACATCTTTACAGAAACTATAGCAGTTTTGATATCATTTCCATCATACAGTGCACATAATTTGCAAATAAAATATCACAATAATTAAATAGCATATTATTTGTATTGTATGCCACTTCTAACGAAAATGTAAATGTCAAATTATAAAAAAAAATGCTATTATTTATTTGTGCGTACTTAAAATACTAAAAATACTAGCAAATAAATACATTAAAACGGCAAAATTCATTGTTGAAGTCAAATTTAAAAAAACTTTTTTTTCATTCCAAATATGTTTGAAAAGAGTCCATAGTTGCGGAAACATGCTTATATTACGTTTTTTGTCCTCCCCTCCAATTTCTCCCAATTATATAAATGGATACATTATGTGTCTCAGTATATATATATATATATATAAATACTGTACTTTCACACAGTCCATGGGTCTGGATGTTTGTGTGGAATCTCAGAGCGTCTGCTTGTAAGGGAGGGGGGTTGGACACATTGAGGAGCATGACAGTAATATTGTGCGGCAGACACAACTATTTCACTGGGGCTTAGAGGCCCTCCCGGATGATGTAGTCTGTCAGCGCTACACAGATCCAATCTGAACTCCGCCACCACTCTCCAATATTCACTTGGATTATGTCTCGGAATATGACTGAGCGCTCTGCAGACATGGAGAAGGAGAGGAGGAGAGAGGTAGATGGAAGAGGAGAAGGAGATGAGTAATCCTCATGTGACTTTATAATGCTGTAGATGAAGTGTAGAGAGAAGGCGTACCGTGGGACGGTTGGCGGTTGACACACACGCACGCACACACATGCTTTACATTCTCTGCTTGTCATTTGCACCTGCTTATTTGGATTTAACACTTGATTTAATGTCCTAAAGCTACAGCACCACAAAAATTCAGAAACTCATACCGATGAAAGAAACTAAGAATGATGGTGAGAGGAAGAAAAATCATAACAACAGATAATTATTCAGCCTGCTGAGGAAAAATCGGAGCGAGGGGCACAGGCATTCTGAGGGAGGACGGTAACATTCTGTTCTACTGAGCAATTTGATGATAAAACGACAAATAGGCACACAAACCATTGGATCAGACGGGCTAAAGAACTGATTAGAATATATCAGCACACCTCTTCTCAGCAAGCCAGCTGCTCGGAAAACATAGTCTTAGGGCATAACGTCAAGCAGCGTGATAAAGGCTTTTGTCTGAGTGTGTTAGTGAGAGATTGACTCTTTTTAATCCATTATTCTTGGCCCTTTAGAAGTTCCGCACTATTCATTTCTGATAGTAGGGTAGATATTATAAACAGTGGCTTGTCACTCTACTTAACTGCTTATAATTAACAGATCAAGAGTTCAATTACGCTGGACTCGACTGTTTCTCAGTCTAATTGTTTTTATTTCGAGGACAGAAGCAGTTCAAAAGAGTAAACACTTGTTCAGGTATGATTTTCGAATTCTCTCACACTGTGAGTTTGAATATGATACTAGTTTAGCTTTTTAGTCTAGTTTTTTGAATTTGATAGCTAAAAAGATGTGTTCACTTTGTGGTGTTTTCTGGATGAATGTTAGCGTCATAGAGAACTAAATGTTCATGAACAAAAGAATCATAATATAAGGATTTTTCGTTTGTAAAATGGGATTTAAAGTGATCTATGTATTGATACGCTATTCAGAAAGAGACTAAAGCTAACACCTAAAAGGAAGATTTTTTTTCTTTCTTTTCAAATAACTTGTGTTTAATGGCTTCATGTGAGCTACACAATCTGTAGCTCTCACAGCCGGCCGCTTCGTCCCAACCTGCTCCTCAGCTCTTTCACAGCCAACAGCTGGACTCCTATTGCAGCCTTCAGACCCCCTCTATGGCTAATGTGTTGGTTCATGGTGCTAGTGTTACTGAGAGGCTGAGTGAGTGAGTGACAGAGAGATAAAAAGATGGAGAATTTGCCATTTGTAAGTTAAACCCATTCCAGCCTTGCCCCAGTTTAAATTACACTGTTTTTCTTTTTTGATTTCCATTTTGCGCATAATGCTCTCTCTCAGCATGTTTTAAGTTATATTATTAGCGGGTCTCTGGAGAGTTTCCCCCCTCGTTTTTGGGGTGGGATTCTAGGCTCTGGATGCATTAGCTCTCCGTAATTGGCGAATGATCATGGGATGGAGTGTGGATGGAGAGAGAGCTCACAGCACGCACACCCCCACGCACGCACACGCTCGGCGCTGTACGGCCGCGATACTGGAAGTCAGCAAGGGCCCTATCAGTCAAAGCCTAATGCATGGCCCTAATACACTTTAATAGCTTCCTCCACTGTCTCCGATCCCTCTTCAGCATTGATCTGAAATCATCTTTCTTATTCCTTTTTCGCAGACTTTCGCAGCATTTATTGCTGTCACCTGTCTTGTGTGCGCAGATTAATACCGGCCGATAGGGGTAGGTTGGGGAAGGAAGCCATTTATTAGCGTTCGGATGTGTGTTCGGCGAAAGGCTAGAGACTTGGCTGAGGCGAGGCGGCGTTTGAAGAGCGGGCCCGTTTGAGCCCAGGATCCGTCACATGAATGTGTAAAATACCCGACGCCCGCGCAGGCTGTCACACAAAGGGCTATCACCCTATTATTCAAGAGCAGCCATGGAGCCAGGCCAGAGTAGAGTGTTTCTGGGGGGAAGGGAAAAATCGGCTTGATTGTGATTTGCCATTTATAATTGGCCAACGATGTGAAATGGTCGGCAGCCAGACTTTTTTAAAAAGGCAATCTGCGGCGGTGGAGGGGCCGATGGTTCGCTAATGACAGCTAGCGCGATACGCCTTGGGAACAGAATGGTGCTCGTGTAAGGGTAGGGAACACAAATATGTTTATCTGTAGTCAGCGATGTTTGCATGACTCAAATGGCATTGTCTATTGATTTCTTTTTCCAAAACATCGGCGAGACAATGGAACCGAAATACAGCAGCAAAAGCGAAACAATTCCAAAACAAACAAACCAAACCCATCTTTAATTCCAGAGTCTCGTGGCTTATTAAAGAAGTTACGCCAATCGTTTTGGCCTTTGTTTGTGCCTGTAATCTTACAGGGAATACGTCTGCGCAACGCTTTTCCGTCTCTGTTGCGCGTTTGTGTTTGTCCCTGGTCTGGGGAGCTGGATTTAAGCTCTGAAATGACAGAGTTCAAGGCTGATACTCCTGTTGGCAGTGAGGCATGGCAGACGATTTCTCGAGGGGGTCTGCCTCCACATTGTGAGCTCAACAAAAGATAGTATTTGATAAAGGTCCCCCTCCCCAAAAGCCCCCATAAATAATGAAAAGTTAATGAAGAGGTAACTTAATGATGTAATGAATATGGCAGCGCAAGGTCAAACAGAACTGTCGTGGGTTGGGTGGGCATGAGAAGTGCGTACTCGCTTGTGTGTGTTCGCGAGAGCATATGTGTGTGTGCAGATTTAATGAATGTTTTGTCACAGGAAGTGCGATAATGTTTAATTAGTTTCATGTGTGTGAGGCATGTTACAGTATATTGTTCTTAGATGGCCTGCTCTTGTAAAATGTGTGTGTGTTTTGGGTCACCCAACAGAAGAAAGATGAGAATGCGAGCAGTTTCTGGGAGTGTTTTTCACAAGTGTACACCTGTGTGTGTTTATGCCAGGAAGTGTGCTTATGAAAGCCTTCTGTTTTGGACAGTTTGTTTGGGAGTGTACTTTAGGGTGGGGTCTGGGCTGGTGAATAAATATTGAGAATGTTTGAATAATACGTTGGGTCCAGGTGCAATCGACAGGGCACACGAGCAAGTGACCTCAAGTGTCCGTTAGTGTGACCTGAACATGTGCCTCAAATGTTTTTTGCTATGTGTTATTAGACAAACAACAATCAGTGTGTGAACTCAACACCACTGAGTTTTCTTGTTGAGGTGGTTCTGGTTTCAGTTTGATGTCCTGGTGTGTAAAGTGCCTAGTCGGCAGCAGGCAGGTAAGCACTTCGATCTGTTTCTCCTGGACTGAGGTGAGGGACTACCATGCCAGTGGTCTCAGCTTCAGCTCTGACACCTGTGTTGCTCGATCCCTTGGATAATAGATGGAGTGTGAGGAAAAAAGTAGAGCAATGCCAGTTGGTCTAGCAATTGACATACTGTATGTACAGTATGTTGAACGGAACTGAGTGTGTGTTGTCAGGATGAGTTTGGTTCGGCTTCTGATATTTCCTGATCCCCTTTTCCTCTCAGTTGTATTACTGGCAGTAAAATAAAATAAAATAAAAAAGTGGAAATGTATACTTTTCTTTTATTATTTAGCAAAGATTCATCAAATGTGGCAGAAGTTTTAATGTCATATTACCAAATTATATATATATATATATATATATTTTTTTTTTGTATTATTTTTTTTTTTTTTTTTTTTTTTCAATTAAATGATTTTATTGTGAACCTTATATCCATCCTAAAAAAATGCATCATGTTTTTCACAGTAATGAAATAAATAAATAAACACAGAAATAAATAGGTAAATAAAAAATTAAGCTGTGCGACTGTTTAAAAAAATAAAAATTATAATAAGAAGAAATGTTTTTGTGTACCATTAGTTTTCTCAAAAGCAGCACAAAATCACCAAATCAGCATAAAATAATGAAGGATCGTGTGACACTCAAAAATGGAGTAATAGCTGTTGGAAATTTAGCTTTGCCATCAAAGGAATAAATTGCATTTTGAAATATAAAACCATTATTTTAAATTGTAATAATAGTTCATGATTTTATAAAGTTTCATTCACCCACCTTCTATGATATCAGCAAAAACACTGGACAAAATGCCAAAAGTATGGTGTTTTAAATGTTATGATTAATATTTTGGTTGTGATGAATATGACATTAATATTTTAATGATCTTAGTACTTATTTTTCATACTACGTGATGTAAACCAATCCACTGATATCTGAGATAAAATCCTCATATGATGTAGACGTCATCGGTAAGTATTAGATCAGAGCTCAGACAGCAGATGCTTGGCCTGCGCTTTCATATGCAGTCAGAGAAATCAAAGTCTCGAAACACGACCGGACTCACACAGGGACCCTAGCGATGGGTCAGTGGGTTTTTTGAGACCTGTGTCTCCTGAAACATTTACAGTTCCCCGACAGCTCTAGGGCTGGCCAGGCGTGATTTGTAGTTCATGTGCAGATGTGTTGCTGAGAGACGTTTTAATGTGACGGGCGAGACGCTTCTCGGTCTGTCTCTGCGGGTTTATGGAGGAGCTCCATGTCTGCGTCTCAATCTCAGAGACCTCCCCCCGTGCTCCCAGACTCCCTATCTCTTCGCTTAACAAGCCTGAGGTCATGAAGAAATGGCACAGTGCCCCACTTAACCCAAGGTCAGGTCCCTGAGCTGATTCGCCGTGCGCTGTCGTAAGAGCCTGACAATAAAAGGAGGGATGGATTCGCTCGTGTTAACCTGAATTGGTTTGCTTGCTTTTTTACAGTCCGTCTCCTGACAGCTATAGGCGGACAGGTAACAATCATCCTAAAGTTTAACAGTATATAGTGCAGGGGAAAGAATTACAGCATGCCGACTGAACGAGAGTAGCAGAGAGTCTATGCTGTGGCTGTGGTGGCTATGAGGAATGTCTTTAAAGTGAAATCATTTCCTTTTCTTAATCAAAAGATGACAGACCTCTGAAGTCCCATCTGCACGCCACTGCACAGCCCGGAGCCGCTCTGAACGGGCAAGGCGATGAAGCGATATCATGCTTTGAGGTTATGGGCTGGGGTTTTCGGGGCTTCTCTTGAGGTAATTCCCCCTGGCAGGATCTCAGAACTCACTGGGAAGGGGAAAACGTTAAGCGTGAAAGAATAAAGTATCATTATACTGGGTTAAGAGCGTTCCCCAGCATCGGTCTTGCCGCCGGTACATGCAATGCTCTCACGTTTCAGTGGGGAAACAGAGCAGCCGGTTTGACGGACAGATTAAGGGAGGCCTGTGGACCTTTACCATATGTCGAAGTGTGGTTAGCTCGCAGATTGTCGCGTCCATCTCAGCCTTCCCACCCCATCACCCTGGAGGCTTGAGCAAGAGGTTTATTAAGTGTGAATGGTGTGGTCGGGGTGGCGCGTGCCTCTGGTGCTCTGTTGTCTCGTGCGCTCGGAGAAAGCACCTGTGTAACAATTCAAGTCTTAAAATGTTTGTGGTGGCACAGGGCGCATCATTGAGGAGAAGGCATTGTTAAAACACATCTGCTCTGCCATCTGATCTGGCTCAGCGTCGTGTCTTCAAGGCCATATTTCATTTCTGCCTTTAACAACGTAGAGCCCACCAGGGCTATGCATACCCCAGGGGGTACTTAAACAGGTTCCACTGGGGTACTTGAAAAGACTTTTGGACTTTTTCTTATACACCTGCCTGTTCGGTAACAGCTGTAACTTGTTATTAAATATTGGACAAATTGGTGATGTTTCATACTTGTTCCATTTCTGTTGCATTTAAATTCCATCATAAAAGGAGTGCAGATGCCTTTTTTTAAACGTTTGTTAAATGTCCCATCTGAGTTTCATTTATAAATACATTTGCTTTTGTCTTTTTAGTTTATTTGAACTGTTAAAACGTAAGACAAACAAGCTATGGGGTCTTATTAAAAAGCGAGGAAGGTGGTTCTCTTTTTTTCTTCCACAGTTAAAAAAAATTATTTAAGTCATTATAATGCCCCCATCTATTTTTAATAATAATAATAATAATAATAATGTTATATTTGTTGTAGTAATGTAATAATAATGTGGCAGTAATGGCCTAATAATAAATAATAGGAAATAAAATACTGTAGGAGGTGAAGGAGAGAAAAAAAAGCTTTATTGATGAATAAATTCATTTATTTATTTACTTGCTTATTTACTTTTGGTTAGTTTTACTTAACTGATCTGTTAAAACTTGAGACAAACAAGATCTGGAGTCTTATGAAAAAGTGAGGAAGGTGTTTTTTTTTTTTTGTCCCACATTTTAGTTTAAAAACAAATCATTATAATGTCATCTTGTAGTAATATTAATCATAATATGAGCAGTTAAGAGCAATTTTTAGTAAGAAAAGACTGTAGGAACGCATGAGGGGGAAAAAGAAAGCTTTAGTAATGCCTGAAACTTCATTTCTGGTAACTAACAAGAATTTAGCAATTCCTCATCCATGCTTGTTCATATGTTCCATTGCAATAAATATACTCGACAGTCTAACGTGTGTACTTCTGCAACCAAAAAATCGACATAACAAAGCGAAGGCCTCAAGCAGAGAAATTAAACAACTCAGACTGCTTGCACATAAATAGTTTAATCTTTGCTTCATAAATCAGGTGGTGAGCTTTCATTTGGCCTGAGCGAGGCCTTCAGGTTCACACTTGGCCCTGTGTAAACATGTTTTCTAGTCAGTCCTCCCCAAGAATGATTCATCCACAGAGCCGTAATCAAAAACAATAACCATTGGAAAGCGTAAACGTTTCAGAGCGTCGCTGAGAAGTATGAAATAATAATCTGTGTGTGGCCTAGCGAATGCTGAGAATGCAAACATTTCACAATAAAGTTGTTTAAATAGAGACCTTGGCATCGATGACTAAGAGATAGGACATGCTGCGTTAATTACACCCGCTCATAAAAATAAACCACCGGTTTAAAATATGACTCTCCGTACTACGGGATTTAACCTATTAAACGGCAGTGAGGTGTGTTGCTCAGATGTGAAGGAAGGGTGTATTGTTTAGAGTAAAAACACAACAAGCTCAGGAGGAGATAAAGAGAGAGAGGGAGAAAGAAAGAAGCCGAAATAGCTGTACAATCAACAAAGGCACGGAGTGTTTACTCTGAACTTAAAGACTTTTGAATCATTCCCCGCCATTGTGTGGCATTAGGACGAGAAAACAGCTCGGCTAAGTGCACGTTTATTATTTTTAAACCGTGTGAAAAGTAATATGCTTTAAAGAGTCAGCAGATGTATTGGTAGAGCTATAGAGAGCCCACACATAAAGTTTGAAGTGAGTTAAGTTTCATCAGGGGATAGCGAGAAATGGATTATTTTCCTTGAGCATGGACTTAAGTTTTAAAGTTCACTGCCGGGTGGCCCATTCCTATTATCCATGTTAACATAAGAATAGAGGACAGAGAGGAGACAGGGATGGAAAGAGAGACACAAAACTGGTTTTCATCCACGTCATATGTTCATCACTTTTCCTAATAAAGTCCAAGAATTTCAGGTAATGGCGCAACAGGGATGTCAGAGCTAGCTTGGCGCTCCTCAAGGTCTGAGCCCAACCAGCTTTTGTGGGCCACACGACAAACACACGTTCCCAGCCTAGACGCCTGGCTGGAGAACAAGGACCCCGGTCACAGAAGCGGTGTGCTCCGGCTAATCACGTTACACTGTTTTTGCTTCACATTACACTTAGTTTACCCCTGAAACGCAGTCAAGGGAACCATGACAACTCTTCAGTCTGAGAAGAGGCATGCCGTTATGAATAAATGTTTGTATACATTTTTTGTGGATCTTGGAGTGTGCACATGGAGAACGGACTGCGCTTAAAGACATCTGGATGCGATGAAATAGAATTTGTTTAAACAAAATGAAGCCCCTCTCTCTCCACCTGGAAAGCCACCCAGAGCGCAAGCTGCTCATCTCTATATACTTGTGCAGTGATTTTAATAGGACTGTATTGACAGATATTTCACTACGGCGGTATGAAGGCTTTTGAAAATGCATGATGACTTTCACAGCTTTCACTGAAAGAGTCAACATGAATACCGTGACTTTACACATGCCGGAATTAAGGGGGGAAATGGTGCTGTGCTTATACCATTGGGCTTTAACAAATTCAAAACAGGATATGCTGTAATTATGAATAATAATAACAACAACGGCATGTCCTGTTACAGTGTTCAAGAGTATCTGTTTACTTTTTTTCCAAAAAATGTAAATTAATAATATAAATTACAAACTATATTTTTGTATTTTTATTATTATAATTATTATTATTATGATTGAACACAAACATTTAAGTTTCATTACACAGATTGATGCCTTTCTTAAAAATATTTAATACATTACTACTATTACTACTACTAATAGTAATAAGCTTTATTATTATTATTATTATTAACACAAGTACATAAGCTACATAATTAAATGTATTTCATAAAAAAATAATTTATTAATTAATAATAATTTAATAGTAATTGTCTTCCTTATCATCTTCATTAATATCAATTAAATGAATGCTATTAAAATATAAAATGAAAACATCAACATTATTATTATTGTTTTATCATGTTATGCTTATTTATTTTAAGATGTCCGTAATACCAATTTCTGAATTCAGATATTTAAAATTCTGGCGCTATTTGCATATGCAAAATAATGTAACATTCTCAGTGAGAAGCTTTAAATGGAAGAAAGAAATAACAATGTCAGCTATATTTATGGCTAACGGAACTTTTTTTGCATTTAATGCTATTTTTTCAGCTGCATCAGCTGGGCTTAACATATAAATAATAAACCATCTAAATGTAAAATTCTCCTCTGCGATCTATGGCATATTAATCAACATGTTTAATGAGCGACTGCTGATAAAAGAGCCAGACAAAAAGAAAATCTGCTAAAAGCTATGTGCATATGAGAGACACCTATGGATTGATCAGCCTCCTAATTCTATTTTAACAAATAGTCCAGGAGTCTTGGATGGCGACGCGGGAACACGACTAAGATAATAAGCATCATGGAAGCTAATCAGATTCCTAAGAGGAATTGATTGTTGGTTTTGCAGAAAGAGCAGAAGAAGGCTTGACAATAAGCTGAAATTTAAGTGTTAATTTTTATGCTAATCTTTCAGCAATCTCCACGTGATGCAATTTGCTCCCCTGCTCCGCAGATATGAAATTGTCCTGCTCGCAGAGAAAATGTCAGCTTGCCAGACCCTGAAAGCTTGTAATTTATTAGGTATGTTTCTATTAGTATGTGTCACACTTGTTAGCCAGCCTCTCTCTCTCTCTCTCTCGTGCACACTTGTGCACATGCAAACTCGTGCACTCAGACTAGCGCTCCATGTGTTTGCCGCTCAGCCCGCGGCCTTAAAGAGCGTCTCAGCTCAGTGGCTGTAGCACCAGGGCATTAATGTATTATCATATATCGGGTGGTCCTTGCCCTGTGGACAAAAGGCTGTTTAATACAATTTAATGACATTCCCGAGCAGGAGGGAGAAAGGGGGGAAAGAAAGGGCAAAGCCCAGATTAAATTAGCATTTGTGGTTCTTATAGTTCACCCATGCAAAACTTAGCAACAGAAGCTCTATGACTCCACCCCTTTGCCCCCCCCCCGTTTCTTTTTATATTGTTGTCTCTTGACGAAAAAGAGCGCCGATATAGTATGAGAGTTCAAGTAAGAGTTAAGGCGGATGAACTGGAGACAACACAGGTTCCAGCTCATAACCTGTCAGCGACGCTCATGTTCTCCAAAGGCCAAGGCGTGATTGATTTTCAGTGATGTCATCCATAAGAGACGCGAGGAAGTGACAGCCGATGCGTTTAGGCATCTCGGTGGCCATGCCATTTACCGACACGGGTTTCTTTGTCTTCATCTGTCTCTGCCTCACTTTACACATCTCTATCTCTCTTCTTTCTGTCCTCTCCCTCTCTCTCAAGCACACTCCCTCCCCTCATTTCCTCCCTGTTTGTGTTGTGTAAGGAAGCCAGTGCCGGGCATCCAGTGTTACACTCAGCATACTCCATGTAGAAGGTTTGGATGCAATTCACATATAGGTCAATTAAATGCGCCAACATCTGCTCTCTTCTTACCATTTGCATACAGTATTCATATGTTAATGATGTCCCTTGTTTTGTGTGTGTATGTTTGTGTGTGTGTTTTTCACTTCCTCCCCTCCTCCTTGTCTCTTTGTAAAAAAAAAAAAAAAAAAAAAAATCAGATAGCAAATTTTTGGATTCAAACCGCTTCATGTGGCGACTCCAAACCGGATAGTGCCGTCCTATTTTTATTTCCTTTTCCTCTCTCACTCGCTGAAAGCAGAAACTCCTTTACAGCGAGCTACGGCGGGCTTGTTTAGCTGCCATCGGCCCTGATTCCAACAAGAATCCTTCCACTGTAACTGCAAAGGAAGTCCTTGCCTTTGGAAAGCAGCTTAACGCCTTATAAATCAGTGATGAGGCAGATGGACCAGCGATAATCTATTTAGAATGCCTCACAGCAAATATTGTCGTACAGATGATTAGAGATTGAGCTATTTTAACTCGGCCTTCTCCGCCCTCTCAGCAAATCTTCTGCTTCTGTGAATGATTTAAATTGGAGAGTTTCTTCTTTTCCCCCTTGCTTTTCCTCCCTAAATATATCAGCGGTTTTGAAGCGCTCGCACGGGGGAAACGAAGTGGTGAAGTGTACGCGTTTTACGCCGCCATTTTCTTGGCAGGCTTCAATGGCGTGCCGCGGAACAAAGAGAGCAGGGAGATGGGCCCGAGCCAACAGGCTAATGACAAAACGCACGCTTCTTAACCCAATATTTGTAGGGGGACGTGGCTGTACGTGCAGGCTGGAGCCGCACCGGAGGCCCCCTGTTTCGCTTTGGTGGTCGATAGGTCCCGATTTAGCACGAGGCCACTGAAGACGGGCTGGACGATGGATGGCGAGAGAGAAAGAGAGAAAGAGGAAGGGAGGGAGGAAGGAAGGGAGGGAGGGCGGAGTGCGAAAATGAAGTGGAGGTTGTCAGATGTGGCAGCTGCTTGGAATCCTGATAAATATAAGTCCTTATTGATCGGCTGAAAATGAAAGATCCCAGAGTGGCGTGCAGTATTTAGCTTCTTGTCTGCCTAGCGCGTCAGCGGTGGCCTTGCCTCGCTGGGATAGATTTTCAGCGGCGCTCAGAGCCACGGCTTTGATTTCATCTTTAACCTTTTTCGGCTGCTTTTCCTTGACCTCTGCGCCACCGCTGTGATTCAGTGAATTTGTTACATTTGGCCTGACATCCTCTCTCTCTCTCTTTCTCTCTCTCTTTTTCTTTCTTGCTGACAGAGTGAAGACTCATCACCGCTGTCATCGCTTGTTGCCGTACAGACTCAGTGGCGGGGTGAGTCACGGTCTCTTCAACCTGACGGGCCCCGGACCAGTATGCAGTTAGAGTGATCAGGTAAGCCAACGTTCACCTCGCGGCCCTTCCTTCTCGTAGTTGTAACGCGACACCGCTCCTGGACCAGATACGGGACGTACGTTTAGCTCGCTGATCCCAGATCTGCGCGCTTGAGCGGCCCTTAGATAAGACATGAAGCATGCTCACTTACCCGCTGGTCTCAAATCATCAGTGTCAGGATGAGATTAACTGATCCCAGAGTCTGATCCCTAACAGACAGTCCATTTGAAGTGGCACGTTTTGTGCTGAACGGTTGTAATCTTCTCCTGCGATGTGTCTTTAAGCCGAACACCTAAATGACATATAAAAGCCCAATTTAGAGCAATTGCTTCTCCAATTTGCTCTTCTATCTGGTTCCAGCCTTTTCAGTGACACGTTTCATATGTGGCCACCATGAAGTTTCTTTTTTAAAGGTCTTAATACATACAAAAGATATATGATAGGTAGAGGAGACTAGAGCTAGAAGATTTGGAGAGAAAAGTCTGATTGCATGTGTGTCTTCTCTACTAGTAGTTTGTATATGAGTTGCATGTCAGTTATAAATAATTTTAAAATAGTATTAGTATTTTTATTCAGGACACATTTAATTCTATGAAACATGACAGTGAAGACAAAATATGCCACATAAATGCGCTTGAACTTTCTATTCATCAAAGAATCCAGAATACAGTTTCCACAAATATTAACCAACACGAGCGCACCATGACAGGATGAGTTCTGACGGATCATGTGACACTGAAGACTGGAGTAATGACTTCTGTAAATTCAGCTTTGCATCACAGGAATAAACTGCATTTTTTTTTTTTTAAATTGTACTAATATTTCACTCACTGTATATATATATATAGTATATAGTATATATATATAAGTATATATATAAGTTTTTCTTTCAAAGTGTATATCCATGCCAAAGTGACCATTCACACAGCTCTACAGTGACAGTAGATTTTAACTGAAAGATGAAGTGTTCTCAGTTCTTATATATGTCGGGGCAGGGTAAGTTTAATATGTTTTAAATTGTATAAATCTATTCAGTTTATTATTTATAATATGTGTAGCACAGAATAATTGTTGGATATTTTGTATGTTATCTTTTAACATATTTGTAATATTTAATGGATTTAATTTTCACATTGTTTTACTGTTTAGCTTCACTTAATTAATGGCAGATTTTATTGTGACAGCTTACCGGTGACGAGCCGATGACAAGCCCGGGTTTTAAGGAAATCTGAATACATAAACTGATTTTAAATAATAAAACCAGCCTGATAAATAATTACTGGGGGAAAAAGCAAGATTAAAATCTTCATGCATGTTTTATTGCACTTTGCATATTTGGATAATTTAAAAAATTACAAGTGTGATCTTTAAATCGAAATAAAGAATGAAAAGATGCAGTGATGATTTATGATTTTTCACCTTAAAAAAAAAGAGGTAAAAAAGGTAAAGGCAGCCTATGAGTAAAAAGTCTTCTCCTCCTCCTCCTCCTCCTCCTCCTGAACAATGCTCCAGCACACTTTTAGATAGATTATAAATCCCCCTATGAGAGAGCCTGCAACAGCTGTTGGCAGACATACTAGATATGAGAATAGCAGCATAGGATGAAGGAGCATTAAAAATTAATATGCTATTTAGCCTAGGTGTATTTTAGGTATTTGACATTTTCATGTCCGGGACAGACTAAATTTATTCATAGTACAGAAAATAAAAAAAATCAAAATAGAAAAAAAAGATTGTGAAGGGTTGGTAGGAGAACAGTACGCAGAGGCTGCTGTTTTTTCTTTTTTGTTTTTTTATGGTCACCCTTTCATTCAGTAATGATAGGTGTTAAGACATCGTCTATGGAGGAGACTGGAGCCCATTATGGGCAAGGTAATAATTAGCACATGGCACAAAGGGAACCGTTTGCCTCTTAAGCCTCTGCTTAATGCTTTTTTGTTGTATTGTTTTGCTATTTTTATTTCTATTTATTTTGTTTTCTGGTGTTTTTTCCTTCTCTTTGTGTTTTGTTGAATGGTTAAAGGAACATTGTGTGTGTGTGTGTGTGTGTGTGTGTAGACGAGACATTGAGAGTGGAAATCCCAGCTTCAGTAGTGATTAATTACTAATACTCCCTCAGAACATCTCTCTATCCCTGACTATCTAATCACACTGAAATCTAAGACATGTCCTGAGAGGAGAAGAGACGATAGGACTACATGGACCATCTCTCTCTTCATTGTAACTTTATCAATCTCACAATCTTGCTTCCTTTTCCTTAAAGGAACAGTCACCCAAAATAAATAACTCACTCGCTCTAGTGTTTGAAAAAAAACCCACCAGACTCTCTTTCTTCTGTAGAGCGCACTGGGAGTTGTTTATAGCAAATCTCCTAGCTGCTCTGTTCCTTACAGTGACCACAGCTGTTAAGGAAAAATAGCTGTGAATAGTCTGTTCTTCCAAGAAAGCTAAATTATAGAATGAAGCATTTGGGTTTTGGAAGGTAAAATCCCATTCATTTTCTGGAAGGTAAAATCCTATCCATTTTCTCCATACAAGGGGAGTTTGTTTTTAGCAGTAACCTTTAAAGACAGACCTGAGCTGCAACAGCATATTTTAAAGCCATTTTTGTTCTTTTACCACTTTATTAGTGGAATTTCTGGTTAGAAACAACATAATCCATGATTATGCCAAAAAAAACCCCAAAAAAATCCACCAAGCACAAACTCTCAATACATGACTTAACAGAGATAACTGTTGCTGTCTATAGCTTCAGAAGACTTGAAGTAGAGCACATTAGCCATAAGGACCACATTTACGAAGCATGAATTATACATTTTAATTATTCATCTTTTTGCTCCTTTTTGGAGCTTGACAGCACCCGTCCCCATCTGCTTTGACTGAATGGAAAAGAGCAGCTCAGACATTCTGCTACATTTCCTCTTTTGCGTTCCACACAGAATATTTGACCAAAAGATGAAGGATTGTAGTTTTAGGTGAACTATCACGCTAACCACCGTTCTTTTGTTTTCTCGTTCTCTCCATCCTTTTCTAACATTTTTCCTCTCTTTTTGCTAATTCGCTAATCAGTCCATATGTGTCTCGCCTGGATTTCTGTAACATGCTCCACTCCCCCTCACTTTCTCCCTCACTCTTTCTCTCCTTCTCTCAGGTGTGATATATATATACATACACTGTTACTCCCAGAGGTAATATTTAGCAATAGCATGTTTAACACCACAACCCTCCAGTCACAGATCCTCACATCATGCTTAAAAAACTGAGACGGGTGACATGTTTCTGAATCTGCTGCTTTTCTATCTCTGAAGAAAACATGGCTTTTATTTAACAGTTATAGCTATTACAGGATCACAAAAAAAGAAAGAAAAAAATCTCTAGGCAGTGATAATTTCCATAGATATCTCTCACTACAAAGAAAGCTGAAAATCAAAGCGTTGCCGTCATTTAAAGAAAGACAGAGTCTTTTCGAATGACACTCTTCATTTTTTTTTATTTTTCGGCTGGTGAAGTATTTGCATAGCTGAAGTTAGCAGTCTCTCTTGACAGGCTGGGGAGAACAAACAAAACCTCTCTCTCTAGAGACTCTCTCCGCCACGTAGGGTGATGCAAGCTTACATATATTAACAGCACGTTGTACGATCGCTAGCTATCAGAGTGAGCCGTCTACCCAAAGTCCTCCGTTTTGTCTGTTTCTGAGCAGAGAGAAGTTGGCAGCCCGGTGTCACCGTTGTCAGAGTTCTGTAGAAAGTAGCCACGTTTGATGTTTGTAGCCGCTCGCCGGCTGTGTTTGGACATGTGCGTTGGATTCCTCGGCGCCTTCGGGTCAGCGTTTGTGCGAGCGTGTGGCGGGAGGGTCGGAGTGTCAGAGTGGATGTGCCTTAGAGGCCGTAGCGCGGCAGATTAGCGTCTTTTCTTATCATTCAAATCGAGCCTCCGCTCCCTTTGAAAAACATATTGTACACATCCCGTAACTCCCCCCGTCACCCCTGACGACAATCTGCGGCCATGATGGCTGCCTCCGAGGAGCTTCCCCGAGCTGGTGGTGAAGCGAGAGAGAGGAAAAAAAAGACAGAGGGATCGTCAGGGGACGGTGGAGGGAGGGGTCGTCCGTCCCGAACCCTCTCCCACATCATCAGACTGCGATCTCAGCTGGGTAATTGATATATGGCTGTGGCTGTCTCTTCTCCTCACCCTTGTTAAGGTCAACTTATCTACATTTCACCCCTTATTTCTCCACTCCTATTATATTCCCCCGCAGATATTGACTGACTGGTGCGGCCTGTCCTCCTGAAAATATGAATTGAGGATGAAACAAGTGAGCGCTCGCGTAGGGGAAGGGGGGGCCGCCTTTATTCCGGTGCCTAACCCTTGCCTGTTATCAAAGTAACTTCCAGCTTATTAGTAACAAAAGGCCTTTTTCTCCTGCTCTCATCCCACCCCCTCCTCCTTCCTCCTTTGTGCGGGCCGTGTTCGCTAGCGCTTCCTGAATTAAACTGCTGGCTTCCTGTTCTTTTATATGCATGGCCACATCTGGGGGAGCTTGCTCGCAGCCCCGCTGCTTAATAACAATCACCTTCCCTTTCAGTCGCCCCTGATTGTTTCTAATTCACTCTGACAGATAGTGGCTGACAAGCCGCCCGCGCCTCCTCCCTCCGTGACCCCGGCTCACTCACCATACTTATACCGCCTGTCATTTTTAATATTTGATTTCGCTTTTAAAGTTATGTGTTTTAGTCCAGTGATGAAATCAGTGTTTAACCGAAACACAAAATGGATCTCTCTGCCGCTTTCTCCAGGCTTCTTTTTTGCCAGCGGCTCGCTCTTTTCCTGCTCTTTCTCTCTCTCTGTGGTTTTTCTGTTCTTTTGAGACAATGGGGTGAAGGTGGTTTAAATGCCATGCAGGGTGGCATGATGGTGGTATTGTGGAGATGTTTTTTTTTTCTGATGGAGTCCATCTGGGCGCCTGGTCCGGAGGACTGTATAAAAGCTGGTGTATTGGATGGAGTCATGGCCACGCTTCCCATTTATTAATGTGAAAGAGAGTGTGAAGCACGGCAAACATTTTATTCAACAATTATTCACCAATGGCTTCAGGCTCATAGATTTGTAGAGGTTTCACTCAAGTCGTTCTCAGCTGATATCCATTAAAGACACGTAGACGTGTATTATTTATATTTATTTATATTTTTTGACGGCACAGGGCCACTACTAGATTGCTGAGAGAATGGATGGATGCATTGACAGCTAGATGGATTGCATTTTGTGAGAAATCCATTCGGTTATTTGATCGAAGTACAGCCCAACTTTGATTGAAAATAAACAGACTTTTTTAAGGCAGTTCAGTGATGTTGTGTTAAGAGCCTTCCTATTGCAGTTCTGCATGAACCTCAAACCCTCATGTCGTGGTCATATTGGCTTTAAGTATATAGAAGTATAAATGAGGGCATGTTATATTCATTGTTAGGGTTATTATTTTTCATTTATTACATACAGTTTTTTTGGTAACACTTTATACTAACTACACGCTATGCATCATTAGTTAAGCATTAGTAAATAGTCAGTTCATCCTTTATAAAGCATTGTTCTAACATTAATAGTCATTAGTAAGCTATAAATGCCTTGTTCTTTATTTATAAGCATATCTAAATGTACAAAGGAGATTTAAATGGTCTGTCATCTTCCTAACAGAAAAAATAAGCAAACAACACAGAGGGATACAGAACTATTAATTTCAAGATGCAAAAAAATATAACATCGTACAAGTGAACACTTAATTTTTTTTTCATTTATCAAGTGTACAGTTGTCTTGAAAAAATATGTCTGTGTTCTGTATTCCTCTGTGTTATGTTTGTTTAACTTTGTTGTTTAGAATATAAATTAGCCTTTACATCTGCTTTATAAATGCTTTACAAGGTATAAATA
>JAUCMU010000125.1:20484745-20505720 GCA_032275025.1 Enteromius treurensis
TGTTGGAACAATGGTTTATAAAGGATGAAATAAATGCTTACTAATGCTTAACTAATCATTCATAGTGTGTAGTTATTTATTTATTTTTTTTTTTTAGGACAGCAGTTAAAATGTGTTGTTTCTTATTATAAGATGAAATCTCAAAATACTACTCAAGCAAGGATAAATTCCACATTAAAAGGGTCTCGAGGGTTGAAAAAAATATCAAAGCCAAAACAAAAGCGTGTAAGGAGGGGGGGGGGAACTGCTGAGAAACATCTTCCTGCGTCTTGACAGCTACCTTTCTGCCTAACAATTTACCTTAAACTACAGTACTTAACAGTTTCAGGGCAATTTAAATCAAACACTTCCAGCCTTACATACTTGCATCATTATTTTTACAAAGCCCCATGTATAGTCCTTTAATCAGTCAATCACGGAGTCTGTGCCATCATAATGCACCCCTCACGCTTCCTGTTGTTCAAACACTATCACAGTTGAAATCAATAGAATTGTATTTTTAACTCACTTCAATCAAAACACCCACACTGTTTGTGTACTCTGCTCTCTCTATCAATAGTCTTAAGACCAAAAACTAAACTATTGCGTTGATGTTCAACCTACCGAACACACAGGCATCGCTATGTTCCGGGAAGCGACAGTGCCTTGGGCGTGCCCAAGTCCAGTTTTTTTTTTATTTTTTATCATTTTTTATTTTTGAATGACAAAAACAGAGCTAATTGGAGAACCACTGCATGTTTTCACTAAAGGCACAATTTAATTACATTTGAACCGAGAATGAGTATTTTGGGAATGTGATATATTCGTTCGAACAAATGGAGCGAGAGAAATGCAATATTTGTTTTGCTTTGATTAGCAGATTGGCAGGGATTTTTTGTTGTTGTTGTTTCTCAGAAGAGAACAAACATCTTTTCTCAAATCACAACTCCTAGGTTCCTAGGTCTATCTTAAAGGGCAAGACTTCCGGTTCAGCGTACTCAACCCTATCTTTAAACGATATTACCACCTTTTAAATCATAATAATCCTTATCCCAAGGCTCTGTGGCTGTGGGCTACATACATTGGCCCGCTTGTACCCTTCTCTGTCCTTTAGTGGCACTGCTGATAAATACTTTATTAATAACTTTCTAAATAATGTAAAGTGTATTGTTGTCTCCGAGGTTGTATTAATAAACATGAAGGAATTTATTTGTCTTTAACAAAGCATGATTAATGCACATTAGCGTGTGGATTCCTAATTCTCGCAGTCTACTCTTCCCCGCCCAATAAAAAAACACACACCCATCAGCATTAAATATTTATGGCATAATATTAATGGTTTTGTAAAGAAAATAACAAGTTATTAATCCTCTGATTAACAACTGATTAACCTTTTTATTAAACACGTGATCCGTGCTTCGTGGATTCAGGATGTGTCGCTCGAGTGTGCTGCGGAATAATTATTTTTGTGTCTTTTTTAATTGCAAAAATTGCACGGATGAACTGTTTTTCTGCCCTTTTTTCTTTTCAAACATGCACAGATAGAGACGGATACGCCGTTGCCGACACAATATTTTGTCGACGTAAAGCGACCCCGGAGCATCCTACAAAAAAAAAACACACGGGCTAAATATAGCAGGACACGTCTGCGGACAATGAGGTTTAATTCTCGCATCCGTTTATTCCTGTGTTATTGGCATGTGTGGGAAAATAGGGAGAATGCACGCACTGCTAAAGGACAAGCGGCCCTCTTTTTCTCTATCTGTCTCTGCTCATCTCGCTGCCATTGTGCGTATTTTTAGGTCTCGCCTCAGTCAGTTCAAGCACAATTATGCTTATTTTTCACACACGCCAAGTGTGACTTCATCTTATGGGGAGGAAATGGGAGAAAAAAGAAAGCTGCCCCGACAGTTTTGCAAATCAAATAAAACTATATCATTTATAGAATTTCACATTGTCATGATTTCCTGCTGCTTTTCAGCTTCCTGATACACACAGACAGACAGACATGTAAAGTTATGAAGGACGTCCTGCAGGTCCCTCCTCCCTTGACTCCTTGGGAACTCAACACCCTCCTCAGGTGATTAATACAAACGTGGGGCCTGAAAAAAGAAAATCTAATTCATAATACGTTTTATACCCTGACCCCTGCCATCTATTGTGTCGCTATTCTTTAGCTTGCAGAATCCATCAAAGGCCATAGTGTTGTGAAAACCGACAACAATAGCAGTCTTTGTGTGGAGATGTGTGTGGGGATAAGGGTGTTGGGACACTTGTTGTTTTTTATGCTTGGTCTTATGATGGATTGGTGCTTGTTCGGTAGGGTGTCTTTGTTAACTTTCTCTCTCTTTTTTAATATTTTTTTTATTTTTTTTTTTTTGCAAATGGACTGATCTCACCTTCAGTGACTTTCCTTCACCCCTTCACTCAGTTTAAGTTCTCGCTTTTTCTCTTTCTGTCCTGCTGTTGAGTGTTTCTTCCTTCCTCTTAACCTTTTTTTCTGCAGAGTCCTTCATCTTTGCTTTCTTTTATCATTCCTTTTCTCTCTCTCTCTTTCTCTCTCTCTCTCTTTCAATCTTCATGCAAGCAAACTGGCCACCCTGGGAATCCTGGCAGTCAGTCACACGCCCCTCCAAAAACAATTATCTTTGAACTTGCTTTTAGTGCTGTTTGTCCTAATTACAGATCATTTTCCCTGTCACATTTCTACTTTTATTGCAGTTTTGCCCTGAATGTTGATCCTATTGAGGTTCAACCTTATTTTACTCGCTGGAACACCCCTAAGACCTGGATTCATCTAATATTCCCCTGTGCCTCTTGCTCTCTCTTTTCAAATTTGATTTTTTTTTCTTCTTCTTTTCTTCTATTTCTTTCTTTTTTAATGTTTCTTTTTTTTTGTTGTAGCATTATCCTATTGAATTAGACTGAGATCCCAAAATACACATTAAGGATGGCCTGTTTTATTTCTGGTGTTTAGATTGTGTGTGCGTACGTTTGAGGTACGAGCAGCCCGTAAGGCATGCTAACTTCAGTCCCACAGGGAAACCCTGCATGTATTTTTAGTTCTCTGCTACAGAGGTGGACTTCGTTGTAATTAAAACTAAGTAAAGGTGGTTAATTCCTTCCTTTGCCTGGCTGCTTCAAATATCAATCTACTCTGTTTTAAAGGTATCTCACACACACGCAAACGCATGCTTGGCATAACACACTCACACAGACATGCACACGAGCTCGTAAGCCTCTTACAGATCCGATTCTGCATGCAGACGCAACATGCGCTGGAGTTGCAAGGAGAGGTTTAGACATGGTGCAGGGCCTTTTTCAATTAGAGGCGTATCGTGTGCGGCCCGATAGGATCGTAATGTAGTGGGTCCGGGTCACTGGTAGGATGTGGGATTAGAACCACGTAGTGCCGAAAAACTGAAAACATCACAGCAGGCAGACACATCTTCCTCCTATCTGCAAGTCACACACTAGAGAGATAATAGAGATGTCTCAGTGAGCTTCGCTGAGCGCCAGCATCTCTTTCTCTCTGTACTGTTAGGGTCAGAGTGCTGTGTAAGTACATGAGGCTGAGAATACATACATTCATTTTAAAGGGATAGTTCATTTGAAAATAAAGATTGTGTCATCATTTATTTACTCTGATGTTGTTCCAAACCTACATGGCTTTATTTCTTGTGTGAAATAGTATAAAAAAGTATATAAATATATATATATATATATATTAATATATATTAATTATTTAAGAGTATTTGTTTATTCATTTAGTAAAAATGCTTACTATCACTCTTCAAAATATCATCTTTTGTGTTCCACAGAAGAAAAAAAGTCAAACAGGTTTGGAACAATATGGTGAGCGAATAATAATAGAACTTTTCTTTTTTTGAATGAACTTTGAAAAAAGATAACTTAAAGTAATTTATAATGGGTTAGAGTTGTGGCCTAGTGACCTTTAATTTAATTGTATTGTATTTTAGATATTTATTTATTTATAGATTTAATCTTTCTTTCTTTCTTTCACCCAATGACATGCATTTTTACTGAAATACTGTAGAGTTTTGTGCCCATTTAAAGGTTGGTAAGCATGTTTATTAACATTATTTGTCATGCATATGCACAATTATATGATTGTTTTATTCTTTTTTTTTTATTTAGAGGTTTCAGCAGGTAACTATGAAATCCTATTTTAATTGTTAGGATTTATTTTGTGTTATTATTATTATTATTATTCCCTAAAATTGACCTTGCAGCCCAAACCGTAAACCCTCACCCCCCACCCCCCGATAATCTCAAACCTTTATGTCATAATTCAGCTGCTGACACTCCAAAGGACATAGACTGAGAGAATACCTACTTAACCAGTCTCTTATCTTCATTTACTCTTCTCTCTCTCTTTTTTTTTTTTTTTTTACTTTTTTTTTATCAAGTATTGCTGCTTCTCAAAAGACAGAAAGCAGACAATTTGGAGCACAGAGAACGTTGATAGTGTTGTGAAGTGCCCCCTCGAGGAGGTGTACACGCAAAGACACGCGCAAACACACACATTGGAGAGTTGTTCATTTATTCCTTGCTCTGATGAGAGCAGTACTTCGTGCCTTCGGTGTTTTGCGGCTAATACACACAACACTCTTGCACACATACATACATGCACATGTTACTCCTGCACATACATAAGAAAGCACAAGATACATAATTGAGTTGGTGCTTGTTTAAAGAAAACATAGCTTTTTCGCCCTACAACACACAGATATTTTAAGTCCCCAAATGCTCCGTTTTCCAGCTTGACACTAATGTAGACTGAAATACACACTGCCAAAAGTGTGTGTGTGACGCTTTTGGTGTGCATATTGTTTGTTTCTTTTTTTTTCAAATGCTAGAATATACAGTGACAGACCTTGATAGGTGTTCTGTTGGTATATCGCTCTCCTGGTTTAATGAGCTTGTTTTCTATTCCGACCCGATTGTCAGTTCGCCTCTACGTTTCCTCTGTCATTCTCTGCCTCTAATGCATTGACAAAGAGATTTTTTTTTTTTCCTCCTCTGAATCAACCGTTCCCGGAATCAAAGCGTGAGAACTTCAGCTGCATGCCACAGCAGCCCTCTTCTGCCACACTTCCTCTGTCTCCCTGCCTGTAGCTTGGCGGCTTCCTCCTCAGCAGGGGGAAAGGTAAATCATGTGAGGAGAAGGACTGGGGAAGGGTAGCTGACTGTGACACGTACCTGTCAGCAGGTACTCAAAATAATTGGTAAATGACTGTAGCGGGATGGAGAGGGCTCTCTCCTCCCCTCCTCCGTTTGATAAATATTTGAAGTTACCAGGCGGTCGCAGAGCGCAGCGCAGAGAGTGGGAATATCACAGACGATGGGCTCGGAAATCAGACGTTACGGAGACGGCGTATTGTGCGGATGAACTAGTTTAGAGTAATACACCTCTAAAGTTAAAAGCTAATCTGCTGGGACTCGATTTTGTAACCTAGCAAAGCAGACCTGCATTTATACCTGCATTAACTCAATTACATAGAGTGTAGGCTTATATTAGATGGGCTATACGCACACACTCGCACAGGCTCCGGTTGGCAGCCCTCTGCCACTCACACACATTAAATGTGAAAAATGCATAATTCTTCATAATTTTGAAACAATGCCATGGAAAGTTCAGTCCGATAATTACTCGGCGGACAAATGTGCTTTAACATTGGGAAATCTTCGCTCCCTGCCAATTTTAGGAGCGCCATTGGGCTCTGTTTGTCTGATAATGAACAGTATTCATTTTCATCATGTTCCTTCACCCCTCCTCAACTCCCTTTACACCATAGTCAATTAAAGCCCTCAGGGCCCTTCTGTGCATAAAGGGATATATAACTCTTTTGACATTTGGCTGTGGACATATTAGTGTGCACACCCAGAGCACATTTAGACCGAATTGCCTTTATAGCACGTTTAAAAGACCTGTTCCAGCTACAGCCAAAAAGGGCGACTGAGGATCGGTCAGGGAGCCAGGCTTCCCTTTAAGAGGAAAGGTGAAGACATTCACCAGCATGTCCAGTTGGAGGTATAAATGGGGGATTAGATCAGGTAAAAGTTTTTTGGAGCTGCACAGGTTCAATATCAGACAGGCACGTCAGACCCAAAGGTTTAGAAGGTGGTGTTTCAAAGACAGCTGGGTAACGGCAGCTCTGAGACAACATACATGAACGCCGAACCTGGCCAAAGGACTTTGGATAGCAAAGCACCCCTCGGTGTAGAGGAAGCACGTTAGGCTAAAACGAAGGAGTGGGTATACGAGGCCACGGAGGCACATCCGTAGCCTTTTCAGCTCTGCCGATGGTGACTGGGCGACTCAGATAGGACGTTTGGGTAATGAGGCGTGAGGAGCACGTCCTATCCTCACACGCCTAGCGAGTGCTCCTCCAGGGCTGTCTGGAGCAGACTTGCAGGGTCATGCATGGCGCTCATTGGCATAAAAGAGCTAGAGGTGTGAAACTCATCCCCAGGGCCCTTAGCCTCTTCGCCCTATAATGCTGAGTCAACTGAGCGACAGGGCAGCCCGCTCCGATCCGTGGCGCTGGGACAGAATCACTGAGAACAGACGCCGATGGTTACGGGGCTATCCGTGCTGAGACAATTGGATGGAATTACAACATGTTAAGGTGTTTTAATACCCTCTCTGGCATTCAATAATACAACCCTTCTTTTATGTGGTAGACAGACATAGACCTGAGGCTGTAAAGTAAACTAAGCTCAGAAATCACGTCGGAATTCCGCTGTCATCAGAAATAGCTGGGCTTTTTCCCTTCGATATTCGCCTCTGCCATCTTCTGTAACAAATAAATGTCCTGATACAGCAGCTCTCCTCGGGACATTTCCATTGACATAAGAGAATCGGGGAGAAATTTTTGCATCGCTTGCATTCCAAATGAGCCACAGTAAGTGTTTTATGTGGACATTATTATCCCGATATGACTCTCAATGCATGTAAAAAGGAATGACCCCACCGTCGTGATTTATTCATTCCTGTCTAGGATATATGCATAGGCTCAGGAAATCCTCGATTCTGCTCAGAATGAAGGCGGATATATAATTCATGAAAGCTAATGCATTGTTTCTGTTGCTTCATCCCCCCCGCCAGACTATTCTCTGGCAAAAGGTTGGCAATAATATCAGTATTGAAATGAGAAGTTTGAAAGACGCATCGCTTCCTTTTTATGTGTGTGTAAACTGATTTGAATCACACATTGGGGGCTTACTGAGCGGAGCTTTAAATGTTAAATGGGGGTTGAAGTCTGCCTGAACTAATTTGTAGAGCTTTGCACCATGTTGACATTTAAATGTGATAAGAATAGAAAACTGTATGCCGACCTATTTTGAAGATGCTTTCGGAATACATTCGCATCAGCCGCGGTCTATAATTAATAAAAAAAGACAGGATACCCCCCCTCCTCCAACCTTTTTTTTTTGCACCAGATTTGATTATAATACAACCCTTACAAGGCACAGAACGGCAGAAAAAATAAAGAGGGACTAAAATATGAGCATGGAGGGAATTAAGAGGGAAGTGGATAGCACACACCTGGGTTTGGAGGAGGGGTAGAGATTGCATCGGCTGGCTGCTGTGCTATCACATTACTGCGATCCAGCCCCTGTGTTTGTGAGAGCGAGCGGGGAGGAGAGGGACCTCGCCAAATCAGCATGCAAATAACGCCACATTGTTAACTTAATCAGATGCAGGAGAGAAAATATGGAGAGGGGAGAGAAAGGGAGGAGGGAGGGAGGGAAGGCAAGATCGAGGGGAGGGGGCTGCACAAACAAGAGTCAGGGTCTTCTGAAATGGCGGAGAGTGAAAGATTAAACCTCTCTACCGATGGGGATGATGTTTGCAGGGTGCCTGTGTCAGGTCTCGTAAGGGGTTAAGGGTGCGTGTGTGTGTGTGCTTATCTGTTAGGGAGTGTGTGTTAAGAAGGCAGAGATGATAGAGGCCTCTTCTCGGAGATATACTGTATGAAGTGTTTCAGATAGGCAGAGCACCGTGATTGGCTTCATCACAGCCAATCAAGTGAAAGAGACCTGATGATCTACGTCTGCGTTAGGCAACCTAGTGTAACAGGTGTCACAATGGTTACTAGGAGTGTTTATCGGTACGCTTGTTTTTGGATTAATTCAATTCTGATATACAAGGGTTCGTTGTAATTCAATTACAATTTTGGATTAGGTTCGATTCTGTTTGATTTATTTTGGCTTAGTTGAGTTACAATATCCATTCTGTCTCAGCTGTTGCTGTAAACGATGCAGGAAGGCTTCTTGACTTTATGCTTTTATGGAAATATACATTTATATAAAATGAGTACCTAAACATGCTGTAGTTCAAGTGCTATTTAATTAACATATTTTATAATCAACATAGCCTAAAAATAAAGTTAAGAAATAAAGAAGAAACTTTAATATTTTTGGTTTAAAAATGATTATAGAATAATAAATATGTAACGAATGCAGAAAATGTCTACCTCTTTTTTATTGAAGGATACATTGATCTCATGGACTTTTCTTCTTCTCATAATATCAGTGAATTCTCGTCTGTTTTAATGTAAACCAGCCGTGTAAGCACTTTAAAAACCTCCCATCTTCTCACCCAGCTGCTGTGTAGCTTCTGACAGCCAAATTGCACACAGAGGTCACGACCTCCCCAACAACGCTCATACGGAGATCAGCACGCGAGGTGCGCTGGCGAGCGATGGTAACACATACAACATGTTAACATGGCAGCTCGAACCAAAGCAAAACAGATGAAGGGAGTAATATGTGTAATCCTTCCCCACGCGAACGAAAGAGCCACGTGCCCACCTCGCATCTCTCTTGGGACTGAGAGATAACCGGGAGGTCGTTTTTCACTAAAACATCCTTGGTTTTATGAACTTATCTTTCCTTTCGCTCCCTTTGCTTTCCTTCTCTCCCGTTGACTGCGGGTCACAGTGGCAGCCCCCCTGAAAGAGGATGAATGTGTTATCATGTTCAAGGTCACAGAGGGCAGGGAGGAGGATAAGAATGTGTTGAGCTGGCCAGGGGAAGAAGAACGAGGGACTGAGTGAGGAGACGTGTGGAATCTGGTGTGCTGGCCAACCCAGACCTCTCTCAAATTGTTCCTCTGTCTCTTCCCCATCAATTAAACTCTGATGCCCAAATGCCGCAGGTGGAAGGCCTTACGCTGACAGGCTATGATTTCCAGGTCAAGCATGCTTGGCTTTTACCCTGGGACCATGCATTCCGTACCTTGTTCTCGGACTTCTGTTCCTGCTAGTACAGTAGATTGTTTAAATATATGTTAGTTATGCCTTCTTTTTAAATTCCGTAGAAAACTGGTGTTTAAATCAACGGTTAATAATTTTGAGGTGCTATGAGAGAAAAACAAAGAAACATACAATACAAACAACTGCAAAGTTTTTTAAAAAAAGTTCTTAAAATTTATTTATATATATTAGTTCTGTTCGAATGATTAATCGCTACTAATAGCATCCAAAATAAAGGTTTTGCTTTACATAACATATGCACGTATACTGTGTATATTCATTATGTATATATAAATAGACTTACATACAGTATACATTTTAAGATTTTTTATTTATATATATACTGTACATAATAAATATATTTTTGGATGCGATTCATCGCGATTAACTGCACATATATATATATATATATATATATGAAAGTTTGGGAACCATTCTTCTTAACAATAGCTTCGAATAAAATTGGGTTAAAATGAGGTTTTCCAAATATGTCCCCAGCTACGATTTGTTCGAAAAATCAATTGTCTCAAAACTTGCTAACTTGTGTTGCTATGTCATGCTGGTCATGAAGGTTAAAACAACTCAACAGCAGTGTTTTTATAGCGTTTACACTTTTAGGGAATATCAACCTACTAATGGTCTACTCATAGATGGATGTGCGTATTTTTATTATTTATTTATTCATTTATTCATAACACTGAAAAAAAATTGCGCACTTGATCTTTAAGTTCTGCTCCATGCGTTACCCTAAATGGGTCCTTGAAACATCAAGTATAAAATGTTCATTTGCATGGAAAAATATCTGTTAAGCTACAGCCTGTGCAACACCTGCTTATTTTTGTTGCTTTTCTGCATGAATCATAAACCCCTTTTTTTTTTTCCGTATATATAAACAAAAGCCTTTGAGGTTTGACCAGCTCTGCTTTGGTCGTTTAATCATAGTTGTGTGACAGCGTAACGTTGGCATGGAGGTAAACGTTTTCTGCCCGGCTTGTGGTCGAGCAGCGTTTTTCTCTCTCTCTGTCTCTGATCCTGCTGGGATCTGTGGCCTCACCATTTCCGATAAAGCCTGATAAATAAACATGTGCCCTGATCTCCCCGAGGTCCTCCACCCTCTCTCCAGAGTCCACCCATTCCACACACACTTCCTCCCTTCACAATTAGTCCACAATAAAACACACTTTTTTCTTAATAAAGAGAGGCTTTTTAACATACTCTCACCCGCTGCTCAGTAGCGATGAGCGACCGTGGAGAGAAGAAACACTGCTTTAGTAGGCCTCATCTTAACATTCACAGACAAACAATAGAGCAGAAGACAAAAAGAGTTACACATAAAACCAAGTACTAGGAAAAAAAAATATATATATATATATATATTTTAACATATACAGAGTCATATAAAGCATTTCCAGTCAACTCTGACTTCCTGATGGCTTTGATAAGATTAGTGTCTTTCTTAAACAGGATGTGAGAGGGCTGCTTTTTAAAAACATGCTCTATGGACAGAGAATGGTTGCGTAACTGTACGTCTCTGCATAGACTTTCTTACAAAAGTGAAACTTTCTCTCAGTATAGCTCAGGGAGTTTATCAAAGTGACAGAATAAAGAAGATTTAACATCAGCCTATTAAAAAGACATGCAGCGGTTCAATATTTAAAAAGCCCATTCACTACGACAGAAGTGCTTTTTCATTCAAGAGCATATGGCTACGGTACCTGTTTATAGTCTTATCGCCTTTCTTTCTGTGTGTGTGGGGGGGAAAGGAGAGACAAAAAAGGAGATATTTTCAAAAGACATTGAAGAATCATTCAATTAACAGCGGCATGATGTAAAATAATTACTTGACTTGCCTCCCTTAATGAGTATCTCTAATTAGCCATACATTTGTTTTGTGAAAACTCCAAACTACAGGCTGCGGTTGTGAAGAGCTGGTAAGTATGTTGAAGTAGCGGCAGATTTTTCTCTCCTGTACTGCCTGTCTTGCGTTGAGCACAATTCGGGACCTATGTGTGCACACATGTAGCATTAAACACTGAGTCACATCTCTTTCTCTCTTTTTTTCCTCTTTTATTTTAATTAGCCATGCAACAATTAAAAGATGCACAAACTAAATTGAACCTTGTCTCCCTCTCCTCTCGACTCGATTTCAGCACCTGTCAAAACAACACCCCTTGTTGGAGTCATTATGCAAAACTCATACGCACAAAACCAGCATGTGCGAGAAGAAAACAGCAATTATATCAGATATTCACTTATTTGGGGGTTACATTGACATTTAAGTTTTCCACAGAGGTAATCTTTGTTCGCCGCGGCTGAGAGGTAGAGAGGGTGTCGAGAGAAAACAGACTGTCACCTTCACACAGTCAAATAAGTGATTGTGATACAGCTTCATATCGCATTTAGCCAGGTCCTCTTTGCATAGTTCACCACCAAATGATGACTCTTTTCTACACGAAAGAAGGTATTTTGAAAAATGTCTTTTATCCACATGTTAAGAAGCGAACAGTGTAGGTTTGATCGTCCTTTAAAATACGTTTGTGTGTGTGTTCGACAGAAAGCATGCAGGTTTGAACGACATGAGGGGGAGTGAATGATGACATCATTTACATTTATGGGTCAGCTATCTCTTTAAAAGTTCAGAGCTTCGGTGGAGGGGTGTAGCGCTTTGTCCTAACAATGAAGGCCTGATTTTTTCTCTGGTAGTATCCGTCAGCATTATCCAAGAGTTGCTGTCCTGAACAGAAGGAGAGATGATGTAAGGTTTGGATGAAGGTTTGCCCATTGCCACACTGCGTTCATTGTTTTGGGGCTTTTCTGTTCTGAGAAGTATTCATGCGTGACGGCTGGTTCGACCACAAATCGCTCGGGTCTTGCCACGAAGACACATCCCTGTGTTTCTGACGGGACTGCCAAAAGATCTTCAGGTCAGACAGGGTTAAATGATTCCTTTGCAGCTTTTCGTTTCTGCCACCTCATGCACAATTGAAAGTATTTTTTTACACTACTCTAGCCTTCATCGCCAGTCACTTGAATGTGTTTCGTTTGTGAGCGAGGCGATTTGCAGCTATCCCACTTTTTGTGCGCAGACCCCCTCTAGCCCACCTCTACAATTTAACAAATGCCCACAGTTATCCATCTTTTTTTCCCCTCTCACTGTCTGAGATCTACAGGCTTGACACGCTGTGACTACTATTGTACCTCTCTCGCACACGCATATACACACACATACAGAGCACATCTGCTGGTCTTCGGGATAATGCTGCACATGTTAAACATAAAGGGAGGCTTTGAGCTTCGGGCCGGCTCTGGATGATGATGAGGATGAGGATGCAGCAGGCCAGGACAATGAACTGTGGGAATTCTTTGGTCTCCCACTGATCTTCCCTCCCCTGGCATCCCAACAAGCCTGTCAGACACACAGGATAAAAGCAGCAGCATTTTTCTCTCTGCTCATCCTTTCAAGGGCTCCTACTGATCTGTAGAGATGAGCTGAAAGCTGAACTACCTGTTGAAATGTTCTCTTAAGATGCCCTCAATGACATATTGTGCGAGACAGACACCGGCAGAGACTGAGAGAGTTCTGTGGGCTGAGCTAACAGAAGGGAGCTGTGTAGAGAGGAAGGCGACGCGACCCGTGTGTATTTGTAACTGTAACAATTTGTCTGTGGTGGCTTCGCAACCTATGAACTAGGTATAATTAGGTCACTTACTGTCTAACCACAAATAAGAAAGCAACCTGCATTGTGCAGTGAGCTGTTTTTTGGATGAGAACGAGTTCGTCCTTTCAGGCTGCGTGCGTTTCTTCTGTTTGATTCAGTTTCGGTCTTGTGCTGGGAACCTTTGCTTAATGCCTCATTACAGCCACTAATAATCCAGTTCAGTCAAAGAGCATCGGGAGGAAGAAAAACAAGCCACGTTTTATTGGATTAATTAGAACTATTCTGAAGACCACCTGCAACAGACTAAACACAGGCAAAGGAAAAGGGAGAGAGAGGGACAGATCGGACCTCGCTGATAAACGCGCAGTGATTGTAACTATCGCTATCGGTTTATGATTTTGTTTTTGTGCGTTCCTGGCCATATTCCCGTAGGTGCATAGCATGCAGTGCTGTTTCCATCCATTAAATATGCAGCATATGGCAGCCATTTTCAAACACCAAAGAGTTCATTCCTTTTTGTTTTATACGGGGGCCGCTAATGATTCAGAGGAAATAAAAATGACTTTTGCACTTTCTGTAAATAATGATTGATTTATCAATAATGATGACCTCTTTCATAATTAATTAATCAGCTACTGCATAGTAATTAATCGATGGATTTCGCTCGATAAAGCTTCACAATAACAGAGCAGCTAATGGCCTCGCGATCTATATTTTTATTTCCATTTCAACTCGTGAATACTTTGACTTCGGTTTGTTTTACTTGTCGATTCTTCCCCCCCTCCCTCGAAACCACCGTTTTCTGTAAACGTGCGCGTACTTTTCCCAAACAAGGATGCAGAAGGACACCGAAATGATGTTACATCAAGACGCAAAGCCCGAAAGAGCCAGATCTGCTCTGTGTTATTTGATTTAGGGCTTGAGCATGCTGTGTAATCTAGAACATTTAAGGATTAGATGGGTTTTATGTCCTCTTTGAGGTTAGCTGTACACTTAAAAACTCTTTGTTCATAGTCCGTCCAAGGCTGAGGTTTACTTGCACGTTTGCGTGTGTGTATGTTTGTACGTATGTTTGTTTTATATGGAACCTTGAATCTGCCCTCCATGTTGATTTGCGAGAAGCCACTAGAGGACCGGCTCAAGGACGCGAAGGCGCGCAGGTACCTCAAGCTTAATGTAATATTTTGTCGCTACAGAAGCCTTAATTTAATCGTGTTCACCTTGGCGTTCCAAAATCAAAGCCTGGCCCTCCCGAAAGCTATCTAACTGCCAGACAATGCAAAACAGATTCATGCACTTTGCAATTCGTACTGCAGGCTCTATCAGAAACCACAATCAGTTCAAATATCTTAGATGCACCTTTGTTTAATGTCAGTGCATCGCATTTGCCACTTGAGTCACACATGCCACAAAGTGCACTGGTACAGTATGTTTGCATTTCTCATGGTGATGTATAGATCGTGCTGTACTGTATGCCCGTAACATGTCATGTTAAGGCATGAGTCGCACTGTGTGCTCTCAGTTGTTTAAACAATGGCCCTGCTTGACAAAGCAAAGATAAGAAAAGAAGGACAGCATTCTGATGTTGCCATGTGCACCATCTAATTAAGATGTGGTTTGCAGAGTTTGCAAAAGAGAACAGAACGCGATGTAAAGTGAGGTAAAGATAAGACATAAATCCGGTTGTTTTGCCATGTTGCTTGAAAGGCTCAGTATTAACCACAGACTGTAAGCTGCATGCCACTGGGCCCTGTGTGACAGTGCACTAAAGGAAGTCTCAGTGGCTTTTCAAGAGACACGGCGGCGGTGCACGCGTTAATTAGAGCACGCTGCTGCTGTTACGCTACGTGTGACAGGTAGTATCAGGCCGCTGAGACTCGATCGTTTCGTCTAGCTCCTGGCTAACCCAGCTGCCCCAGCCTGAAGAGAGGCGAGTGAGCAAGAGGGAGAGAGGAGGGGGAAGAGGGAGACGGGGTCTGGGACAAGGAGCCACCACCGTGTTTGCTGTCAGGCCTACATGCTGTGGGCCACGACTCAATGGCACTGATCCAAATAGGTGAGGCATTAGCATTTCTAACAGAGGAAGGATAGATACTGAAACTTTGCAGGGCGTCCTACAAATGCAGATAACAGAGACGTGCACTGCACATTGAAGAAATGTATTGAGAGGCAGAACGCTGAAACCTTAAATGTGCTGTAGATGTTTGAAGTGGAGTATTTCAATTTGCTTCTAGGTATAGCTGTAAATGCACTTTTTTCAGCTTTCTTTTGAATTAAAATGACAGTGTATATAATACATTTTGACAAAATGCCCCAACCCACCGAATGTGCTTGCTGCTGTGCAAATTTGATTCGGAGGCATTTTTAGATATGCATTAAGGATGGCGATGTTTAAGAGCAGATGTATTTAGATTTTAATGACTTTGTTTCGTTTGAGATAAGGCTTTTGGCATGGAGTTTCTGCTAATTATACTGTGGAAAATATGCACTTTACTGATAATTGTTCCGTAGTGATGCCTCTCTTAAAGTATTCCCAGTATCAAATTTATTTATTAATGTATTCATTTCTTAATTTATTTATAGATGCTCTTTAAAATATTGCAGGCTGCGTTTGTTATTGTTTGTGGGAGTATTTGTGTCAGGCGTTTTTTCGTTCACATACGAACATAATACTTTGCTTCTGCAGAAGTGAGTGTTTGTGTGTGTACGAGCGAGTGTGTGACACCTCTTTAACCATATGAAATGTCCTTTTTAATCAAAAAAAAAAAAAAAAAAAAATGAAATGACTTGGGAGCAAGGAAGGCATATTAATGCACTTCATTTGCATATAGTCGTCAGGCGAGGCTATGTTCAAAAACAAACTGGATTCGTCAGTTCATTTCACATTGTTCCTTTGTCTATCTGCCTTTGTTATATGGTAAAGATAAAGAAGGAAATCAAATTGAAGAAAAGGGCAAGCAGTTATCTCTCCAAATGAGCAACTGTTCATCATGCCTCGCTTAAATCATAGATTTCTATTGCAGAAGGCATGCTAGCCACATTCAAAAAGGGCCTCGTCTGATATCTGCCAGGATTTGCAGCGACGTCGACAAAAGCAATTTGAACAACTCGCTACCCAAAGAAACGCCAAAGTCATAAGACATTGCACTAAACCCAAACATCACCCAACACTTTTCGGCCTTTGTCTGAGGACCGTTGCTTTAATTAGATGACCTGGCAGAGCGAGCCGTCCGTGATTTATATTTGTCTTGCATTTACTCCTGTATTACATTTTGCTGAATATCAGAAATGCTCACAGAACTGCTTAGCCATGTATAATTTGCAGTGCACGTGCTTACACGCGTGAGTGTGTTTATAACACACCCAGTCTTTAAATACATAATACACCTACAGTGTATTGTTCACATCCAGATTCCAGCCTTTTTTTCTTTTAAATTCCTCAGAGTTATAGCTCTCTACAAAAGAGGAATGGCATTCAGCAGCAGCCCACAGTGTGTTTAGCAGCGACTGGAAGTGGCCTCAGTGTTTTTATTCATGTTGGAGAGATAAGGCTGCAACCGACATGGTGTAGGAAGAGCAAATAGCTAAAGAACAGGCGGCCCTTATTAGAGTTCTTATGAGAGCATCAGCAAATATGTGCTCCAAGCCCACTGCCTTCCACTGCAGACTGTGTGTGTGTGCTGGTTTGTTAGCCTTTGTGTATTTGTCTCCAGAAATGCGATTTTTGTTTTGTACCAGGCCAGTAGGTTCCTTTAACTGGTTGTCGGAATTGCTGCTGCCTGTCAAGAAAGAAATCAGCTGTTTGTTTTCATGTGCACCGGGTCATGTGAAAGCCATGTACAGGAGCTGTCATACTGCCATGAGGAAAAGTGAAATATAATGTGTCAGCAGCCCAGGTGCTGAGTCATTAGGTAGCCGCTCTCTAATAAGTAAAATGGGTCAATCTGCACCATTTAAAAGGTTTATTAATGACCAAAGGGTGTGGGTTCCTGGCCCAGAACACTTTACCCTTCCTCGGGCGATGAGTGTGTGAGAGACAAATCAGCATGTGTTTCCAAATAATGTGGAGAGAAGAGAAAGCTCTCATTTCCATTATTCTGGACGCAGTTAACTGAACACCTGCTCTTGCCATTGTCTTTGTTAAAATGACCACAGTGCATTTATTTCACATTCATAATCATGTGTTAAAGCGCATAGCCACCGCTACCAGGCAGCATACTAATCAGCTTAATGAGATATTATACAATATTTTGTTGACCAAAGCAAAACTCACTTTATTGTTTCTGAAGCTTGACCCTGTCAGTTGCAGGGGAATGCAGCAACATCATTATCCTTCCTTAAGATGGTGAGTAGCATGCTAAATAAGCACAAGCTATTGCAGATGACAACAGACACCGCTCATGTATTCGTTTTAGGTTGACGGTTCATTGGGCCACTCTGTGGCCATTTTAAATGACTGGAAAGCCTCTGATACTTTGGGAACCCTTTCAATAACGCCAACTGTTGTTTTCTTCTCATCGGAAGCCATACAAGAGTGAGAGAACAGAGAGAGGGGGGAAAAAAAGAAGGTGAACACAGAATGATTTGCATCAAACGTAATGTGCCTCTTAATGGAAAATTACGCCAAGACAAGTGTCGCAGCAGTGAGATAAGGGCTTGTGTTTACTGGAGTAACCCCTTGGTTTTAAGTGCTATTGTTAATATCATAATTGTAGTATTGCGGCGGCTTCATGACAATACCATTGCTCCGTTTCATTAAGGCGTGTAATTGGAGGGATTCTGATAGGATGGGACCAAGTAGCTTAATTATGCGGCGCCTTGCCGTGTTTACTGGGTAATTATTGCCTCCAAAATTGTGTTACTGTTTGAGAAAAAGTTCTGAGAGTTGCAGCTTCTCTCCCCAAGTGTGAGAGTACATGTAGTACTTCATAAATCAGAGGGAGATGAACTCACTCTTTTTTTTCTTCACACTTGTCACTGAAGTGCAGTCATCGTTGTTAACCATTTCCTCACACCACAGTCAGACTGCTGACACACAAAGGGGTACTCAAGAATGAACTGAATTAACTGCCGTATGGTGTGATTTTCTTTGCCAGACAATAAAAGTATATAATCGGAGATGTAGATCCACACAAAAGACTATATCTACTGTTTTGTTTCCACCCCTACACCCACTTCAGCAAAAAAAAAAAAATGAAATACCTTTGTGTTTGTGCTAATGCCTAAGACAGACTTGATGCTGTGATGCTATTTAACTTAGAAATATGACCTTCACCACACTATACAGTATTTCTAAAGGTCTAAGAGAAAAGGTCTTTATTTTTCATGAAACCCGAGAGCAGAGTGGGTGTTCTTCAAGAACAGTTCTCAGACAATGGTGAAGTTAAGATAGTCTGCTGTGACCTATTCTGTTCAAATTGTTGCATGTTTACTTCTATTGTAGATGTTTGTTATGACGTTCCACGTATCGTTTTACTTTCATTGATATATTGTCCAGTATTTCCTGTTAATTGTTCACAGTGATAACACAATAAGTTTACTAGTGATGCCTTAAGGCTATAAGGAGGCGTGTGTTGACTGCTCACCTGCTGTTCTGTGCTTTTTAACAGTCTACTTAAAGCCTGTTTTCTGTCTTTTGTTCTTTAGGATGGAGGACTCTAGTTTGTGCCTTGGTGTATCCTCTGTGGTCCCGGATGCTGACACCCATCTCAGCAATGCAGTGCTTAATGGCCGCTACCCAATCAGTCAGAAACTTCATCAGCTGACTGCTCAGCTGGGTCATGCCTTTCCTGAATTACAGAGTCGCCAACAGATCCCAGAGGAAAAGGCAGCCACCCCGCTGGATGAGAAAACCCACGCTGCCTTAGCTAGTCAGCCAATCAGCAGTCAGATGGCCTTACTGGCCAACCAGCTTAACCGTGACATGGATGTGGGTGCCCTGAGTGGTCTCAATGGTCGTGTTGATTTGCAGCAGTTTCTCAATGGACAAAACTTGGGAATCATGTCCCAGATGAATGACATAGAAGATGATGCTCGCAAGAACCGCAAATACCCCTGTCCACTATGTGGGAAGCGCTTCCGCTTCAACAGCATTCTGTCTCTTCATATGCGTACACACACTGGAGAGAAACCCTTCAAATGTCCCTATTGTGACCACAGAGCTGCTCAAAAGGGTAACTTAAAGATCCACCTCCGCACCCATAAGCTGGGAAATCTCGGTAAGGGCCGTGGTCGCGTACGTGAGGAAAACCGGCTGCTTCATGAACTTGAAGAGAGGGCCATTCTACGTGATAAGCAAATGAGGAACAGCTTGCTGCAACCCTCTCAACCTCTTCCACCCCACTTGGGTATCCAGAGTCACAACCAGCAACAGCCTGGCTCTGCCTGTGGCCTGCTCACTCCAACCAGTATCGGTGGCTCGCCTGATGGACTGAGCCAGCCATCTGCCTCACCTAAGCCTGCGGGGACCAACGTGCAAGATGATCAAGCCCTCAACCCAGCACAAGGGTTTCGGTGCACTTTTTGCAAGGGTAAATTTAAGAAGCGTGAGGAGCTAGAGCGCCACATTCGCATTCTCCACAAGCCCTACAAGTGTACCCTGTGTGAATTTGCTGCTTCCCAGGAGGAGGACCTCATCTCTCATGTGGAGAAAACCCACATCACCGCTGAATCAGCCCAGGGACAAGGCACAGGAGCTGGCAATGGAGAGAAGCCCGCCAATGAATTTCGTTGTGAGGTTTGTGGCCAGGTCTTCAGTCAAGCTTGGTTTCTGAAAGGCCACATGCGAAAACACAAGGACTCCTTCGAGCACTGCTGCCAGATCTGTGGACGCCGTTTCAAGGAGCCTTGGTTCCTCAAGAATCACATGAAGGTGCATCTCAACAAGCTGGCTATCAAAAGCAAGCCCCCTGTTGGTGGAGGAGCTGGTGAAGATAGACCCTCTTTGAACAGCATGAGCAGCCTGGCTCAAGAAGCCCACGCCAACCTGTATTCACGTTACATTTCTTGTCTACAAAGTGGCTTTCTCACACCCGACAAGCAAGGCCTGGCTGAACAGCAGCACCAAATGCTGGCCAAAGCCGGTATAGCAATGAAAGAGAAGGAGATGCTTGGAAAGCTCTTGAGCCCAATGGCTAGCATGGGACATGGCTTAGGGGAAAATGAAAAGCGCTCTCTCTTGGGTTGCCTGAACCTGGTGCCCCCTCTCAAGTCAAGCTGTATGGAGCGCTTGCAAGCCGCAGCTAAGGTGGCAGAGATGGACCCTCTGAACAGCTATCAAGCCTGGCAAATCATGGCACGTGGAATGGCTATGGAACGCTCCTTCATGCCAAAAGAGCAGCACCATGAGGGGCATGGACAAGAAGACGAACTTGCCAGTGCAGCTGGGATTGTTCACTTTGGGAAAGATAAGCTTGACCACCCAACTTTAGGCTCTAGTGATGGTTCCAAGCAGAAGCAACACCCTGATGTCCTTCATGGAGTGAAGACAAGTGGAGGCATGATGCCCTTGAAAGATGAGGGTGTAAGCTTTGATAGCCACCGTGAGTTCTTACCTCACCATGGGGGTCTGGGCCTGGGCCAAGGGCTTGAGTACAGCCTGGCTGGCCTAAAAGAGAAAGCGACAGAGTGTCCCGACTGTGGCAGAGTTTTCAGAACCTACCACCAGATGGTGGTCCACTCCCGGGTTCACAACAAAGACCGTCGAACCCTAGAGGACAACTCCCAGCATGGTCTGGATGAAAGGCGTGGCTCAGCTAGCGACCCTGAATCTCAGTCCATCAGCCGATCCACCACCCCAGGATCCTCCAATGTGACGGAGGAAAGCGGAGCTGGAGGCGGGCACTCTCAAACGGGCAGTGTGCAGGATGACAGTCCCCACCCCTCTTCTCCATCTTCAGGTAAGAAAAGTACCAGTCAGTTTGATTGACTTAAAAGAAAATCTAGGAAGTAAGGTTATTTAAATGTGTGTATGTATGTATATATATATATATATATATATATATATATATATATTTGTGTGTGTGTGTGTGTGTGTGTGTGTGTGTGTGTGTGT
>JAUCMU010000125.1:20505820-20525590 GCA_032275025.1 Enteromius treurensis
ATATATATATATATATATATATATATATATGTGTGTGTGTGTGTGTGTGTGTGTGTGTGTGTGTGTGTGTGTGTATAAAGCCCCCAACATTTATCTTACTGTATATGTTAAAATGCCTTCATGCTTTTCAGTCAACTGCCTGTCATTACAGTAATAAAACTTGTGTGATGCTCACAGGATTCAGTTCTGTGAAATCAGTACATTTAAATAGCAATTATCTAATGGAAGCTTTCCAAAGTAGCAGAATTACAACCCTAAGAGAGCAATTTCACAGTGGGTAAGAACAACTGAGGAAGAACCTGTGGGATGCAAATTGGTGTGATGGCCATGTCAAGACGTTTAGATCCATACATAGCACTAGCATGCTAGTGTCTACCAAGGAGGTTTAGTGAGACACTGATCCTCAAGCCTCAGCACGATGCCTATATTCTCTGTTTATAGGAAATGCTAAGGTCTTTCAGAATATGTGACAGTTGGCCTTTTAAAGCTTTGAAAGTTATCTGACGACTTTAGCAATAGTTAACAATAGACAGCTAATGCAGTACAGCCACCACTGAAACCAATGCAAAGGAAGTGAATGTACTGTAGTTGCGCTTTTGTATTCTTCCCAGTTAGTTGTTTTCAGTTGACAGAAAATGGCTGATTGGCATGTTGCTGTTAGGTGGCAGGTAGGTGATCAAATGTGCTAGCAATGTAGCAATGCCAGCATGAATCTGAGCAGCAAAATTCAGTGCAAAACTTTGACAAGTAATGTCACTGTTCAAATAGCCATCAGGCACCCTCAGGAGGGGTTAGTGTCTTTATTTACTGTGAACTTAAGCTAATTCATTAATGAGGTTTCCGTACTTTGGCTATCCTTTGGCATCCATTAAATTCTTGGTTAACTATGAACTATATAAAAACAACATCCATATTCCATTCTCACAATGGAAAGCCTATGTGGATGTACGGACATGTTACGGGTGATTAAAACATCCTGCTGCAAGGGAGAGGGACAGTAAACCCCGCCCCATCTGTGGAACTCAGAGCTTGTGAGATAAAATGTATGTTTAGTGGGATTAAGTGAAGCTGCAGCTAATGATTACAGAAGTTTTAAAGGTAACTTTCTCATTCCTTGGGGTGGTACACCACTGTTAAGCAGCCTGGCTGTTAATTAGGTCACGTCTATGTGATAATCAGTTAGCTTAAGCTAAACAAGACACTAATTAAAGATATACATATAAAGCAGGTCAAAAAAATGAACTTCATTTGCTGGGTAAAATGTGCTTTTAAGTCATCAAAAAAAAAAAAGAAAAAGAAAAAAAGTGGCTTAGCTTAAGGCTCTAAGCAACTTAATTTCAACAGCAAAGACGAAATTGTTTATTTATTCCCAGTCCTTATCACCCTCATGTAGTGAGATGAGTTTGAACATGCAGTGGGCTATGTTTATTTTAATCTAAGGAATAATAACAGAAACCCCCCACCCCAATTAGGAATTAATGAAAATGAGAAGAAGATAAAACCTATTTTCTTTACAGAGACTATTAAACCTAAACACTCCTCAACAGAAAGGAGGGTATGTTACGGAAGTAATTATCCAGTGAATTTTAATGCAGGAAGTTTTCTTTCTTTTGCATCTCTCTTACTACTACTTTGAGATTTAGCTCATGGCATTTTATAAACTCTTCTCAAGCTTTTGTTAGATTGGCAGGGTATTTGGAATTAAAGTGATTAGTGTTTAATAATAAAAAATGTTAAGCACTAACTGAATCATGGGACGGAGAATGAAAATACAATTTATTTGTTGATTCTTTGGCAGTCTCAGAGCTTTTATTGTACATAAGTAGACCATTTTTAATAAACACAAATCTGAAAAATTGGTTATGTGATGTTTTGCCAATGTCACCATTACTTTTTTTTCCCCTCTTCCTCTTTCACCATCTTACTATTTGCATGTTCTTTTGCTATAATCTATTCTCTCTCTCTCTCTCTCTCTCTCTGTCTGAGAATTTCTCTAGCTTGTCTGGTGGCATGTAAAAAGTAGTGACATAAAGACAAATGTAATGTAATATGATATAATATAATAAAAATAATAAATATTAATATTAGGAATAAATTATTATTCATTTAAATAATTATACAGATTCTCAGTTGGTTTGAAATCCCACATATGGCCATATGTTTTGGATCATTTTCATCTTGTTGAAATACTAACTCTCACCCAAGTATTTTTAGCAAGCTGAAACAGGTTCTCTTGCAGAATTTCCAAATATTGTGGCCCATCCTCTGTTCCTTATATTTTAACAAGACACTCAATGCCTACAGCAGTTTCACAGCATGATGCCACCGCTACCATACTTCACTGTAGGTATGGTGTTTTGAGGTGTGGGCAGTGCTACATTCATGCCTCACATATTATTTTGCATTTTTGGCTGAAAATCTTGGCTTTTTTGGCAAAGTCCAAACATCCTCTCACATGATTCTTGAGTCTGACTACTTTTTTTGCCACCCAGAGGTAGCTGAGCTCATAATGTGAGTGATTGTTGAACCTACAGTATAATCAGTTTACAGCTTCTGAACTTTGTGGCCTGAAACTCTCTGTAGATTACTTTCTGGTTTGCACAGTTTTACATTGTATATGCCCATTTTTTTCATACATATACCCACTCCCTCCTTCCCTCCCCTCTCTTCACTGTGCGTGTGAGGTAGTGTCAATGTAGAGTGTGATCACCAGCTGAAATCCCACGTTGCTGCCCATCTCAGTTGGAGCAGGCAGGGAGCTCTCACAGTGAAGCGGGCATAATGCCAGCCCCCCCTCTCGTCTTGAGATTGACCTTCAGGTCTCTTTGCTTGCAAGCGCTGGGAGGTGCATGTGTTCATGGGGGAATGATGCCGTAGTAAGGGGCAGGCAGTTTGACAGATTCTCTGACATGCTTATTTAAAAGTATGCATGCACATGCTCATGGACTGTTCTTTCAAGCCGTGACATAAAACATGTACTTTACAAACCCTTACAAACTAAAGGTGTGATGTACAGGGAAGGAAGTGTTGCACTGTCTGTTTACCTACTGGTGCTTTAATGTTTAATGCAGCATATCTTTATTAGCCCAGCATTTGTTTCAAATTTCATTTCTTTTAATTAGCAAGAAAATATATTTTGGCCTATATACACACACACACACACACACACTCACACTTACACACATATGTATTTTTTGTTTTCATTTTGGGGGGAGGAAGGGTGTATGTTTATGTAGTATGCAACAGGATGTGGCATATCATACCTCTGTTTTACTTTTAATATCTTGCACGTTCCTCTAACCCAAAGAGAACAGACTTCCTTTATCATGTGTTGATTTTATTTTCTTTTTTCTTTAAACGTACGGCAGATTCATCTGCTGTCTCCCTTCAGCAAGCTCACCCAACCTCTAAACCACCTACCCACTGCAATTTTGAGTTAAACTTGAATTACAGTAATCAACAATAACATCTCAACTGTGAAAGAAGGTCGACACAATCGCTTTTGTCTTTGACACTGCACTTGTTTAAACACAGAGAGAGACAGATAAAAAGGAGAAAAAAAAGTTGCCTCAGAAATGTCCTCTAAAGGCCTTTCTCCTCTCCTCTCAATAATCAACCTTAAATATGCTTCTTGTGCAATAGAATTTCCAGCCTCTGTACATCTCTTTCACCTCTTTCCTTCTCCCTCTCTCTCTCTCTCTCTTTTTTTTAGTTTATTACATTTTTTCCCTATTCTCTTTTATTTCTTATTACCATTACAAGATTGGCTTGACTGAGGAGGGGATCTATTGTTATTTCAGATTCCGCAGTCTGAATTGGGCTTCATAAACAAGGGGGGTTCATTCCTGATAGTGTTTCTGAATTCATTATTGTGGGACTTTGAGTGACAGCTAAGAGAGAGAGAGAGAGAGCAATAGAGGGAGAAAAGGAAGTCTTTAACAGAAGCATACAATGAATGGCAAAACACATATTACACACACTACAGTATATATATATACCTACTGGTGATTTAATGTTTACTGCAGCATATCTTTATTAGGCTAGCATTTGTTTAAGATGTAGAAAGTATTTATTTTTTCATCAAGATGTTTTTTTTTTTTTTTTAATTACCAAGAATATAAATATTATGGCCTACACACACACACATGTTGGGTTTACATATTTTATGGGGACATTCCATAGGCGTAATGATGTTTATACTTTACAGACTGTATGTGGTATTGTCCTACACTGACCCTACACCTGAACCTACCCCTTACAGGAAACTGTGTGCACTTTAAGATTTGCAAAAAACTTCATTCTGTGTGATTTATAAGCTTGTTTCTTCATTGGGACCTAACAAATGTCCCCACAAGGTCCGAATTTACTGGTAGTCCTATCTTTGTGGGGACAATTGACAATACCAGGTGCACATTTTTGGGTTTTTCATATACATACACACACACAAACATCATATATATATATATATATATATATAGCTTAATAGTCACATAGCTTGACACTGAATATAGATTGACTGTAAAACAAACACTACAATCCTACGGCAATACTGATACTAAAAACTTAAACTGTGATGAAAAACATACTCACATTTTATTTGCAACTTCAAAAATCTGTATTTTACATTGTGTGTTTAGCACACTGACATTTCTCACATCAGGCCCTGCGTGACACCCATGGTCGCTTATTAAGGATCATACTCCTCCCTTGTTTTTATTTCAAGACATTCTTGAACACGATTCATGTACTGCTAACTTGAGAAAACCAAGTGAAAAGCATTTTGTCTTTCTTCTGCCGGATCGCTGTTGCTCAAGGCTCCAAACCTGCCTTGTCTTTTTCCTCCAGTTGAGAATCCCCCATGTCTAAATATTGTTAAGAGGAAGAACATTTTAACATGGCAAGGATTATCAGTATATCCCCAGGTCTTTACAGCTTGCCGCCGTTTTGGGCGAAACGCTTGCTCCATACAAATTGAAATTGGATTTGCCAATGGATGCCTTAGGTTATAAAGCATGGATATTCATCTAATTACACAATTACAAATTGGAGTAATTACATATGCAGACTTGCTGTACAATGTAATTGTGGTGTAATTAAAGTCGAAATAACCCAAACTGCTATGCAAAATGCACGACTGTCCACAGAGACGCAGACCTGTTCATCCTTTCTGACCTGTGGCATCAGACCTTTATTGCGTTACCTGTTCAATTTAGAGAAAGAAAAATGATGCTGCTCAAAGTTCGTTCGAGTTTAGTTTTTAGTTGGCAAACTACTGTATGTTTGAGTGGTCAGGAGCTCATTATGTTTAAGATTGTACTTCTAAATGTCCGCACGTCTGATGAAGTCTGTTGTGACTGAAAAGGAGTTGAAATGACATGAAATAGCTTTTGTGAGACAAAAAGAGTATTCTTTATAATTAACGGCATCTCTGTCACATTCTCTCTGTCTTCCTCCTCCTCTTTTTCTCTGTCTTTAATTTTCTCTTTTGCTCTCCCAAATCTTTAAAATGAGGACAGACTACATTTCTCTCTCATGTGCTAATTAGGAACTGTAGACCTTGGAAGAATTATGTCAATGTTTATTCCTATCATTCACCTTCATTATAGTTCGCGCCCTCTGCCCTCTCACCCAGCATGCATCTCTCTCTCTCTTTTTCTCTCTCTCTCTCACACACACACACTTTTTTTTGCACACGTGTTTTATTTGAATGTTGCATTCAGTCTTCCTATGCATATTCTGCAGCACAGTGTTCTTTCTCTTAAATCTGTCATCTCTTTTTGAAGTGTAATAATTAAAAAAAAAAAGTCATGGTGTGTGAGAAAAATGTTATTATACTGCTTCATTTCAGTACAGTGGGTCAGGACTCTGGTGTCTTTAAATGATAAAAGTTCTATTCAATGTGCTAATTGTCAGTGTGCTCTGTTGATTGACGTGTCTTAGATAAATGTAGACTTAGTATTTTTGTGCACGCTTGAACAATAAAAGGGCAATTTATTTCCCCTTAGCAGCAGCTCATTTGATTTCTCTGTTTCGCATGCTCACTTTTTCTCTCTTTCCCTTGTTATACTCTCGCTCGCCTTTTCTCGCCTTTTGCCTCCCTTTCTCGCAATTTGTAAATATTACCCATAGTGGGAATTAGCATTGCTTTTTCCACTATATTTAAAATTCCAATTGTATTCCGAAGTGTATATGAAAGAGCTTCCGTGAGTGTCGTCTCTGTGCTCACCGTACCCCTGTGAGGCTATCAACGGGCAGTCCTTATGAAACATTTATCAGTCTGTTTTATGTCTTAATGATCCTGTTAGGATTCCCCGCTTGGTTATGGAGACAACGGCGAGCTATGTACCGCTTGGAGAAAGAGAGAAAGAAAAGAAGAGAGAGAGAGAGAAAGAGAGAGAGAGAGAGAGAGCATAAGCTGCATGCAGTATACCAGATTTTAATTCCGTGTCTTTGCCAAAACATTGCTTACCTTTGCATACAAGCCTCCTTGGCAGGGCCGTGCTTTTTCATCAGTCTCTTCATTTTCTGTTTTATGTTTTTATAATTAAAACATAATATTTATCTTTCCCCAACAGAAGGCTGTCGTACTGGGGGAGGCAGAGAGTTTGAATATTAATATTTTAAATGCATCAATACGACGGCTTTCAGCCGACTGGAAAGGTGTCATCACTTTAAATGAGATAATGGGGTCTTGTATACTATTAAATGTACTTGTTAGAAAAAAAAAAAGAGCAATCTTGACTGAAGCATATGAAAATATCATCATCAGGCGACTGAGGAAAACAGGATGGGAAAAAAAAAATCACTTTTCATTTCTTAAATCGAAGAGTTTTGAATTAGTACGACACTAAAGTAGATGCACAGTGTCATTATTGACAATCGCATTCTTTCCTGGAGAAAACAAAAAGTTTATTTCCTGAAAGGTTGGATGGTGCTGCGGTTTTTGTGAGCGGAGGGCGACAGCTGTCTTACTCTGTCAGAGCTGAATTCCTCTGGAATGAAACCGCCTCTCTCTCTCTCTCTCTCTCTCTCTCAAACCAGCGCATACAAATGGCATATCTGGGTGGGAGGGCGCTTTGTTTGAACAAGTTAACTTTGGCATGATTGGGGTGCCTCCCGTGTGAAAGAGCAAGTGAATACATTGACCTTTGTCTCATTAAATATGGAGGACCAGCCATATGATACCATGACAGAAGAATCCTCCTTCTCCATTTGCCTTCCCTTCTCTTTTCCTTCTGTCTCGCTCTCTCTCTTTCTCTCGTTTACCCGTCTTTCTCTCACGCAGTTGCGTAAACACAAGTTACAGAGGTGTAAAGCAAGAACATTATGTAGATTAAAAGCAGTATTTAGAGAGAAAGACACATGTGTCAAAGTCCCAGCCATGCTGTGGTGGAATGAGGTTGGGGGGGGGAGGCTTTATGGGCATTCATCATGCACTGATGAGTATCTCTCCCCTCGTCTTTCCCTCTCTCCCTCCTAACCCCATTGACAGGCCACATAAAAAAGCCTTTGTGTCAACATCACGGCACTGACGTGAGGCAGATAATGACATGAAAAGTTTGCTTCTTCTTTTCCGCACCCCCCATCTTCATTTTAGCGATAGTTATCTTCTAATCAAAGGCGAAAGAAGGGTAAAAAAAAAAAGAAAACTGGGCAAAAAAGTCCATGGATTAAGATCTTCATTTTCTCTCTTTTTCTTTCTTTTTTTTAAAGCCTGTGCATTCCAATTGTTCTTAAAATATTTGGCAATGTCAATTAGTAAGTGAGCAGAGCTAGCTGATGAACACAATTTTCCACTAGACTGAGCACCCTATTGTTGTGGAGCGAGGAGCAGATTTCTGAGGTCATTATCATTCCCCGTTAGCCTGGCCCAGCTGCTCCTCTCGGCTTCAGCCAAACTCCACACCACGGCTCTGGTAGCAGGCAGCAACAGGGGGCCTGGAGAGAGAGAGAGAGAGAGAGAGAGATGGAGGGAAAGAAGGGAGGGCTGGCATGCGAGAGAGAGAGAGAGAGAGAGAGAGAAAGAGAGGTAGCATGCTAAAGAAAAAGTGTGGATGGTTGGGAGGGCCGAGACGAGCAAATGATGGTCAGATCAGGCTAATAAAGCCTAAAGAGAAAGATTGAAAAAGACAGCTACGCCGTGCGATGAAATTAGAGAGGAAGAAACAGGGATAAAGAACAAGAGAGCGAGGGGATGGAGAAACAGAAGGAAAGAAACATGGCGCTTGGAGGGAATTAAAAAATCAGTCATACGCTTCTTGGAGCCGAACGCCGAACTCTGAGATTATGAAGGCAAAAGATTTGGATGGTAATGCAACTCGGGGAAATAAAGATCCAGAATGACATACTGCTCTGGTTGGGCAAACCTCTCCCCCAACAGACCCCTGTACTGGCAGGCAGGGGCAAGAGAGAGCAGCCCCAGCGAAGCCATCCTGTCTGCTGTAGAGTAACTACAATGAGAGAGAGATGAACACATGGTGGAAGTGAGGCAGGGGTGAAAATGAATGCAGTTCTAAATGAGTGAAAACACTGTATGTGTTATGAGGAAGGAAAGCTCATGAATGTCTAAAATAATGATGGGGAACGAGGGAGTGCATGTGAAAGACACACGAGAACAACGGAAGAGAAAACATGAGGACTGAAAAAAGGGGGGAAATACACATCACACTTGTATATGTAATTTGTATATATATATTTTTATTGCATCTGACTGCGGCATATTATTTTTATTTTATTTTTTTTTACTTTAGTTTAACTTTAGTTTTACTTTAGTCAAGATTTAAAACTGTTAAAAAAAATTACTTTGTAAAAAGTGTTTTTTTTTTTTTAAGGTAACCTAGAAAATTGTGGTTACGTGTAAATTAAGTCAGAAATGTTATTTAAACTGTCCGCAAATTAGGTTACACTAACAAAAGCCATTGTTATTCTGAATAATTATTACCCGATATATTTCTACACCGTAAGAATGAAAACGTGCTGTATGTGACATTTTTTATTTGATCTAACCATTAAAAATCAATTGTCATAAAATAATAGTCAGTTTAATTCAGTGCAATAAATAATATTTTGAATTAAACAGTTAATTTAGATGTGGCCAAATTAGGCACTTTTTTAGCTGGTAAAACCTTTTCTGGTTAAACACCTCTCCTGTCTTTATTCTCAAGTAAAGTTTGAATGAATGTTCAACTGACTATGAATGAAGGACTAAATGAATTATTTTCTATGTTTAGCACTCCTCTAGCAGGTTTGGGACTCTCCTTAACCAACACCAATATGCCACAACCACCTGGACTACTTGACAGCAGCCAATCTGTGCCGTCTTGTTGTCTAGAGAAGAATTCTTCCCCCTCCTTTCTGCAGCATTCATCCCACATTTTTTAGCTACTTAATGTACCAGAGTAGTTTAGTTTAGTTTCTCACAAACTAAAAGCGGGCAACCACATTGTTTTGTGACCACTGACAGTGACAATAAGTGGCACTTTGAAGACGACTACCTCCTGTTTAGACTGAGCGATTCGTGATTAATAAGAGGTGAGTTATTTGATCTGGAGTGGAGGGCACTGTGGCATCTTCAGTGGAGTATGTCTATGCTTTACCCCTCTCCATTCTCACAGGAGAGGGCTGACAAGCTCCCCCAAAGGAGGGACATTTGACTCATCAGCATGGTGGAGCTATCCATTTCCTTCCACGCAGAGACACTTGAATCATCACCACCCTTCCCCAAAAAACAAAAAACCCACCATTGCATTCGCTCTTTAATCTAGCAATTCAGATGTCTACGTTGAGCTTCTCTATCGTGTGAAATTTGATGTTCTACCAGCTGCCTTTTATTCTGCATTGATTAAAACAGCAAAAGAGGAGATGAAGTGTTTTATTCATTCTCTTCAAAACATCCTCATACCTGCATCATTGTTTCCAAAGGAAGCTTTTTTCAGATGATGAAAGCCCCTTTGACTCAAAGAAAAAAAGAGAAAAATATAAAAAAAGTAGCTCTCTCACTTTTGTACTTGCCAGCTGTACGTTTTAATGTGCTCCCAGAAGCATTTTCACTCCTCCCCGTTCTCTTGGCACACCGTCTCCCTCTTGCCCCTTTCTCACACTCGCCGTCTATACGTCTTATCCTCCCCTCACCTACCTGTAGAAAGTTTGCGTTAGTTGCACGGCACGGCATCAAAGCATTGCTCTCAGCTTGCAGCTGCCAAGCTCCTCGTCCCCTGTTAGCAGGCATCCAGCTGTCAGGCGCAGAGAGGGGGAAAAGAGGGAGGAAATCTCTCACCAGCCATATGGTACCCGGCTCTGCCGCAGCCTCGCCGCTCCACGGGCAAATGGCAAACTCATAGATCTCATCAACACTCCTAATATCCAGCTTGGAGATGGAGAATATTAGCCTTTTCACCCTCCTCCATCCAGGCCCGACTCGGTCGAGGAGCTGGGTTCCCGGTTAGCGAGAACTGCCTCTTCCTCCTCACTGGCCGAAAGGGGAGAGCACGTTTCTGGAAGGCATTTAAGAATGGATGCTTGCCATGTACTGTGACTTGATTTTTGATAGCTCACATAGCGGGTCTCGCGCAAAGCGCAGCTGAACAAAAATCCCTGAACAGGTTGTGGTGTTTGAAAAATGGTGCGAAAAGCAGACACATTAAAGATTCCGCGTGACTGACCCTCGAGAGTTGGGCTTCCGCGTTTGGTCTATTAGCAGGATGCTACGTCTACTCTCCCTAATCCTAACAGGCCTGAGATATCAGACTCCGCTGTCTCGCCGTAAGTGGTGCCTTATGGCAGCGCAAGCTGCGGCGAAGCACTGGAATTATGGGTACATTACCGCATAAGGCTGAAAACACTGTCAAAAGAGGCACGGGTGAATCCCGCATCCTTATGCGTACACCGTTTTCGAGTTTAGCCTTGAGCAGAAGGTACATAGAGTAATTGGTGCTAGGAGAGAATGTGTTTGTGAATTTCAGTATTAATGGATATTAATTGACGGGGAAATGAGGGGGAGGGGGGTCTCCTGCAGAAGAAAAGAGAAATGCAAGAAATGTGCACTCGCAAATATTTCTTTATTTCGCTTATTTATTTTACTCCGCAACCCAACCTGAAGCGGTCGCCATTAGGAGTGAGAGCTGGGGAGATTAATATGGCGGTTGCAGCATTTTGGAGGGACGGTAACGTTAATGGTCCCACTGGGTTTTTAATGAGTGTTGTGCCCCAAACAAAATGAGCTAATTAGTGTTATCATCCATATATCAGGCCATACGCATACACACTGATCTACGCTCAAACACACACACACACACACACACACACACACACACATAGCATCATGCTGCTCCTCCATCATAGGAGAATCTGATCAGGGCTTTGTTGTGCCCTAACATTACAGGGCACTTCAGTTCAAGAAATGACCCTGTCTTTAGAATCTGTCCCATTTTCTGCAATCACTTATGATTGAGGTGTAGTTGATTTATGGAATTATATAGAATTTAGATGTTATCTTTATTTACCTTTTGTAGCTTTGACGTTTGCCACACAGGACAACTCAAATTCACATGTAATGTTTTGACACTCTGATACATACAGCCACAAACTGTGAAATTATAGTTCACACACTGGAAAATACGATCAGGTTTCCTTTTATGTCTCTCAGCGCAAACAGCCTAGATATATGATATTGTTCTTAAAGTGCCTTAAATGTCTATAGGGATCATTCCTAATGCTATTTAAAAGAGTACAGAAGTGATGAACCTATCTGTGAACAGCTGTAAAGAAACAAGAAAGACTGTAGGAAAGGATGAGAAAGAAAAGAAGAAATGAATGAGAAAAAAGAAAGAAAGGAAGGTTGGTAGAATGGAAGGATGAATGGAAAATCAAGAAAGGAAAATAAAAATAAGACAAATAAAATCTAGAAAAAAAATAGCGATGAATAATGTAAAGAAGGCAGGAGAAAGAAGAATGCAAGGAAGTTAAGAAAAAAATGATGAAGGAAGAAAATATTACAATAAGGAAGATAAAAAAGAACAAGCAAAAGAAAACTGAGACCAAAAAAAAAAAAGTAAATTGAGAAATAAAAAGGAAGGAAAAAATTTGGAAAGAATAATGTGAGGAAGATAGGGGAAAAAAGAACTTGATGTGGGGAAGAAAAAATAATGAAGAAGAAAGGATGGAAAAGAATGACGAATGAAAGCAGAAAGGTTACAATAAGGATGAAAAAAGAAAGATAAAACAACCAGCAACAAGAAAAGAAAGAAATGAACTAAAAACAAGGGAGAGAAGGAAGAAGAAACAGAAAAGTGAATAAAAAGATCAGGAAAGAAAAAAATGTACAGATTTAAGATTTAAAGTGTGGAAAAAAATAAGCAAGAATAAAAGAGTAAGGAATGAAAATAAGAAAAGAATAAGGAAGGTTGGATGGAAGGAAGAGGAATAAATAAGAACTATAGAAATACGAATACGGCAAAAATAAAAAAAGTAAAAGGAAGGAAATGAGAATGAAAGAAGGAAGAAAGAGTAAAGAAGAAAACAGAATGGGAAAGAAAAAGAAAGAATGTTTTTTTTTTTTTAGGGCAGAAGTGTTGTTAGCTCCAGCAGGCTGGTGTTTGTCATGTCATTTCCTCACATTTGAGCTCTCTTACTGACCTCCACTTTATTTCTCTGGCATTAAGCCTATTATAAAATCAATAAACAATTGCGCCTTTTTCCCCTTTAAATCTTTTTTCTCCTCTGTATATCCTCTGCAATCGCAGAGGAGAAACAGACATCAGACTTTTTTCTGTTTTTTAACAGCTGTGGCGGCAGCAGGTAGCGGCGATGTGACCTGTCTGTGAAAACACACTCAATTTACTGCACGAGTGTCTTGATCTGTTGTGTCCCGTGTCATTATCCAGTTATGTCCAATCCTGCAGCGATCAAGCAGCCTGAGGTTAACCCGAGACCCTCTCCCATCACAACCACATTCAACCAGTGGCAGATGCACGTCAGCGTATTTGCTGTCAAAATGATTCTTTTTCTTTTTTTTTTTTGTTACATCAAATAAGCAATGTGTACGGAAGAGGATTAGGGCCAAGCAATAATAAAAAAAAATTATCATTTAGAGATTAGATTAGAGAAGTCATTGAATTACGAGAATAAAGTCGTTAAATTCAAAATAAAATGTTGAGAATAAACTCGTTAAATTACGAGAAAAAAATCGTTAAATTACGAGAAAAAAATCATTAAATCTCGAGAAGTAAAAGTCCTCATGTTTTGAGAAGTAAAAGTGCAGAACAAAAGACTTGTTTTGGAGCGTGCCCGTCAGCATCTCTGGTGGCCAGATTGATTGAATCCATTTCTTTCCGAACTCTCTTTCCTTCCTTAAATAAAATGCATTCATGAAGTGGTACCACAGTAAATCCATAGTTTGTTTGTGGATCGAAAAGTATTCTAAATGCAGTTATGCCACAGTGTTTCTTCTGCATTTCTGCATTAAACTCTAATTTAAATCGCCATAGAGTCTGTGGTTTGATTAGAGGTATAGGGCTATATGGAGAGCTTGTCCCAAGGCAGCATACAGGCAATTTCTTAATGTAAATATAAAATAGGCTAATTTACATTCTATGTTATTATCACATCCTGTTAATATACAACAATACTGGTATCTGTCACCATTAATAAGTAGGCTATAAATCTAATTAGCTAGCTACTATTTACAATTTGAAAAGATCTGCTACTTTTACATAATGTAAATAAAATGGCTATTTTTATTTAGTGGCACATCTATAAAAATGGACTGATTTCATTTACACTGTAAATAGCATCTATGGCAGAAGATTGTTCTCACAGCGCTGTTCAGCGCTCGCCTGATTAAGAAGTGTAGCGCATTTGACCTGAGCTCGCGCAGGCGCTGTCTTTAGACAGAATTACGGTCCGTGCAGCGCGCTTCACGCGAGTTTAGAGTTTAGAGCGAGTTTACGCTTTTGCTGCGTTCAGGAATTCTCGTTCAGTAAAGAAATGACAGCGCATATGAAAACATTTCAATAAAAAAGCTGCAAGCTGGGTGTTTGAAATTCATTCACTGCTGTATTTGGCCCGCAGCTGGTCTTTGGACTCCTCTGCCATAGATGCTATTTACAGTGTAAATGAAATCATCCCATTTTTATAGATGTGCCACTAAATGAAAATAGCCATTTCATTAACGTTATGTAAAAGTAGCAGATCTTTTCCAAAACAAGCCTTTTGTTCTACACTATTACTTCTCGAAATATGAGGGCTATTTTTCCTCGAAATGTTACGATTTTTTCTCGTTATTTAACGACTTTAATCTTTAAATTTAACAACTTTAATCTCGTAATGTAACAAATTTATTCTTAACATTTTATTTAAAAAAAAATTCTCATTATTTAACAAGTTTTTTTTCGAAATTTAACGACTTTAATCTTGTAATTTAACAAGCTTATTCTCAACATTTTATTTCAGATTTTTTTCTCGTTATTTAACGAGTTTTTTCTCGAAATTTAATGACTTTAATCTCGTAATTTAACGAGTTTATTCTCAACATTTTATTTCGTTTTTTTTTTTTTCATTATTTAACAATTTTTTTCTCAAAATTTAATGACTTAAATCGCGTTATTTAACAAGTTTTTTTCTCGCAAATTTAACAACTTTAATCTTGTAATTTAACGAGTTTATTCTCAACATTTTATTTCGAATTTTTTTTCTCGTTATTTAACGATTTTTTTCTCAAAATGAATGACTTTAATCTCGTAATTCAACGAGTTTATTCTCAACTTTTTATTTCAAATTTTTTTCTCGTTATTTAACGAGATTTTTCTCGAAAATGTAATGCCTTTAATCTTGTAATTTAACGAGTTTATTCTCAACATTTTATTTCGAATTTTTTTTCTCGTTATTTAACGTTTTTTTTCTCAAAATTAATGACTTCGAATTTTTTTCTCATTATTTAACAATTTTTTTCTCAAAATTAATGACTTTAATCTTGTAATTTAACGAGTTTATTCTCAACATTTTATTTCGAATTTTTTTTCTCGTTATTTAACTTTTTTTTTTCAAAATTAATGACTTTAATCTCATAATTTAACGAGTTTATTCTCAACATTTAATTGCGACTTTTTTCTTGTTATTTAACGAGTTTACTCTCTAAATGATTTAAAAAAAAATTTATTATTGCTTGGCCCTAATCCTTTTCCGTAAATCTGTGTTTTAAAAGGCCTGTTTGTTTTTTTGCCATTGATTTGGAATCAGTTTTCCACCACAGCGTATGTGCCTCCTTCTCTCTCTCTCTACTCCTACTCTGTAGATTAGCACCCTGAGGCAAAGTTATGGAGTGATCGAGGGCTTTTTAATTGTCACATTCTCAAAATGTAATAACCCTCCCGATAAAAATCAACAAACACTGAGTTTGACAGCTGATTCATACATTGTGCATCAAAAATAAAAGCCATTTACAGATTTTAATTCCCACTGTCAGTTTAAACTAAAGTGTCAAGCACAGCGGTAGGGATGACAATGTAAACCGCTTTCATTTCTTCAGCTTAAAAGAACTTTGAAATGAAAATGCCTGTAACAAGGCTACAGTCACATTGTTTTTCTCTCTTTCGCTTTTTTGTTTTTTTTCCCTCTTCCTTCCTCTACTTTTTTTTTTCTTAGGTCTCGTTCGAGTGCTGGTAATTATGGGTAATCATAAACAGCGGAGCTCCTGCTAATGAGCCTGTGTTGTATGTTGGGTTCATACAGAGCCCCCTCTTCACTGCAACCAGTGTGGGTAGAAGAAGCAGCTCTTTGTTCTGCGTGTGGTGGTCCTTTTTCTTTTTTTTTTCCCACCAATTTGAAACTGCCTTTACGTTATGTTTCATTTCTTATCTTTTCATTGTTAGTGTCTTTCGTTACCGTATCATACTCAGCATCCGATAGCAGATGGTTCCTTTTGGTTCCTCGCTGGTCTTTATGTTTTCCTTGATAGAGGAGGTCACAAACTCTCTGTTTTGTTGTTTCGCATATTTATCTCTAAGCATTTGCATTAGAGAGTAAAGTTCATTTTTCTAATTGATCTACACTGCTAATGCTAACTCTGTAACCACAACATCCAGAGTGTTATCCGTTGAAAACTGATATCTAATAACTGATTCCATATCTGTTGAATCTTCCGTGTTTTTGGTCGCTATCCTTCATCTTAAGCAGTTTCCGGGCCCAACTGAGATGATTAAAAACACAATCCAGCACCTCTAACCCTATTTGCGTAGCCCTTGTCACCCCCTTCAGAACTCCTACTGTAAGTTTCACCAAGAGAGCGCTCTCGCTTGCTCACTCTTATTCTCTTTCCTTTCGTCTCTATCAGTCTCACTGCTGTTCCTGTATTTCCACTGGGAGAAACATTGACCTCATTTGTGAGGACAATAACCCCCTTGACTTTGGGGATTAAGACATGAAACCTTTGTGGATTAATTAGGTTTGGAGTTGAATTCATTTTGCTGCTCGGGAATACAACAAGAAGGAGAGAGAGAGAACTGGAGAGATTAAAAAAGGGAGAAGAAAATAAAACTAGGCAAAGCGAAACTTCAATTGTTCGTACTACATAGGGAAGTAGTTAGATTCCCCCTCAGTATGTGCTTTTTTATGTCGGTTTGACCGAATGCAGTTTGCGTTTGCTCGCAGACTCCCACAGTCTCGGTAACGGCGCTTCACGCACAGCAAGCGAGAAGTGGCAGCATCAAGCATGCCACAGCATTCGCATTGTTTTAGTTGTCTTGGAAACAAAGCTTGGTGTTTGTTTGTGTAAGATCTACCCCAATTGCAATTTAGATGGTTAACACCTATTGTTTTTGTTAAGAACATATGTTATTTGAGTTTAACTTTCATGTGAAAAGAGCTGTTAGCACAGTTTGTTTACAAACTAGCAAACACTCTTAATTCACGGTAGAGGAACTAAAGAACAGTGCAAAACCTTACATCTGTGATTTTCCTGCTCTCTACCAAACATGAGGGAACACATGGGCTTCATTAACCTCACACCTTCACAATCATTTAGACTTGCTTTCGGGTTTACCAAGGTTGTCTGAATTATACTTTTCATCCTGTTTCTCTTCTCTTCTCTTCTCGTATCGTATCGTATCGTATCGTATCGTATCGTATCGTATCGTACATGTATAATTACACTGTAACAAGGGCACCTTAACTAAAGCATAACCAAATCTTTCTTTCTTAATTTATTAATACAATTTTTTCTCCTCCCACATACACTGAAAGTCAACGGGGTTCAGTGTTATTTTGGATTTGACTCACATTGTATGGACAAAAGCTGTTCTTCTTTTATGTTCCACAGAACAAAGACGTTTGGAACGATAACGACAACACAATTTTTAGGTGAATTTGTATCTTCTTAAACAAGTTTCCTGTATGTTGTTACATTGCTAAAGGTGCTCGTATCAGTCTGCATTTGGCTCCCATCACATGTCCCTTCATTCTCTCCAAAGCGCATAATATCCTTTTTACGATTCAGCAAACTTTTCCCTGGGGATTCTCACTCGAGACGTTATGGAAAAGATGTGATGTTGTGAACAGACTCTGGGCATTGTGACAGATTTGACATATTACAGATAACAAAATAAGAAAAAACAATATCAGCTCGTGATTTAGTACCGCAGGCTTAGAGATTCGCTCGACACCGCGCAGGCCTGGTGCGTGCAAAGTTGTGCCGTCGTTCCCCTCAGGATGCAGGTTTAGTGCTGGTTTTGCGTGCTTGCTCCCTCAGCGTGGCTAAACCATGGCTGAGCCCCCGCGAGCCCCTCACTGGGGACGAATCGCCCAAATGCCACCTCTCCTGGCTCCGGGTGCAGGTGAGGTGTAATCTTGCCACTGAAGCACTTCCTCTGCCAGAAACAGGTATTTCCTGTAAGACTCAGAGATGGGGATTCAGGAAAGAATGTCAAAGCTGGTTTTTCTCTCGTTTCATCTTCATCTCTGCCTTTCTGATCCTTGCATTTCATGGGTATCTAGCGGGACTCGAGAAGACCAGTTTAGTCTATTGTGGTGCAGAACAAGAAGAAGAGGGGATGAAGAGGAGCAACTTGAACTTTAGAAAGAGGAAAAGTTTGGAGGACGTTTCTGGATTATGTTCATGAGACACAAGCTGCTCGCAGTCTGAACATGGCACTATGTCAATGCATGTCTATTTCCATAAAGTTTATTTTTACACCCTGCAAGGCTCAGCACAGTAAGACACCAGCACCATCAACAACTAAATGGATGTAGGCAGGAATCTTAAGTCGACGCATCCTCATTCCAAATATTTCTGACAGCTAGCATTGTGAAAAACCCGCTCTTCTGCGTACGGTGTCCCGACGTCAAATCTCCATCCTCTCGGCACGAGACACGATAATGAATCATCGCCGAAAGGTTGCCCAACGTTGCCTAAACGTAGCTAACAGTGTTGAAAAGTACGGCGTGCCGTTAGCGCTAACAGACAGGCTTTTCTTATCTCATGCTTACTGTAGCGGTAAGTTGAACATCTGATGGCTCTCTGTGATGCAGCGTGGCGGACAGGTGAGATGCGTGAGCGAGCGACACTTTGGAGACGCGTGTTCACACCATGTCACCGTTCTCCATCTGCAAGCCTTCAGAAAAATTTCCCTTTAGTGTGTCTCTGCCAAGCTCACACACTCACAAGAGCTGCCGCACATTCTGCTTTCATTTATCAGCCACTGTTCACTAGTATTGTTTCTCACTTGCGTGGCGAGACAAATATCAGTGTTTTGTTAAGAATTCACTGTAGCAACATCAAACGGCCGTTATCTAACTTTTTTTATATATTTGTCGGCTGCGTTTGAATAGCTCTTTTTTTAATATTTCGTTTAATTGCAATTTCAAACGAAGCAATATGGAAATATGAAATTAAATCCTAATGAATCCCGTTACGCTGATAGTTGCACTAGAGATCTAATGTCTGCATCAGCTTTATGGCCAAATTCTATCTCAGCTTCTCGAACAGGTTCCCCCCTCTCGCCACGCTAATCCTTGAGGGCAGGTCGGCGAAAGCAAACTTTATCAATGAAGCGTTATCCCTTTAAAAGCAGGCCACACTTGGTGGGCTTTTTGGAGGAGCTTTGGAGAAACAGACGGTCTCCCCACTGCAGAGTGGGTTGAGGTCCAGGGAGCACCATGAGTTTTTTTGCGTCGTATCCCCATCTCTTTGGAAACCAGAAAGCAGTAGAGTGCCATCTTTCCCCCCTACAGAGCTTCCAAAGAATCTCGCCACAATCTTCCCCTCAAACACTTTTGTTTGTCTAACCCCTTCGGTGTCCCTGACAGAAATAGCCCACAGAGTCCTCCTTCCTCCCGCCCTACACACATATGTAATGTCTCTCGCTCGCAGTGTACTTTTTTTTCATGCATCTCATTCTGTTTATCTGGCCCTAACACAACCTTTCATGAAATTATCTCCTAATGATGAGTGAAAAAAGGTACGTTAATGAATGCACAGCTCTTTTTGCAGTGCTCTGAATCCAGCACATGTTCATGTTTCTCTTACAGGAGCACCGAGGACTTGTATGGTTGGATCACAGTGTCAGCTGTAAAACCATAAACACTGACCAAATTTAACATTTCACTTCTTGGCTCTAATTTGATTTGTTTAGATTAATGACTAAAGTCTTTTTAGTAAGATAAATAATTGTTTTAATGAAAAGATACTCTCCTGTTATATATATATATATACTTTTAGAGTGTTTTATATATATATATATATATATATATATATATATATATATATAAAACAATCTAAAA